>BSBM01001482.1:0-600000 GCA_027924585.1 Larix kaempferi | reverse complement strand
AAAAGATTAAAGCGATCGAGGAATGGCCTACACCTACTTGTGTTACCGACATAAGGTCATTTATAGGATTAGCTGGTTACTACCGGAAGTTCATTGAGAACTTCTCGCGGATTGCTTATCCTATGAACACCTTACAGAAAAATGCAAACAAATTCCTTTGGATGCCCAAGTGCGAAGAAAGCTTCCAGAAAATAAAACAACTTCTGACTAACGCACCTATACTATAGATTGCTGATCCCGATGGGGACTTCGTTGTTTGCATGGACACAATCAAAGAAGGACTCAATGGATCCCTCATGTAGAATGACTTCGCCATCTACTACGAGTCAGGAAAGTTAAAAGAACACGAACATAACTACCCCACGTACGACCTTGAACTAGCCGCTATTATCCACGCTTTAAAGATGTGGAGACACTACCTTATGGGGAAGAATTTCCTATTGAAGACGGACAATATGAGTTTGAAGTACTTATTTGACCAACCTGACCTAAATGCTAGGCAGCCCAGATGGCTAGATTTCCTTAGCGAGTACCACTTCGAGTTAAAAAACATAAAAGGAAAGGAGAACGAGATCGTCGATGCTTTAAGTTGATGATCCCATATGATATATGAGGTAACCCTAAGTCAAACCGATTCAAACTTGCACGATAGGATTAGAACGACAAGTAGGAATGACCGATTCTATATCTACATCCTTAAAAATATTCAGGAGGATAGGTTATTCCAAGAACAAAAGGAATATAGGATGGACAAGTCGGGACTGTTATGGTCGAAGGAGAGACTCTGTGTCCCGGACGACGGAGAGATTAGACCTATAATTTTAACAAAGTTTCATTAGAAACCCTACTTAGTACATCCAAGATATCAGAAGATGATATCGGATGTAAAGAAACACTTTTTCTGGCTTAAGTTGAAAGCCGACATAACATTATTCATCGCTAAGTGCCAGGAGTGCCAACTGGTCAAAGCGGAACACCAACACCCTTCAAGATTACTACAACCGCTACCCATTCCATAGTGGAAATGGGAGGTTATCAGTATGTATTTCATTACGGAGTTACCAAAAATTAAGAAACAAAACGAATCCATCTTTGTAGTGGTAGACAAGTTATCCAAAGCAATGCACTTCATACTAGTAAAGTCAACGTACAAAGGCGTCCACATTGCGAACATCTTCCTAAAATAAATCTTCCGATTGCATGGGATACCCAAGGCAATCTTCTGAGATAGAGAAATGAAGTTCACTAGTAACTTCTGTAGATCTTTGTTCTCCAGTTTGGAGACACAGTTAAATTTCAGTACCGCTTACCACCCGCAAACTGACAGACAGACATAATGGGTAAACCAGATCTTAGAGGATATGCTTAGGATGTATGCTATGAACAACCCCATGAAATGGGAGGATTGTTTGCACCTCGTAGAGTTTGCATACAACAACGGGTATTAGACCTCTACTAAGATGAGTCCCTTCGAGCTACTCTATGGAAGAAAGTTTATGACACCGTTGACATGGGATAGCCTAGTAGAAAGATTCATGCTAGGTCCAAATTTACTGAAAGACTTAGAACAACTAGTCACCAAAGTACAACAAAACTTAAAAGAGGCACAAGACCACTAGAAGAGTTAGGTGGATAAGAAAAGAAAAGACAAATATTACCAAGTCGGCGAACATGTCTTCTTAAAAGTGAAGGCAAAGAGGAGCTCTTTGAGCTTGGGGCGTTGTGGATGGTTGGCCCCCAGATTTTGTGGACCGGTTGAGATACTGGCCAAGAAAGGGCCAGTAGCATACGAATTAGCCTTACCATCTCATGTAAAAGTTAATAATGTTTTTCATGCATCTCTATTAAATAAATATATCTATGATACTAATGATGTGATTGATTGGACCTTATTACATGTAGAGCTCGAGGGGCAGTTTATGTCAGAGACCCTCCACATACTAGACAAGAGGGAGGTACAACTTAGGAGACGAACTATCATCCAACTGAAAGTGCAGTGGAGGAACTTCGGGCCTAATGAGGCCACCTGGGAAAATGAAACCACCATGAAGGAGGCTTACCCAGCCTTATTTCATGACTTCATTTCTAGTCCCTAGAACACTGAGAGGGTCTTGTTCTAAGTGGGGAGGGTTGTAATATCCCGAATTGTGTTGATTATGATTATTCTATATATTGGACGTAAGCCCTGATGCACATGATTTATTTTGATAATACATATATACTGGGCATAAGCCCCAATGCACATGTTTTTACTTTCGTTATATATGCCAGGCGTAAGCCCCGATGCACATTATTTACCTTGGATATAGATATACATATTTGGGCATGGACCCTAATGGATACAAATTATTTGTTATGTATTGGGCATAACCCGCGATGTACTTGATTGATCTTTATTATGTGATTGGGTACAAACCCTAATATACTAAGATGATCTTTGTTATGTACTGTGCAAAGTTCTGGTATGCATGACTGACTTTTATGATGTGTTGAGCGTAGGTTCTGGAGCACATGGATGACCTATGTACTAGGCGTAAGCCCGGATGTACATAGATTAATTTTATTATGTGCCGGGTGTAAACCCCAATGTACATAGAGTGTTGGGCATAATCCGTGGACCACTCCAACTTGATGTTGAGCATAAGCTGGAGCATTAGATCTTTGGCCATTGTACCCCTAGGTGTATTGTATAAATGCATCCTAGTACTAGTGTTGAGCAAGAGGCTCTAGAATTGCACTAGTGTAATGCCCATTTAAAAGTGTTGAGCTTAAGCTCTGAATAGCACTAGGGGTTACTTTACTTAAAAGGTGTTGAGTTGAGGAAGGCTCTGAATATCACCACCAGTCACCATACTTATTTAATTTGACTAAATTGAATCACTACTCATCTCATCAAGGACTAAGGAAACTACCACGAAATATGAGGTAATCCAACATGAAAAGGGATCTAGGGATACCTAACCTAGTTGACCATCTAAACCCACCCAAGGCCTTGTCAAAAGAGTCTAGATTATTTAATAAAGCATAAAAATATAATGCTATGTAATTACATGGATTAATCAAAGTGATTAATTGAAAGAGGCTCACTTATGTGCAAAGTATTATATATAGCTACTTATATATTGATATATAAAGATATTATACATAAACAAATATATGGGAGTAATAAAATACATGCACAAGTATTATAAAGTAAAGTCTATAAATCCACATGGATGGATTTCACCTATATACATATTATTCTCATAAATTAAATAAACCAAATATAAAGTTTACAATAATTAGTTCAAAAGGAACAAAGTAAGAGTTCTAGATAAAACTAAAGTTTATAATTAAATAAACTTTTAAATTATATGTTATAATTCAAACTAAGAGTCAAACTAAAGTTAATATTAAAAATATTATTATTAACTTAACTGCCCATTCCAAAGATTATCTATAAATACAAGGACAATTTACAAAGAGAGGGATCTATCTTATTATCATTACTTATGGTATAAAGAGAGAAATTGTTCAAAATCCTGTCAGAGGAAAATACCAAGTCTCATATGAAATTAGCTTTCTGCCTTAGGTTCTCCATATTTCTTTTCATGTTGGAACCAGCTCAGGGGGATCTGATTTAAAACCAGGAATGGTTCTAGGTCATGGTTGAGAGGAACGTGGTAGTTCCAAAGTTATTTGGTTATCATCATACAAGTCAGCTAAGAATATTTGTTTCCATTAACTAGTGTTTGAGGTGTGTAGGCTATAAAAAGGAGATCCAAGCTATAAGAGTTCAAGTAAGAGCTTATAATCATATTTCAAAGTTCCTAGAATATTACAGGCTGGAAGTTAGGATTTAATTCTTGTGAAACTGTAAATTTATTTTCATTAGCATTCTGGTTATCATTGTGTATTTGGGAGCAAGGGCTAAGGCATGGGCTCCCTAGGGTAAACATTTACTTTTAACCTTCAGAAATTATTTATGCATAATTGTAATCCTAAACATCAAAATTTTCCTTATTTTCTTTTAGACCTATGATCTAGCAGAGCTAGCTACGCTATCTTGTGCTAGATCTCAGCCTTTTATAAAATACTATAATTAAATTTCCTTTAAACAAGATTACATTGTGAACTTCCAAACCCTGGAAGATTCATAGGGTTAACGCTGGACCAACACAAGTCTGATCTAAAAACCTTTTACAACAGAATCATCTCATTCAAGAGATCGATTCTCTTTGAAACATGGATCCTAGGGTTTTAAACTAATTAATTAACTCAGAATTATTACACAATACCTTTACCTAATAAGTAAAAATGCCCAATGAAATTCATAAACTTAAACTAGGTCGAATCAAGTCCGAACAAGTGTGAAGCTAATCGCTTCCCAGGAGTTTCAGTCAACGAGCTTAAAACTTTTCAATATTTAAAGAGAATCGAATACCAAACTTGAATTAATTTTTAAGTCAAGATTTAAGCACTAACAGGGTTCACGTGAGGATATCCAAAACATATTAAAATCCACGATGAACATCAAAATTAGTACAAACCATGGTATTTCATAAAAATCGAAATCGTTTAAACCATAGGCCCTTATATTTTTAAACTAACTAAATATTTTATTTAGGGCACGTAAATTTAAATGCTACTAAAGTTCAGACTCAAGACCAAATCCCCTGAGCACTACCCAGCTAACTATTAAAAGGTTGACCATGCTACAGCGTGGGTTATTCAACCTGATACCACAACCAAATTAAAAACAAAGGACCAGTAATGAGAAACGGGATTAGGGTGCTTCCCATATATATATATATATATATATATATATATATATATATATATATTATTAAGTATTTTCCCCTACTACATTTTTCACCCGCATTCATCCACAAAGCCATCACCGGTACTGTTAAAAATGCCTAATTTATAAATACAAATATATTACAGACAAAGGCATTGCCCTTAACCTAGAATGATGCAATTACTGCATAAATATAGGAACAAACAAGAAGTAAATTCAGACTTGCCCGAGTCGTTGATAAACCTTAGGGCGATTGTTAGTAGCATGTAAAGGGCTTCCAGAAACTTTAAATGATTATTTGAATGCATGAAATTAAATGACTTTGCAGGCTACAATGGATTTTAATTGGTCATAAATATTTGAGATAATAATTGATATGTTAATTTCCTTAATGTGTTGAATGAATGACTACATTATGTTATAGACTGATTGTAATAAGTAGTAAATACTAAGAACTTGATATGCATATGAAACTGAAATCATTTTGACATTGGTAGTATGTATCTGTAATTGCACATTGACTTGTTTAGGAATTGACATTGGTAGTATGTATCTGTAATTGCACATTGACTTGTTTAGGAAAACGAATGATTGACATATTTGAATGCATAATGATAAGGTACAATGCAATTTTAAATAAACATAGATGTAATGTCTTCATGTGGGGACCAAAGGAAAGGAAAGAATAACCACCTAGCCTTATGCCCACGAATTGAAGAAGATTGATGCATATGCATAACAATCCTAGTCTTAATTTGAACTAAGAAAAGATGAAAAGGATAACTGACATGATTGATTCTTTCATTTGCTTGGAGAAGAAGTGTCGATCAAAACCTTGTAGGTATGAGTTTCAGTACAACTTGTCGGAAGAGAACTAAACATGTTAAATTATCCATGATGTTTTTCTGTTATTGAATATAATGTTAAAGTAACGTCCAATGTGAGTTCATGATATATAGTAAAAATTGGAGTATCACTTCAAGTGTATATATAGATTCAAGCTTATGTTATGATTGATGCTTAATATGCTAAACTAGAAGCATCAGACGATAATGTTCAAATGGACAAAAGGTATGTGCAAGTATAAGTAACTATTAAGTGTGTTTAACTTATAATAATAAATTACATAGTAATACATCTTGATTTTAGCAATATCATATATGTTAAATTAGTTAAATTCACTAGGGTTCTGCATATCCATATTAAGTGTGTTTAACTTACAATAATAAATTACATAGTAATACATCTTGATTTTAGCAATATCATATATGTTAAATTAGTCAAATGCACCGGGGTTCTGCATAGCCACATATTTTGTTGTATATAGATTATGCATTGTTCATAATATTGGTGCTTAAGTGCACCAAGGTAGAAAATTGTTGTTATATTTTCTTGCTTTAAATCACGTCAACAAAAAGAGATTATAATATTAAAAACTCCCCTCAAGTAGTTGTAAGTGTTATACACAGGTGCACTTGGTTGGAAGAAGCCGGTAGCAGGAAGCCTCGCCAAATTAGAGAGAAAATAATGGAAGGAAATACATGAGGTAATTTCTATATAATGCATACTTATGAAAGGATAGTAGGGTGTTATTAAAAGTTGATAATATGAAAACCAATGGCACAAATGATTTATGCCAAGTATATACTTCATATCAAAGACATTAGGAAACAAATTGGTAGATTTGAATTTATATTGAAAAATTGAAAGAAGTAAATGTAACTTTTATGAGAATGTTAAGTTTGTATAGATGGCTTAATTATGTCGAAGCAATTGATTTAAAAAAGATAGTAATATTACATCAACAATAATGAAGTATTAGTGAAAACATTTACATATGTTTTATAAGATACTTAAGGTATCGAAATATGAAATTGTAAAATGTGATGATGTTGAATGCATGATCTAGAAAAATAAATGTGAAATGATTAGTACACATAGTGCAAAGTTAATTGTATAAAAAATGCATATTATGAAAAGTAAACATGGGTGACTCGGGGATGATACATGTAAGGGTATGCACTTGGGAAAGTAAGCCCATAGTTGTTGGTAAAAAACAAGATGGTCAAATCGGTAATGGAAATGGATATTTTATTTTAAAGAAAGAATATATTTTATGTCATTATGATTTACATTACTTGAATAAATTATAGGGAATGAGTTATAGAGGTTTCAATGTAAGATGTAAATTCTTAGAGGAATTAATACATTAATCTGATGTTGAATTGAAAAAACTCTAGAGCATCAGAAGTGATTGATGTTGAGTCGGGAGAGACTCTGGACAATCAAAAGTACTTGGAATGTTTTTTTTATTATTTGATGTTGAGTTGGGAGACTCTGAATCATCAAAATTGATTGATGTTGAGTTAGGTGATCAGACTTTGGGGCATCAAAAGTATTTAGAATTAAATGCTTTGATTTGATGTTGTGTCAAGGAGACACTTGAGCATCAAAAGTGTTTTAAATGTTTTGATTTGATCTTGAGTCAGGTGACTCTATAACATCAAAACAATTTAGACTTAAATTTTTTGAATTTGATGTTGTGTTGAGACAACTCTCGAGCATCAAAGTATATAGATAAAATTATTATTATATTCTAAATCCTTTGAGAGCAGCCACCCGAAATAGGGACCAAGCATACTAGGGAGGCACATTACTACTTAATTAATACAAAGAGTGTTAATGAAGAATTAAGAACTATGTGAGGAAAAATATTTAATTTTATGAATTAAAAATAAAAGAAATGGAGATAAACTAAAACCTAACTATTTCTTGAAAATAAAAGAATATAAATAAGAGAGAACATCCTAAATTGAAACAAGAGCCTTTCCCCAAAAGAAAAGTTGCAAAGGGTGAACATTACAGGGGGTAATGGTTCCATCGATTTCATTGCAAGGTTCACTTGTAATTCTTTGAGTGCTCAATTACCTTGAAAGAAACATGGTTTTTCCAGGAAGGACTGTGTTAAATGGGTTTTGTATTACAAGATTTACACAGATCTGGTAAAAAACCTTGTCACTACTCTGCATTAGTAATCAAGATAGAAAACATTCATTAGGTTGGGTAACCTGTTGAAGAGCAATTGAATTGCTCAAGGTCTATGACTAAGAGTACTTGGAAATAAGTACTACCATATAGGAGGTATGGATGAGGATGTTATATATGTAAAGGTTATATGCCAAGAAAAGAAATATGTGAATATTCTAACTTAGACTATGATTTATATATATCATGTATGATTGATAGATATTTCAGGTGCAGGAATATACAAAGTGAAGCTTTGTAAGTAAAACCAAAATCTAAAAGAGTTGTTATGAAAGGGAAACAACATGATGTTCCAAAGGAAATTATTATTTATGTTCCTTAAATGATTTCGAATAATCATGTGTGTGCATATATTTTATGCTGAAATTCTAGAAAGAATTTGTATTGCATGTGTAAAACACAAGTTATGAAAGGAAAAGAACCTTAAAGATATCCAAAAGAGATGCTAAAGACATAAAAGTTTGGAAAACAAGCAAAAAACAACTGAAGATTGTATTTCACAAATACAATTGAACGTTGAAGACGGAGTTTTGAAGGGAATGACCATCAAGGATGGTGTTATTTTTAAGGGGGTAAGGACGTAACATCCCTCTATTACCCCGAATATTTTGTAACAAAAATACAAATGTAAAGTGCATAATCTAACAGTTCCTTGCGAGGAGCTCAAGGCCAAGGCCGTGCCAGTAAACTTTGTAAGTATTGTTGTGATTTCCTAAGTTGTAATGTAAATTTGTATACTTAGGATACTGAAGGGCTTGACAAAACTAAACAATGGGGGAAACATAATCCACTAGGGGGAGAGGTGAATGTCTGGGAAGCCATGACAATCTAAGTTGTTCTTGATGAGCGTCGTCCTTGTGTTGTAGGAACTTGAAGAAAAGTGAAAGCTTATGTTCACATGATAACCGTAAGTCTATAAGTGTTGTCCTAAGTTGGGGATAGTGGTTATTTTTTGCAATATTGTAGCAAGATTCTATGATTTATTACAGTACAATTAATCATTAATATGAGCCTCAACATGGTTAAAATATTAATATCACATTATTATTAAAGGTAATTTCCATGGGAGAGGAATGAGACATCACTAGAACTTTGATGGAAAGGCAAAGCCAAATCTTAGGGTAGAAAGAGTGTTGAAAATACTATTGTTAGCAATGTTGAGATCGATGTTCTCTACAATTCAATTATATTGTGATGTATCACAATTATGATAATAAACGTAATACATTTTCTACAAATAATTAAGTTATGAGAGTAACTTTAACCATTAAGTAGAACCAATAATTATAAATCTTAACATATGGTAAATATATGATAATCTATCATATATATTGTAGCTACCAAAGGAAAAATCATACCAAAAGGCATCTAACTATACAAATAAAAGAAACCAATAAAGAGCTTTAAATGAGACACCATTAAGGATTCTCTTTCCTAGATGGTTATAGTCTTATGCAAGAAAATAAAACCCTAACTGTTTTTTGAAGGGTTGTGCTCATGATGAAAAGAAGGGAGTGGTAGGGATTAGAAAGAACTCTTGGAAAGGGGAAAGAGAGTTGAAACTCATGATCTTCACTGCTATCTCTACAAAATATGATTTAATATATACTCCATATCATTGAGGAAAGGAAGAGGGAATAATTGGGAGTAGGATGTCGATTTAAACTATATCTTTCCCTCTGTACTAAAGGACGACAACCATCCTGAAGTACTAGGTTTTCTCTCTTGTTCATACCTTTCCTTTCTGATTTGTTGTCTCTTTTCCTGTATAGTTTCATTTATCTTTATACATGAGGAGAGGAACAACGTCTCTTCTTTCCCTTACTATATTTTTTTTAAACTATCATTTTGTATCTCTTTTTACATGTATTTGACTATATCTATATATATTTATACATTTGGTAAATGAAGGGAACATTCTTGGTACCATAGGTTTGGTAGATATATACACTTTTGTTGAGAAGGTAATAGCCCTTGAGGATCTATCTATCCCTCTTGACTTTGAATTAAATGTGTTTACTTGTTGCTTGGGCACTCTCCTGTGGATAGGGAGAGAGGGCACAACCTCTTGAAGCCTCGGTACATGATATCTGTATACTGTTATTTTTACTTCGGTTTGTTGACAGGACAAAAGTGCATAGGCTTCTTGATCTGTAAGTAATATGCTACCAAAATTTATCTCTTATCTACATATGATGTATATTACAACATGGCTTAGTCTCTCTGTAGGAGCCATGCCTTTCTTACATGAGTAGATGTTGTATGTGAACCTGTGGCTTGGAATCTCTATAATCAAGGCTCTTGAGGTAGTCACTTAAGATTTATTTGTTAATTATTCAATAACACATGTTGTGGTGAGGATGCCTTCTCCTTGCAAGTGGAGGACGCCTCTTGGTGAGTACTCTGGGTTACTAAATACTTGTTGATATCCATTGTTTGAGGGAGAAAAGACATATCCCTTGGATTGGGCTTGGTTTGTTTGTTAAACTTTGGTGTAGATTTCTCCTCTTAAAATAAAATCACCTTGATTCTTAATCATTGTATATTGGGATTATTAATTGTTGAGAGTGTTCCTCTCTTAGAAAAAAGAGGGTGACTCTTCTTTTTGGTCTTGGACTCTTAAAAATGTAACTGTAATTTAAATACCTCTGTGAAGGGAAAGAGGCACAGACTCCTTCTATGAATATATGATACAAACGTTATAGGAGGAGAAGAGTGGGACTCTCTCTTGAACTAATTGTTCAATTGGATTCATATTCAGAATATGCAATAATCTTCATTTTCCTTTTGGTGTTGTTGATGGTGAGGGTGCAGTCCCATTTATAAATTTATTATTATTTTTTAATTTCTATAGAGGGAGTAGTTCCTTTTAAGTTGGTTCCACCTTTTGATAAAGGGCATAGCATCAATCCTTCTTGTGTTAAAATATAGAGGACAAAATCAAATAGAAGATATAACACAAATGGGCATATTTATTTCCTTCTGATTATTAACTTCAATCTTATATAGAATTACATCACATCAATACTATTGGCCAATACTATGGGACAACCAAGTGTCCTAGTCAACTAACAAACTCAACTAATTAACCAACTTATAACCGTTGAGATTACAATTCTTAACACACCCCCTTAATCTCAAATGGGATGGTATTCTCAGTACTATCAATTCCTAGGTGCTTCCTCTGAAATGCAAATGCAGATGTTCCCAAAGGTTTGGTGAACATGTCATCCAATTTCTCCTTAGAGCCACAAAACATCAAAGTAATCTCTCCATTATTGACTAACTCACGTATAAAGTGATAGCGAGTGTCAATGTGTTTACTCTTTCTATGAAACACATTATGTTTGGACAATTGTATGGAAGAATTATTGTCACAATAAATAGATGTTGTTTCTTTTTCTGTGTGTCCCATATCCTTCAAAAGTATTCTTAACCAAACAACATGGCATGTTGCTGTAGTTGCGGTGACATATTCTTCTTCTGCAGAAGACATACTAACAATGGGTTGTTTTCGAGAGGCCCAAATGGAAAGCATAACCATATGTGCTTTTCCTATAATCAATACTTCTTGCAAAATCATTGTCAATGTACCCTATAAGAGTATTGTTTGGTGAAAGAGTGTACCAAAGTCCATAACCAATTGTGCCTGAAACATATCTCATAATTATTTTTCCAACTTTCCAGTGAGAGTCTTTGGGAGACTCCATAAATCTAGAGATCAAACTTATAGCATACATCAAATCAAGTCTAGTTGCAGTTAAATACATTAAACCGCCTACCAATCTTTTGTAAATTGTAGAATTTACTGCTATTCATCATCATTCTTACTTAACTTGGTTCCGGTAGCAATAGGAGTTTATGTCGGTTTGCATTTATCCATTTTGAATCTCTATAGAATGTTTGTAGTATACTTATGCTGACAAATGAAGATGCCATTTTCACTTTAGTCAAATTACAGACCAAGGAAGTACCTCATGAGACGAAGATCAGTCATCTCAAACTCCTTTTTCATGACTGTTGTAAATTCTTCTAGCATCATATTTCCAGTATAAATCATATCATCGACATAAAGACATACATGTAGAATGTTACCTTGCCGATCTGTTTTGATATACATAGTGTGTTCATTGCTGCTTCTGTTGCATCCATTGTTGATGAGATAAGAATCAATTATGTTGTACCAAGCTCATGGAGCTTGTTTTAGACCATACAAGGCTTTTTTCAGCTTACACACCTTGTGTTCTTGACCTTTGAAAACATAACTAGGTGGCTAGTCTACATAGACTTCTTCCTCAAGTATTCCATTGAGAAAGGAAGATTTCACATCCATTCGATAAACATGCCACTGGTTTTGAGTTGTTATTGCAAGTACATCTCTGATGGTGTCCATCCTTGCTACGGGAGCAAAGGTTTCATCATAGTCTACACCATATTTTTGTGCAAATCCTTTTGCAACAAACCTTGCATACGCTTTTCTATCTCTGATTTTTCATTTATTTTGGTCTTATAGACCCATTTTAATCCAATAGTGTTTTTGTCTAATGGGAGATCAATAAGATCCCAATTCTTGTTCCTTTCTATATAATCGATTTCTTTATTCATTGCTTGTACCCACTGTGCATCTTTTACTGCTTCATCAAATGATGTTGGCTGACAGGAAAATAAAGCATACTGTAGTTGCTCATCAATAACAGGAGTCTGTTCATATAAATCCCTTAAGCTTCTAGTTCTCTAGTTCTATGGTGGACTGTCTGACGGTGTTGCTTCTTGCTTCTATTGTTGTACCTCTAGTATGGGAATTCTGAGTAGTTCTATTGGTATTGGACTCTCTTTTTCCTGAATATTTGTTGTATCATTATGAGGATCACTCCAACATTTATCTTCAAGAAATTTGACATCTCTTCTTACCACAAGGTTTTTGGTGACAGGATTATACGATTTGTAAGCCTTATGTTGTTCACTATAACTAGTGAATATACATCTTTCACTTTTCTTGTCAATATTTTTTCTTAATTCATCAGGTATGTGTGCAAATGCCCCAAATCCAAATATTCTGAGATGTGAAACACTAATTTTAGTGCCACTCCATGCTTCTTTAGGAATATAATCCTTCACACTTACTGTGGGAGATCTATTCAGCAAGTAAACTAAACATGCACCGGCTTCATCCCAATAATCATCTGACAACTTCTTATATGACAACATACTTCGGCCCATGCTCATTATGGTCTGATTTTTCCATCCAGCAACCCCATTCTGCTGTGGAGTGTATCTGGTAGTGAATTGGTGCTGGATGCCATGCTACTTACAGAACTCTGCAAAATCATGTGAGTCATACTCATCTCCACCATATGATCTGAGTATTCTGATGGATTTACTTGAATGTTTTTCAGTAATTTACTTGAACTCTTTGAACTTGGAGAAGGAATCATATTTATGTCTGAGAAAATAGATCCATACTTTCCTACTATAATCATCAATAAAGGTCAAAAAATACAGAATACCTCCTATGGACTAGTTTTGCATGGGTCCACATATGTATGTGTGAACTAACCCAAGGTGTTCCTTGGCTCGAGATGTAGAAGTGGGGAAATTGTTTCTTTGGTGTTTCCCTAAGATACAGTCTTCACAGGAACTGGACTGTTCATTCATAACTGGTAACCCCTTAACCATGGACTATTTTTGTAGATGACTGAGACTTTGAAAGGGTAAATGACCATACCTACAGTGCCACAACCAGGTTTCATCTAGACTGGAAACAATATGTGCATATGACTGTCATAGGATAACACTTCTCAGATTGAGTGGGAATATTCTATTCTTGGTCATTTCTATTTTTCCTAAGAGTCTTCTAATGGGGGGTTTATCAAAGACAGAACAATAAGAATCAATAAACCTGATGTCATACTTATTCTGAATCAGTTGACCCACACTAATCAAATTGAATTTCAGATTAGGAACATAAAATACATCATGTATTAGCTTATTTTCATTCTTTTTAGTAAGGACAGGAACAACTCCTTTCCCTTGAGCAGGAACAAGATAATGATCACCAAGCTTGATCTTTGAATTAATAGATGGATCTAGATCAGAAAATAATGATTTGTTACCTCTCATATGATTGCTGCATCCACTGTCTAGAAACCATATATCTGAGTGATATTCTTCTACAGTTGCTTGGAATGAGAGAAACATGACTTCTAATCTTTCTTCAACATTGGAGACATGATCTCTCCCACTGTTCTGATATGCTTCCTTCTTTCTACAGTCTCGTTCATAGTGGGCATACTTCTTTCAATAGTTGCACTGAATGTTGGACCTATTTGTCCATTTCTTTCCTCTCCCCCTCTGGTTATGAGAGTTGTGAGAGTGATCACAATGATTTGAATGTTCATGAGCAGTTCTATCCTCTGTAGAATGAGAAACTCTTCCTCTTCTGCCTCTTCCTATGCCTCCTCTACCTCGACTGCTATTGAATGAAGCCTGAGTGCTGAATGCTTTTGACAAAGACTCTTCCTCTTGACTGAGTCGAGCTTCTTGGCACAGAAGGGACCTTGTTAACTCTTCTAGGGTAAAATTGGACATATATTTAGATTCTTTTATTGCAATAAAAACCAAAGAAAACTTCTTGGTGAGACATCTAAGAATCTTTGGAACAACAAACTTTTGTTCCAAGGCCTCGCCATAGGTTTGGAATTGAGTCACAATACTCGAAACCCTAGTCATGAACTGATCTACAGTTTCAGTTTCCTTCATCTTAAGACCTTCAAACTGAAGTCGAAAGGTTTGAAGTATTACCATTTTAACTCTGTCGGTAGCTTTGTATGCAGTTTCAAAGAGATTCCATGCTTGATATGCAGTGGTAGCTCCTAAGAACCACAGGAAAATGGACTCTTCAATACAGCTTTGGATCAACCATTTTGCAGTGAGATCTCTATCTCGGCTTTCTTCAAGGGCTTTCTTGAGAGCATTAGTCATGGAAGCCACAATAGTTGTGGTTGGTTCCGTAAAATTGTTTTCAACCATATCCCCATAGTTGTTGAGTTGGAGAAACATCTTCATCTTGATTGACCAAAACTCATAGTTTGTGCCGGTCAACATTGGTCCGGAGATCTGCTTCATGTTGGTACTTTCCATTTTGTATGACTATCTTTAAACAGAGTGGCGTAACTTCTTTAGATAACATAGTGCGCACGAGAAAAATCCGTGCAAGTGAACAATGTTTGGCGCACTTTTACTTAACAAAAAGTGTGTCGATGGCTCTCTTTTCCTTAACAACAAGTGCACTGGTGGCTCTCTTTGCCTTAACAAAAAGTGAGCCCATGGCTCTCTTTTAATTAATAGAAAGTGAGCTGGTGGCTCTAACGGAAAAATAAATAAAAATTTCATTTGATGCGGCCCCAAAGCTGTGAAGCTTCTCCTCCATGCTGATGTGTCCCGTCTTGATCTATGCATGTGTTCTTTCCACTATGTGAAAAGGCTTACCCAACAACAAAAGGTATGGATCAGGCCATACACTTTGATATGATGTTAAAATATAGAGGACATAAGAAAATAGAATATAGAACATAGATGGGCATATTCATTGCCTTCTGATTATTAAATTCAAGATTATATAGGATTACATCACATCAATACTAATGTCCAATACTATGGGACAACTGGAAGTGTCCTAGTCAACTAACATACTCAACTAATTAACCAACTCATAACTGTTGAGATTACAATTCTTAACATCTTGGACTGTATGTTCATTAGTCATAATGGAAGTACTGGGATTAACTCTTAGCCATTCCTTGGATTGTGTATTATCACTTGTCCCAACAAAGAAAGAGTACAGCCCTCAAGTCCCACTAATTATTTATAAGTTATTATTAAGATTGATAGAAGAGGGCATATCCTATTTCATATCTTGATCGACTATTTTTGTTTATAACATTGATTGACAGTTATATCACTATAGATTCTGCTTCCGATTTAAATACAAACGATTGCAATGAAAATAATATTGGTTGAATCCAATAAGCTATATGAAAGTTTAAAGTTACGGTGTATTATGGATTGAAATCTTAACAACAATCTAAGGGTATAAATATTGGAAGAAGTTTCCTCGGTGGAAGAACATAAGTATACTCCATTATTGTAACATTGTTGTTAAAAAATGTTAATATCTATTAAGTTACATTTATGTCTTAATGAGAATTGTATGCTACAAGTGTTTATATTTTCCTCCAATGAGGTATTGCTATTATTTCTATGCTCTATAAAGATATACTTTCCCTTATGACCAGTTAATGAAGTATATTCAAGAGTATATAAGTTAATTATTTAGTAATATTTAAGATAGCCCTTTTTTATTGAAAGTGTGATATTAATATTAATATGCTCAAAAGGTAATTGGCAAAGCTTTACTAAGGTGAAAGCATCAATGAAGAAATGTCCTTGTTATAGTTTATTAGAATTACCATGGAAAAATATATGTAGAGGTGTGAAAGTGTATAATTAATTATAATACATTTAGCTTCCCTTTTATTTAAAAAGATTGATTAAGTTTTGATTAAAGAAAATAAAATTTAATTACCTTTAAAGAAAATAACTACACTCTTAGTGGTTTGTTAGTTCACAATCACATATCAGCTAAGATAAATTTAAGAGTATTATTAAGAAGATGAAGTTACATTACACATAAGCTTGGTAAGTGATATACTCAATTATAACAGATCAATATGATTAAAGTTAGTTGTTTAGTTTGGAATCCTAATAGTAAGAAAATTGATCACTTATTCTACTTCAATATAACAATTGCTTTTAAGCTAGTGTAGTATACAAAGGGAACACCTGATCTTAGTGAAATAGATCTTAATAAAAGGAAACATTTAAGCGCTTACTCTTAAATATCTAAGATTGAATGTTTTGCATAAAGGCGCATTTTTTAATATAAAGAATTATTAACATAGAGGTTATGACACTCCCTATGTTTGAATAGTTAAGGACAATTTATATCCATAATCTTTGTGCATGAGACTATTTTTAATAAAGAGGATGTACTATGTTTAATAAATAGGAAGCACTATAATCTCTAAGGTTGAATGACTAACATATTTAGTCTGTTTGGATGTAATTAAAGGAAAAAAAAGTATATACCATTTTCCTAAAAATGCAGTGTGGAAATTGGGTACATTACACGTTTGTTAAAAAATTTTGTTATCTTTTCCTAAATTTATTTTCCTGAAAATTTCGCTTTCTATAAGGAAGATATTTTTTGAGGATGCTCCCCTCTAGCCAACTAGATTTGTTTCCGAGGTCAAAATCTTATTGAAAAAAAGTCTGCAACAAATTAGTTTATAGTAGATAAATCTTGGTTTTTTTTTCTTGGAGAAGTTGGTAACACTAAGTTGAATCAAGCCTTATAGCTATTTTTCTACACTCTCTGCTTGGGAAAAACTATCATCCTATTTTACTATAAATTTTAACCAATTTTGTAAAAAAATAAACTAAATTGCACCACTTGGGTAATTTACTGAAAATGTCATGTATATGTTTCATATTTAATTAAGCTCTTGGTTTCATGTGAAGAGATGAATATATATGTTTGTGCTAAACTATAGTGGGATTAGAAATTAGAATGAGAAGTGGATTTTTACATTTGGACATCAGGATTGGGATACCTTACATCATGTTCTCAGCTCCATGTGCTTCAATTATGCCATTCAACACCACTTTCCTCAATTTTGTTGTGTTTGTTATTTGGATGTTGAGAAAACCATATAATATTGTTGATGCATATATTAACAATTGTTCCAATAACCCCACCCTTCAGATCATCCAATCTTAAATACTCCATAGAGGTACAAGAAATGGGCTTTTTAAAAATACAAACACCAAACAACCCCCAAAATAGAATTTGAACCACTAACAACATTACAAAACATATTAAAAATCCCCCAAGGGAAATAATATAATGTTACCCACTTTCCATTGACATATTGATGTTTTAGGATAGTTAACTTGGAAATTTGGCCTTCCACAACTTGGTGCTAGCAATGTATAAACAAATTTGAGGACAATAGGCAATAACATCCTTCTAGTTAGTGAATCAGAGGTAGAAGATGGTGCTATATTCACATATAGATACCATGTTATTGAAAGTGATGGTATGTCCACATACAAGAGAAAATCTCACAATTAATGAGAGAAGTACACAGAAGAAAAAGGATGGTCTACTTATCTATTAAATTGTCAACCAGATTATTGAGGTGCAACCATACGTGCACATCATGGGTGATGGGTTTTAGGCACACTCTGAAGGTGTCTATTGCATTGCATTAGTAGTCAAGTTTTTCTTTATATGGAAACATAATTTACAAATGCTGACATGGGAAAATGTTAATAAAAATTATTTCTTCTTAGCAGATCTAGAAAGGTTGCTGCTCGAATTCCCTGTCAATGGCATGCACCTCATGAACCTAATTCCAAGCACCATCCCATTGGCCTCAAATATTTATGAATGCAAAAAATAATAAGACAACTCCACAAGCCAAATAACAACATACAAAACTTAGTCAAAATGCAAATCTAGGAGGTTGCGATCAATCTACGCAAAGAAATTCTAGCCAGAGTATCTTCCACTACCTATCGATCCATCAGGGATACATGTCCTCTTTGCTAACTTTTAGCATGTCTATTTTATTTAACTATGGGCCATAATTAATGTATTCCATTCAGTTCATGTGGAGGATAACCTGGAAATAAAGTTGGGGTCACAGGGTGAATAAAAGGGTAGGTAGATTTGTATCCTAAATGGTATGGCTTTATACTAACAAATATATTTTGAAGCAAAAATATGGAATTGGTTTCCTCTGGCAATAAGCTTGTTTCGAAATTGCCTTTTTATGAATCATCATCATATTTTTTGCACATAATCTATTTGGGGATTTCTTCTAGTTATAAAGGATGTGTTGTGTGCATGCATTGTAAAAATATTGATCTAAAATTGACAACCAAACATGATGATTATGATATATTTTCTCTATTTTTCAGTAGGAATTCAAAAAGAGGTTCCATAGTATAGTATACAGGTTTGGCATTGATACAAAAATAACAAGCATTGCTAAAATATGACATGAAAAAGATCAAACCAACAACACAGAGAGTATGAGTTTAGAAGCAAACAAATTCCCAACATTTATTTCCATAGTATGGCATGCAAGTTTGGAATTGATACAAAAATAACAAGCATGCCCACAAATTTTCAATTTATATAAAATTTCTTAACCAATCTTCGACCACCATTGGAATTAATAGATGTGTATAAGGAAATTCAATGTGTGCTTCTATAAATGGACCAAGCTATGTGTGCATGCACCCCTTTTAAAACCTAATCAAAGATTAAGCTTCAAGTATTTGATAGAGAGACATTTTCCTTTTCAACGATAATTTCCCTAATGTCAAGCATAACTAAGTAAGGGTATAATTTTATAGCTTTCAAGCATCCCACACAAAACTTGAAAACTTGAAAATTAATTGCTAGTGAGACTTAGGGTTTCTTACCTTGAATAGTCCATGTGATTCTAGATGTAGGGTGTTTCTATTCTCCTAGCTTACTCTACCAATGTTGATTTCCTTCATAGATTCAAGACCAAGGAGGATATTGAGATTACAATATCCTGTAGAGATTATGGACATAGTTGTAGGAGTGTTGTGGCTACTTCGAAACGAGATAACCCTAGTATACTTGATGGCCGAAGTAATTAACAATATTTAATGATCAGGAGAACATAGGAAACATCAAGGAGTTCACTTGAAACAATTGCTTTTAGGAGAAATGAATCATGTATCTTGGCATTATTACAAAAAATTGAGCAAAATTTATCAAATGCTCTATTAATTTCACATCTTCTATGATGGTAATACTTTAAATATATAGATTTGAATAGGTATCCCTAAAGGGTTAGATGAGGGATGATTTCACTATATTGACCCTAGTTGATCATGGCTAAACATATTAATAATTACATTTACTCAATACCTATTTGAATACCATTCGCAGTTATTCACTAACTCGATGATCGGAGAAATCGATAATTCTACCTCCCAATATCCTTCTAGCCCAATGGCCCCCTAAACCAATCAAACCCTGAATCCCACCCTCATGGACCATATTATGGATCATGCAATTTGATTCTTAATTATCATTGAATAAAATTGACCATGGTTGATCCCAATTGACCACGTTGAATATATATACCATATGAACCAAGGAAATGGTTGACCATATTATTAACATTTCCACCCAATTGGCCCACTGTCAAATTGCACACTCATCCGTAAATTCCATGCACATTCATCCATGAATTCAATGACCAAATATCTTGATAATTCCATTGCCCAAAATCCTTCGAGCACAATGGCCTCCTAAACAAACCAACCCACGAATTCCACCCTTATGGATCATATTACATATCATTAACTACTAACTATCATTGAATAGCGTTGACCATGCTTGATCCCAAGTGACCACAATGTTGAATATTAAGACCATAATATGCACCGTCAAAAATCATGGTTTTCCATATTGTTAACGTTGCCATGTGATTGGCCCACCATCACCTAGCTCACTCATCCACAAATGCCATGCACATTATCCCCTAATATGAAGACCAGATAGCTTGATAATTCCATCTCCCAAAATTCTTCGAGCCCAGTGGCCCCCTAAACCTACCAACTCACAGATTCCACCCTCATGTACCATATATGGATCATTTAATTTGGTTGTTACCTATCATAGAATGGCGTTGACCATGGTTGATCGCAACTAGCCATAATGTTGAAAATATGGACCATAATATGCACTGCAACGAATCATGATTTGCCATATTGTTAATGTTTCCTTGCAATTTCCCATTGTCACCTAGCTCACTTGTCAACAAATATCATGCACATTTATCCCTTAATACAAAGACTGAATGGCTCGATAATACCATCTCCCAAAATCCTTTTATCCCAATGCCCACCTGAACTAACCAATCCATGAAGTCCACCCCAATGGACCATATTATGGATCAATGACTACTAATTGTCATTGAATAGCATTTACGATGATTGATCCCAAGTTACCAAATGTTGAGTTTATAGACCATAACATGCACCGTGTTGTATCTCACTTAGTGCCTGCAAGTGTCACATTACCCTTCTCCTACCAAGAAGAATACATAATATAAAAAATGAGGTTTAACTTCAATCATTAATGATCACATTTAATATTACCTAGAATAAATATGAACCATTCACGGGACTAGGGAAATACTGAACTAATTATCCCTCCAATGATTTAGGGGCGATTGTGTATCTTGCTGGGACAAATCTAGGCTGTTGGAGGCACTAGAATGTGCAACATAATTAAATTAAAGGATCCTTGGCTGACAACCCATATGCAGTAGTGCAACTTCTTATAATGAATCCTGATTGTTGAAGTTGCTAGGACAAAAGATGAATTTAAGCATGTTTCCTCCCCACCTATGGCCAATATTAAAGTATGCATCTTGGAAGAGATATATCCGATCATGTTGGAGGGAGAGGGGCTTGTACATAAAGAGAGGGAAAAAGCATACTGTAGACAGCCTTGATTGAATAGCATGTTAGGCTAAGTTATATCTTGGACGTTTGTGGCCCTAATGCGTGTGGTGAAATAAAAGGGTCTTTCTCCCTGTCAATGGTCATGATTCGATCCTACAATTCTTTCCCAAATAAAATCTAATACATTGATGGATAAGAGAATATGTAGTAAGGTTTAAGGATTATGTTGTTGTGGGTACTATGATTTGAATCGTGCAACATTTCCAAGCTTGATCCCAGTCGCCAATGATTAAGGAACCGACCGTAAAAAGAGAAGAGATCTCCTCATGTCAAAGGTAGGGATTTGTGAAAGTTTCCTTATCATGGTATCCCAAGTGTTCATTTTCAAAATATTTTCCCAGATTCTATGGTGATAAAGGAGAATGACATTTTCAGAGTATTAGTTTTCAAAATCACTTGGCAACATGATTATTCAGGTGGTCGAAATGTTATTTTCTCATTCGAATATGGAAATCATATCAAAAAGAAATAAGTGTTAGCCTTAACAATGTATATCATTTCAGATCTTGTAATCCTGCTCATGATCGAGTTCTCTTATCCACAATGTGATCCATAGATAACCATTCCCTCTTTTTACAAGTAACTCCCATTCTGATTCATTCCCAAGTCATGTGATCGCCATCATGGAGGATCCTCACCGAATGGTTGAATCCTAATTCATTATATTTTACATCTGATATGAAACATTGCAAAGGAAATATCCTTTCATTTAGAGCCTATATATGTAAAGATTTTCCACCCAATGTTCATAACATGTCTCTCTGGAAAGCTATTTCCCTTTGTCCCATCCCAATATGGCATATTAGTCAATCCATTTGGAATCTATAATGTCTCCACCGCTATTGTATGAATGGTTTCCTCGAAAGGATTGGCTCAATTTCATTCATACAAAGCCTCTCATTGATCACCCCAAGCCATAACTCATATTAAATAGACATTTTGATGCTTCACTCTCAATTAGGGGCGCATGGATCTTATTAAATAAACATTTTGAGAAGTCCCAGTTATTTCTCAGTAACGGTATCCCTTCTTTTCTCCCCACATTGTGCTCATGCTCCCCATTCATCACCTATACATAATTTGGGAGTTTGACAGAGTGAGTGATGCAAGATGAGGCGAGTCTGCAGAAATTTTAGGTGTTTTTGCTCGTACTCCATCTTACAGTGATGTATCTATTTGATACACAAAGGTTTGGCCTAGGAAGGTTGGTACCTAATTGGGTCTTCGAGTACTAGTCTCCTTTTTGAAATGGAGACCTCAACAATAAATGTTTTGCGGACCAAGCTTCTTCTACCAGGTTTCTACCCTAACACACCGCAATGAGGAAAATTGTGAACTTCCTTGTAGCTTTCCTTTACATAGCTCATCATGGGACATATTCCATATGGTGATTTGGATGATGAGAGAAAATCATGCTCATCGATGATGTTCATTACCAGAATCAATTTCAATATTCAACGAAAAGATAGAGCAAGGTGCACATAAAGTTAAGTTCAACAGAAAAATGCATACTCGGGGATGAGATGTCCCTGAAAATGAATTACACCAGTAGCAACAGAATATGCATATTCCAAAAATGTTGAAAGTTCGTTTGTCCATTCCTAAAGGGAATTCTCAACACTAGAAAACATACTTAAACTCAACTCGAAGAGGCACACCAGGAGGTTCAACATTTTTCATGAGTTTTGGAATTGAAAAAAGTCACCCAGATCAGCGATGTTAGTCTTCTCTCCTTTTATTTCCCCATTATTCATAGCATAGGATTGTTGAAAGTCCTTTGTTGATCTAAAATACAATAGGACCTAGGTGTAAATTAATTAATCCCCTCTGTTGTATTCACTATTGTATAAATGAAATAGAAATGATTTGTTTTGAGGGTACCGAGGACCGAGCCAAGACTACCACAGGCGTTTTTGAATTAAAAGTGTTTTTATTTCAGTGAATAAGATGTTTTGCTTTGGGAATAATCAGGACCGAAGTGAGAATTCCACTAGTATTTTTTAATTAAAAATGTCTTTGTTCTAAATGTATGAGATGCTTTTGTTTGGGAAACCAGTACCGAGGTGAGACTACCATTGGTTGCTGAATGAATGGTGTTTTATACATGATTTAATGTACTTTTGAGACAATATGTCAAGTCTTCATATGATTTCCTATAGTTTCATGGATCTTAAGATTACCCTCCTCTGTAATTTTCAAATAGTATGTGAGACACATATAAATGGGAATTTAAAACATACTTTACCAGTTAAGTGTGTTTTGTTGTTGTTGTTTATTCCATTCTAAGAGTGGGTTATGATCAAGGTGCCCGTGAGCTTCACTTATTTTCATTTTTAATGTTCTATGGAATAATTGTGCCTCCATTTTCAAATATAACACTTATTTACAATTTGTTTTCATGGCTGATATTTACCCCCGAGCACCACAGATTTCAGTTGTAAACCCAGTCAAGTTTTTCATGCATATTTGAAACGTACCTTGGGTGATAGAATAGGATTAATACCTCCCTACATTTGAGGGTTCCCTACCTTGGTTAGAGGAAT
This sequence comes from Larix kaempferi, assembly GCA_027924585.1. Lineage (NCBI taxonomy): Eukaryota > Viridiplantae > Streptophyta > Pinopsida > Pinales > Pinaceae > Larix > Larix kaempferi. The sequence goes on along the minus strand of BSBM01001482.1, from coordinate 575,994 downwards.
ATGTTACTAAACTAAAGTGGTGCAGATATGGTGATATCTACACAACCCTCCTTGGCAATTGCGTCTTAACCATAGCCTATATTGTGACATTCATATCTGTAGCTGGCATAACTACTGAAGAAATACCAAATTTAGTTGGGTTACAACCTGAGTGAAAATACACTGCATCAAATCATGGTTAACCATGTTGTTAATATTTCCCTATGATTGGCCCACCGTCACCTATCTCTCTCATCCACAAATTCCATGCACATTTATCCCCCAATTCGAAGATCAAATAGCTTGACAATTCAATATCCCAATATCCTTCTATCCCAAGGGATCTCTGAACCCACCAAACCATGGAGTCCACCCTCATGGACCATATTATGGATCATTCAATTTTGTTTTTACCTATCATTGTATTGCATTTGCCATGGTTGGTACAAAGGGACCACATTGAAAATATTAATAAAGAGAAGATATTATGTGTATTATAAAGTTTTAGGGTCATATGGGATATGATCCATTACATTCTTCTAAGATATATAAAGTGTAATACATATAAATGTTGAACTTTGGTTGTCATTGATGACAACTAATTTCAAAGAGGATGTGAATTGATTCAGCTTGCCTCATTAATATCAACCGATGTCAAAGTGGATACATGTTTCCTATAGTAGTTTGGAGAAGTGTATAGAAGCCACTTTGAAGAAGTATTTGTGCAAGATGGTAAAGGACATGGATTCTAATGTGAAGAAGTATATCTAGAAGTTGCATCCATCCTGAAGGTGTTTGTCTATGGATACATCATATAGATCCCGTTCAAAGAAGTACCAATGCAGAATTCAAGTCCAGCAAGTCATACTCACTCAAGGTAGCAGCCAAAGAATTGGAAGGACAAAGGTATAGATTCGCAAACAACCAAGGAGTTGGTTAAGAAAAGATACAATTGTGCAAGCATGTTGAAAGCAGAAGAATTTCTTGATAAAATATTGGGAGTGCGCTAACAGCCTATGGTCGGATAGTCCTGAAAGCATGCAAGTATGGTTGAATCAGAAGATGCTTTTAGTTGTAAAGGGAGAACAAGTTCCAAGAAGTGTGCAATGGTTTAAGTTAGTCTATGCTCAAATTCCACAGTAGATGGAAAATCAGGTGCTAAGTCCCATAAGTGAACACAAGGCATGAGTCAAAGTCTCACCAAGTATAAGTTCAACTATGCCTAGATTCTGTAAAGAATCAACACATCAAGGGTGCATTACCCAGAAGGGATGGTACATCAAAGGTTGAATATACACCAAGTTGAAAATAAAGGATGAGCACATACCTCAAAGTGATGGTACATCAAGAGTGCAAGAGTACAGCACCAAGGTGTAAATTTCCAATAAATTGTGGACCATGAAGGTGCGACACACAAAGTATGACACATCAATAGCACAAAAAAAGACATGTGGAAAATGCACATTCCATGAAGTATGGAAGAAGGGATGCCACAACCAAATTGTGGACATACAATCCGTGCACGACATGTATAAATAGAGACACAAGTTGGAGATTTGAAGTAATCTTGATGGAGAGAGCATAAGAGCTTCAAGTGTTTATTGCAGTTTTATATTCGGGGCATCGGAGGGATCGACGGCCGAATAGAATGATCTAGCAAGGAGACGAAACCACACATGCAGTGGAATGTAGAACTAATGTTGTGTAGAATGATGTTGTAGATATGTGATGGATGCGCAAGTGCTGAAAAGAAGAAACATTGATGTATGCACAAGTGCTTGATGTTTTGAATGATAATATTACTAACAGAATGCCGATAGTCACATACGTTGTAAATATAGAAGCACTGAGACATAAACGAATTATTTCAGATGATGCGCAGGTGTCTAGCTGATGCATATACGCAGAAGTGAAAGTGTACGAAGTTCATAAGTCCATCTGATGCTCGACGATAAAGCAGTAGAAGGATACAACGAGTGCATCATGATGAAGATGATTTGAGACAAGTGTGAAAGGACAAATATATTTATGCACAGTATGTCGTAGATGATTTAAAATACTATGTCACTTATATAGAACAGACCCATTAGTAAGTGCACATTTCCATCTGTTACTAGAGTAGTATCTCAGAGCATCAAACTATCAAGTAAAGACACAATATCAGATGGTGAAAGCAGTAGCATCGTAATAGAATGGCAGAGCTTACCTAAGTGCATACTATAGTATCATCAAGCACACAGTGCATGAAGTAAGACGTCAGCAAAAGTGTGAATTGAGAGGAATGAGAATTCAAGTGATTTGTGTAGCTTAGTAACAAAGAATCGACTGCATATGAAGGCAACACACAACATAATTAAATTCAGAAGATTGGGCAAGTGCGAGGATTTGAAGTACAGTAAGTTAGAATCACATTTTGGATATCTAGGTGGCAAGACAGGGCAAGGATAAAGGGAGTTGTAGCCTCCTTCCAGTAGGTGATGGAGAAACACAGAGAGTTGGTGCTTCCTTCAAGTCGGAGCTTGCAAAACTAGGGGGTCAGTGCCTCCTTCCAGTTGGTGTTGGTAAATATAGGAAGTTGGTGCTTCCTTGAATGTATTCTTTCTCATTATAAACAAGCATTCCATGGTTTTCTCCGGATTAGGTTTCCACATCAAAATTCATGTGTTCTATGTTCTTTGTCTTGGTGAATTTATGGATGAATGTTTTATTTATTGATGCATAACTGAAGATAATAATTAAGTAAAGGATAATCTATTTAAGAAGGTAAAAATTGTTGATAACTGTGATAATATTGATTCACCCCCCCTCTCAGTATTAAATGGATTCCAACAATTGGTATCATAGAGGGTGTCTTTAGTAACATATTAGCATCTAGAAGATAGATCATTATGCAGAAATGAATAAGTAGGAAGGTCTTTCCACCAACTTAGAACCAAGGTTTGACGACACCAATTATATTTTATGAAAGGTCCGTATGGAAATTTATCTAGAATCATTGGGAGTAGATTTTTGGAAATCTATTGTTGATGGTTCTGATGTCCCAACAGTCGTGCTAGTTAATCCAGCGTAAAGGAGAATTTACGAAAGCAATGCAAAAGCTAGAAATGCTCTTCTATGTGGCTTGGTAGGTGATGAATTCGTTAAGGTTATGCATTGCACATCAGCCAAGGAATTTTGGGACAAACTCAAATGTATATATGAAGGTGACGATAAGGTAAAGAAATCAAAGTTGCAAAAATACTATGGGCAATTTGAATCACTAAGGATGAAAGATTAAGAGAACATTACATCTTACATCTTAAGAGTAGATGAGATAGTCAATGCTATCAAGAGTCTTGGGGTCACACTAAACAAAGAATCAGCGCTACATAAGATATTGAGGACTTTGCCACAAAGATTTAATCTGAAGGTGTTTGTGTTAGAATATTGAGCTAATATTAAAGACCTGATGAAGGATGAGCTTCAGGGGATTCTCACTCCATACAAGATGAGAACTGTGAGAAGGATCATACCCTCATAAAGGAATCCGCTTTTAAATACACATGAAACGATATGCATGATCATGAAAAATACTGCTATGATGAATTAGAGGATGAAGAATCAAACTTTATCAAGAAGCTGAAAAGAGGATGAGGTAAGCACAAAAAAAAGTTACCCTTCAAATGAGTCAGTTGTGGAGGAGTGGGCCACTATGCCTCAAAGTGTCACTTCAAGGAAAATGGATACAGCAAAAGTGATGGGGAATCTAAGTCATATGATCGGAAAAATATACACTCACAACAAAGACCTAAAAATAAAATAAGGATTCCAAAATAGGGGAAGTCTATACACCAAGGAAGGAAGTGACTGTGATGAAGAACCTAAATAAGTAGTATTCACGGATCATGTAGTAGAAGAAAGAAAATATGAAAGGAAAAAGAACAGTTCAAAGAACACTCCAATTGCACAAAGTAAGCTAGGGTCACTAGACAAATACTTCTTTAGTGGATCGTTTAAAACACCTCATAATCTAGTTACAACTCCAAATCCTATAGCATAGGTCAATATTGAAAGTCAATCCGATGATGATGAAGATAATGTAGATATTGACTGGGAAGTTGAATTGATTAGCACCCTAGACGACTTGAATTAGTCAAAGAAGAAGAATAAACTCTTGCAGGAAAAACTTTCAAAGTCTAAAGAACAAGATGGACCATGTGAGGAATTTGTTGTCGCAAAAGTTTGTGAAAAGGTGGTCAAGTATGAAATTCAACTAAGTCGCACACAAGAGAAGGTGTAATTACTTGAGAAACAAAGATCTGCACTGAAATATTCTCTAGAAGAATTGGAATAGAAAATTAGGATGATAACGAGTCAACTTAAGGAAAAGGAAAGAGATATATCTCGCTTAGAATAAAATTTGATTGAGATAAAGGGAAAGAAACAAGTACATATTGAAAACATCAATCATATATGAACACAATCAAAAAGTGACAAGTCATAATATAAAGATGAAGTGCAAAACAAGTTAAAAGACAACAAGTCAATGCTGAATAGAATTATGAAGGATCGAAGACCACCAGAAGACAAAATGGGTCTTGGTTATGTAAAGACACCAAAGAAGGTTTTATACAAACAACATCGTCTAAATCAGGTTAATTCCTTAAGCTATGATGATTCCTTCAACTTTGCATCTTTTCAATTTCCTAACTAAAGAAGGATCAATAGGGTGAGGTGCACAATATACAATCACTTTGGTCATATTGCAAAATATTGTCAAATTGTTTGATGCTTTGCATGTAATGGTTTAGTACATAAGGCCATGTACTATCAAAGAGCAGTGAATTATCCTGATGTAGAACTATTGCGCAAAGGTAAGTGCATTCAAAAGGACTGTAGTGAAAAATATCCAGTGTAGAATCAAAATAGAAATGCACACAACAACACTTGGGTAAGGAAATATCCTCAGAAGTGTGTTGAAGATGCAGATGATTCAGGAACATCTAATGCAACAAGCGATTATTGCGTATCTAGATAGTCCCCTAAGGACTGTGAAACCCATGAATTAAACACAATGCATCTTACAAAATTCAAGGGGATGTTAGTTAGGCGTGTTGTTAGAATGCGTTTGTGGTTAAGATGGCTGTCACAAGTATTCATTATGTTCACACATGGTATGTGCTTTCGCAGAAAAGGGAAAAATAAATTGCTTACATTAAGTGGTTAAATATTTACACCAAAGATGATATGTTACAGAACAAAGAGTATCAATTTGACTTCAGTAGTATATACACAAGAATAAATTATTTTCATGAAGAACCAAACATTGCTGAAAGACATGAGATTATACAAAATGGAGCCTTTTCATTATATTCAAAATTGAGAATGATTACAAAATGCATGAGTCGGGACTCCATGTCGAGGGCAAAAATGGTGTATACAAGAAGAAAGCAAATGTGGCAAAATTGAAAAGGTGTTGAAGCATTCTACAACCACAGTTTTAGGTTAATCTCTATGTCTGGACGGTCTGCAAGAGGAAGCTACAAATCCACCAGTATTAGTGCAGTACATTAAGAAGAAGAGAGTAGAAGAAGAAGTTGCAGGGTTGCAGACAACGATGGTTCAGCATGTTGAGGCCGAAGATGAGACAACTCATTCAAATTTTTTTTATGGTGACGTTCCATATTATCCACTCAACAGGTCAAGATAATCAATTGGTCAGAATTTCTGTAATTCACCTCTAACTAAGAGTATTGATGAAGAAATTACTTTTCCTCCTTTTGTCGTTTACAGGAGTCGATATCGACTCTCATGCGTGAAAACTCAAAATGCTGAGACCGAACAACAAGGCCACATTCTCAAGTGATGTTTTAATTCTCTGAAAGGAAACCATTGGAAGAAAGAAGAGGAACTAGAAGAAGGACCATAAAGAAATGTGACACGAAAGAGCAAGAATGCAAGTAGAAGTGAACCAAGAATATTTTAGATAAATATTATAGAGTTGAAAGGAAGACGTTCGCATGAAATTAATTTGATGAGATATGCATTCAATGTCACACAAGTCGATGAAGGTGGTGGAATCGCCAAAACTAAATGCCGTAGTTAATGAATTTTTGGAAACGGTACAAAAAGGGTGGAAACTTAAATCATTTCATCCTATGATGGATAATGTTTCCCAAAAGGTTCGAGTACAGAAGTGACACGTCTTCATTGCCACACGAATTGAGTGTCATGTCCACTTTTATGTCGAGTTATCCGATTAATGAAAAATGTGGCATATATTCGGTTGTCATTGCAACATATATGAAAACATTAAATGCAAAAAGTTCCTATGATAGCATAGTAAATGTGACAGATGAAGTTGTCAGTAACATGAAGTGTAATGCAAAACCTGTAGAAGACTGATTTCGTCACTATGCAGTTGGCATGATAGGAAGTATGTATGGATCACTGCATAAAGCTTATTGAAGTGTTGTGACAGGAACACGAAATTAAGATGAATAAATAATGCAACATCTGTTTCAAGTAAGAAATCAAAGATAATTATGAAAGGAAATCAGTGACTAATTACAGTAGAGAAATGAAGCATGAAGACAATGCGATTCATCCCTAAATATAGATGAGGTTGAGGCCATTGCAAATTCAATTAATAGAATAATCTACATTGCGCAATTAATGGCACCTCTTTTCCATTGATGTTAGAGTGGGAGAAGTACATGAAGTTGTTAGACATAAAGTTGAAGCAGGGAGAAATACATGAAGATGTCAGACATGAAGCTAAAGCAAGCATAAACACATGAAGTTGTCAGGCATGAAACTGAATCAAGCATAAATAGTTGAAGAAAGGAGAGATGCATGAATCTGAGTAGGACTGAAGTATAATAAATGAAGCTGGCGACACAAGTAATGAATGCAACAAAAGTTCCAGCAGAGGAACAACATAGATACACAACCTGAATCTATAGTAGATGTGAAAGAGTGTGAAGTAGATCAATTGGAGAAATCACATATGGTATTTGTAGAAGCAACATAAATAAATATCAGTATGGCTTGTACAAAAGTAGTAGAAGTACTGACAAGAAAATGCAATAAACAAAAACCCAAAGAACTCAGGGGGAGCACATACATAGGGGGAGAACTGCGACAGAGTACAAATTGTTGAATTTTGGTTGTCAGTGATGTCAACTAATGTAAAAGAGGATGTCAATTGATTCATCTTGAGTCGTTTATGTCAACTTATGTTAAAGCGAATGCAACATTCCTACATTAGCTTGAAGAAGTGTATAGAATCCATCTTGAAGAAGTATATGCGCAAGATGGTGAAGGACATGGATTCCAGTGTGAATAAGTATATCTAGAAGTTGCATCCATCCTGAAGGTGTGTCTCTATGGATACATCATACAGATCCAGTTCAAATAAGTATCAACACAGAAGTCAAGACCACCAAGTCATACTCACTCAAGGTAGTAACCAAAGAATTGGTAGGACAAAGGTACGTATGCACAAACAACCAAGGAGTTAGTTAAGAAAATATACAAGTGTTCGAGCACGTTTAAATCACAAGCTTTGCTTGTTCAAATATTGGGAGTGTACCAACAACCTATGGTCAGACAGTCCTGAAAGCGCGCAAGTATTGCCTAGTAAGAATATGATTTCAGTTGTAAAGGGAACACAAGCTCCAAGAAGTGTACAATGGTTGAATTTAGTCTATGAGAAAATTCCACAGCCAACTAAACATTAGGTGCTCAAGTCCCACAAGTGATGACAAGGAACGATTCAAAGTCTCACCAAGTAGAAGTTGGAGTATGTGTAGATTCCGCAAAGAATCAACACATCAAGGGTGCATTACCCATAAGGGATGGTACAACAAAAGTTGAAGATACACCTGGTTAAAAAGAAAGGATGCGCACATACCTCAAATAGATGGTACACCAAGAGTGCAGAGTACACCACCAAGATGTAAAGTCCCACTAAGTTGTGGACCATGAAGGTGCAAGACACAAAAATTATGACACATCAATATCATGGAAAATGACATGTGGAAAATGCACATTCCATGAAGTATGGAAGAAGGGACGCCACAAACAACTTTTGAACATACAATCTGTGCATGACATGTATAGTAAGATATTAGAAGTAAGCTTGATGGAAAGAGAATAAGAGCTTCAAGTGTTTATTGCAATTTGATATTCGGGGCATCAAGGCTCGAGGACCAAACATAATGATATAGTGAGGACCTGAAAGCATAGATGCAGTAGAATGCAAAATTGATGCTATGTGGAATGATTTTGTAGATCTGTGATGAATGTGCAAGTGATTTATGTTTTTAATGACAATATGACTGAAAACATACCAATAGTCATAGATGTTGTAAAGACAGAAGTGTAGGGATAGAACCAAAGTATTTCAAATGATGCACAGATGTCTAACTGATGCATATAAGAAAAAGTGAAAGTGTACGAAGTTGAGAAGTCCATCTGATGTGCGACGATAGAGCAATAGAAGTATCCAACGATTGCATCGTGATATTGATGATATGAGACAAGTTCAAAAGGAGGAATCTATTGATGCACACCATGTCGCATATTATCTAAAATACTATGGCACTTATATAGAACGGATCCATCATTAAGTGAACAGTTCCATCTATTACTAGTGTAGTATCTCAGAGTAGCAAACTGTCAAGAAAAAGGAACAATATCAGTTGGTAAAGCAATAGTGCCATAAAGAATGATAGATATTACCTCAACTGCATAGACTATAGTATCAGCAAGCACACAGTACACGAAGTAAGACATCAGCAAAAGTGTGAATTGAGAGGAATGATAATTCAAGTGATGTATGCAGCTTAGTGATATAGAATCGACTGCATATGAAGGTAGTGCACAATAGAATTATCTTCAGAAGATCAGACAAATGTGCAGAGTTGAATTTCAGTAAGTCAAAATCATAATTTGGATATCTGGGAAGCAGGACGGGGCAAGAAGAAAGGGGGTTGTAGCCTCCTTCCAGTTGGTGTTGGAGAAACACAGGGAGTCAGTGCTTCGTTCAGAGTGTATCATGTAAAACCAGGGGGGCAGTGCCTCCTTTTAGTCGGTGTTGGTAAATACAAGAAGTTGGTGCTTCCTTGAATTTATTCTTTCTCATTATAAATAATCATTTCATGGTTTTCTCACGATTGGTTTTCCATGTCAAAATTCATGTGTTCTGTGTTCTTTGTCTTGGTGAATTTATGGATGAATGTTTTATTTATTGATGCATAACTGAATATATCAATTAGGTAAAAGATAATCTATTTAAGAAGGTAAAAAGGGTTGATACATACACTAATATTGATTCAATCCCCCCTCTCAGTATTAAATCGATTCCAACAATAAAAACCAATCAATATGCAATATTAGTACCTTTAATACCATACCTTGGACTTAGTACTTTAATATGAAATATTATTTATTAAATAGTGGGGAGTTGAGTTCAACCCTTCCCCATCACTAGAACACTGGAGATACAAATTTTTTGAATTTTTGTAACAAAAGTGTTGAAATTCAATTCATATTTTCTTATAATAAATTTGAATGGTGTCCCTTAGCTATGCATGAAAAAATTGTTACCCAAGGTTTCAAATTCATTTACAAATTCATGCGCATTGGGACTGTGGATGGAACTTTTGGCTCTTCGTACTCTCATGTTTGAGGAAGAAATCCTCCACTTTCCCCGTTATCTATGATTATTGAAGGAACCCATGTGCTCATTGTAGAAGGAGGACCTATTTAGTAGCTTGCAGTCATCAACATAAATCCTAGGTTCCAAGATTTCATTCATTTTCTATTTTCCAATTTCCATCGTTTTACCAAGACATGATGCGAATGCATAAAACACTATAATATTAAGTGGTGGAACTCTCAAATTTTACTTTCCTTCATTCCTCCTACTACACATTATAATTTATCAGCTTGTATTTGGGCATGTCTTTACAATTCCCTAACATGATTTTTATTACAAAATTACAATTTTTTGGAGATCCCAGTACACAAACCCAAGCTTTCTCTCCTTGCAGTTTACTAGCTTTGTCATACACCTGCATATTTAACTCTATTATATGAAAGATTTATGATAGTTCATTTTTCTGGAAATCAATTGACCCTCCAAGTCGAAGTGTTCTAGAAGAGAAAGAATTAGCTATGCGTGAGGAATGGAATTCATCGAGGAAATCACAAACACAACTTATTATCTTTGTTCTTGTTTTAAGATACTATGACCAACCTTTGATTAGACCACCAATTCTAGATCATGTTGTCATATAATGTCTCTCACTTTCTTAAAATATGTTATTTAGGGTTTCTAAATTGACCGAGAGTTTGTATATCTGTAATTTTGTCTCCTGAATTTCATTGTTCCATTTTTTGGAGGAGAAGCATTTGAGGGTTCCTAATGCAAAATCATTCGACATTAGAATCTAGGAACAAATGAACTAACCAAATGCATCCTTTGGAATGCATGGTGGAGTATCTTCTTGGATTATCTATTAATATCTATTCAGATGGCACACCATCATCACTAGTTCAAGAATGATGCAAAAAGATGGAAATAACATTTAGTAACAACATCCATTGACCTTGTTCCCAACAACAGTATTGATAAATATCAAAAACATGTCCAACAAAGTAAATTGAAGACCCTTATATAAAGGAATAGGTTGACATTGAATCACACCTAGTATAGTGTAAGGGCCTCTTCCTTAGAGGTAGTTCATGATACAATAGCTTCGAACCCAGATTGGAACACTCATAATGAAAGAGTAGCATATGGAAACAACATAATTACCTCAACATAGAATATTTATAGAGTAAATAGGGTAGTCTACCCTCTAGGATGGATTGTCTACTATTCATCTCCTTTACTCTCCCGATGTATATTCTAAAGGATTCTAGAGATGGGTTAGAGAGGAAGCCACCATGATGACTTTCTCATTCAGTAAACGTAGTTATCTTTGAGCATCCTTCAATATGATTTCATTAGATGATGTGTGAATATTATCACCAAATGATTATTTCCCTTTTTGAAATTCCCGATTGTGTATGTTGTTTTTTTGTAATAATACTGTAACAATGCCATGTCTACAAATTTTAAGTGCTATAAAAAATCCTTGGGACCCTATGTTCTTTTGGCATGAAATCCAACATCCTTTCCTCACTATCAACGGAAGTTAGAACCACAAAAAAAACATACAATACTTTCAAAGGAGAGCACATAATCTTATAATCAATTTGTTACGTTGCTCATGGTATCTGAATAAAACCATTAAAGGAACTCAGCATTTGGGTTTCCCAAAGAATTCCCACCCAGTTTTAGTATTGATGGTAATTGGGGTTTTGGGTAGTGGTGATAATATGTGGTCGGTGGGTTTGGGTTTTCCCTCAAAATTATAAGAATTTAGAGATAAAACCACACCAGGGATACTTTGCTATGAAGGCACTCATTTCTTCTTCCCTTCCCAACTCCATCAGATCATTTCTCACACCACCAAAATACTTCAACTTTTATGTGGATTTCTCTTTCTCTCTAGCCACTGCAGATCATTTGTGATTACAGTGAATGATCTTGGAGATCAAGATGGATTTATCTCTATAATGTTAATATAAAATAGAGATGGAATTCTTACATTACGACTTTCCAAACAATTTGATCACTTATCTTAATCCATTCCTCATATTTGGAGCCTTGTGACACCAACTTAGTATGTGCTGCAGTTATTGACTCCGTATGAAGTGGTATTTTTTTTTCTACTACAGGATTTACAACCACTAGAAGGACTGGAAAATCCCTCAAATTGGAACATTGTTGGGTCCAAATTTTGAATTGAAATAATTGGGATTTCTTACTAATATCATCAACACATGTATTTGAGAGATTTGTACATTTACCAATCATCAAATTTTATATATCAATGTGATAATGTTGATTATGGAACTTCTTCCATTTATTGATTTTAGCCAATGCTCTATTCTGCACAATTTGTTTTGCAATGTATTGTAATGTTTTAATGTGCTACCAATTCACACTCCTATAAACTTAATAAATGAAAGTGATGTTGTATGTAGTGGTAGAACCATCAGTTGTGAGAAGGATGATGGATTTTTCATATAGAGTTTGTTCAAGAGAGATTATCTCATAAATGAGAGAATATATTGGACCCATTCAAAGAGAAACATGTCACATCACAGGATTTCTTCATTTTACATTCCCCAATATCTCATTGATGATAGAGGACCAGGTTAATGAATCCCACCAAAAACATAAAAAAATAATTTTTCATTCTAACAAAAAATACCACAAAATTTATCAAAACACTGGAATAAAAGTTTATCACATTCAATGTAATTGTTGTTTCCTCTTCTTACCCACACAAACATGATACATTGTTTTCTAGTATGTTTTAGAAAAAAAAAAAAATTTGGTTGAGTTTGTAACCCAAATTGCAATTTTTCAATGTTTGATACTCTGGCCGGAATGTCTTCCTGGATAATTATTGAACCCTTGAAGTTTGTGGTTTGACTGAGGTTTGTCTCTTGGTTTTGACTTGTGTATTTGTCTTATTATTATGTGCATTCACTAATAACTAATTTGAATGAGTTGGATTTTAGAATTATTCCCTTGTGGTTCCTAATATCAATGCTAGAGTTTCCTATAATTGACACGGAAGTGAAGCCACAACCCTCCCAGATATTCTAGGTGGGAATAATTTTGGTTAACTTGTTTATGTGTCAACTTGTGTGACCTATGTTTTCATCTAAAGAAATACATCTACCAATGGCTAGTGCAATAGACACCATTGGAGTGTTCCTACAACACCCCCACCCATCATGTGCATGTTTTTGACATACCTCAACATTCTAGGTGACAAAAGAATAGATAAGTTGACCATCCTTTTTCTTCTATTGTAATTGTCACATTATCTGTGAGGTTTGTGCTTGTATGAATCCATTTTGGATCACTCTTTCAATAACATGTTACCTATATGTGAACATAGACACACCTTTACCTCTGCATCATTAACCATTTTATGGATGTTGTTCCTAGGTGATGGATTCTTCAAGTTGATTTTGGTAGGAAAATCCACCCTCTTCCTTCACCAAGATATTTTCACATCCTACAGTGAGCATATAACCATAACATCCGTGCCAAATGCAAGTGTGCACTTCTGCCACCTTATTTGTTCAATAATCATTCAGAAAATTAAATAATCTGATCAAAAGAAAAATGAAACTACTGAATTGTGTTTAATGCAATAGATGTCATGTTTTCTTGAAATCGATTTGTATGAAACAAACAGATTTATCAAATCTAAAACCTACCGAGAAGTTAAGAACATTAGTGAATTTCCCCTGGAGCTTCTCAAGTGGTCTCTTATCAAATAACCAGTCTACTTTTGCAAGACCTCTAATTGGATAGGAGTAAAACTATATTACAACAACCACCTCATATCCATTCGTGTTCAGGGGCCATCTTTCTAGTTCAATATAGTGATCAATTGAGAATGACCAATATTCCCTTCCCAAGATTCCAGTGTATGGTCATGTGATAGTGATGCCATCATCATAGTGTGACAACGTCGTGATGTGAAGCATAATATAGAGGAAGGATAAACCTACCATTCATAAAATATGCACTTGGGGCCAAGCATCATTTAGAGGAAAGATCGGTTGACCCTTCCTCAATTGTCTAGATGGTGTCAATCAATAATATAAATGGATTGGAATATCGATCCTCATATTTAAACCTAGTTTCAAGCATCACATAGAGGAAGGAGCAACCAACCCTTTGTCAAGTGTTTCACTCAGCTCAAGCATTATATATTAGAAGGATTAATGGTCACTATATCAAATGTGGAGCTTTATTCAAGCGATATATATAGGAAGGATTGGCCAACCCTTTCTCCAACATTGACATCGGGTCGAGAAATATATAAGGAAAGGGTCATATGACCCTTTATCAAATGTTGACATTGGGTGGAGAAACATCTTGGACAAGGATCGGCTGATTCTTCTTTAAACGATGGCATCGAAATGATAATCCTTCATAGGAACGATCAATCAATTCTTCTTCTAATGTGAACCTAGGGAGAAACATCATATAATAGAAAATTGGAGGACCTTTTCTTAAATAAAGAGGTAGGGTTAAGCATCATCTCAAATAAGGATTGGTTGTTCCATTTTAAGACTTCACAATGTGTCACGAATCATTTGGAAGGAGGATAGGTAGAACCTTCCTTGGACAACCCTTCTTGAAATAAGATAGGCATAAATTGTATTAGCGAGATGAATAATAGGATGATTTTTCCTCAAGTGTGGAACCAAACTCAAGCATCATCTAGAGGAATATTCAACTGACCTTTCCTCAAATATGAACCTTGGTACAAATATTATGGATAGGAAGGATCGATCAACCGTTCTTCATATGTTTAAATTGTGGAAAGCATCATTTGGACAGAAGGTCATCCAATATATTTTTAACTCAATTCAACAGGAATCTTATCGGCTAAAGGGAATATATGCATAGCCTTTGAGAAATATTATTGACAGTAATTTCACCTTTTAGATAAATATTGGTCGATACTTCTCGGCATATGGTATCTTGCAAATGCATCATCCATTGGGGGGATTTTGGTGTATGTTTTTAGAATCTACACCTTGGGTTAAGAAACATGTACATGAAGGATCGGTAGATCCTTCCTAGAATGTGTATGAATGGTTGTTCATTATATGGATTAAGAATACGACAACCCTTCATTAGATGTGGACATAGGGATGAACAACATTGATAATATTGATTTGTTGAAACTTCTTGAATTATCGTATCTATGAACTATAAAATATTATGCGACCTTGTCCCAGAAATTGTATACATTAATAGTACCATCTTATTGTTTCTTTGGATTGGCCTTTTTAATAGGTTGGTCTTTACCAGAACAATTTTCCTCTCTTATTCTATTCTTGTGTACAAATGATATGTTTCTAAAGTCTCCTTTGGTTCTCCTATCATTGTTTGTTTCTAATTATCATTTTATATAGGGAAATATTGGCAATGTATTCTAAAATCATGGATCCATTGAAGACGTGGATATCAT
The DNA here is from genome assembly GCA_027924585.1 of Larix kaempferi. Lineage (NCBI taxonomy): Eukaryota > Viridiplantae > Streptophyta > Pinopsida > Pinales > Pinaceae > Larix > Larix kaempferi. Next base: position 560,908 of record BSBM01001482.1, on the reverse strand, counting down.
GAAATCAATGATCAAATTGTTCATTTTATATTTAGTACATGGATTTCCCAAAAAATTGAAATTATTAATTTATTTTGTTTCTCTTCACACATTGTATGCACTTTAAGGTTTATTCCTCTCCATCAAAGTGTCATTCTTAACATTTCAATATCAGGGGTGTATGCTATAAGATAATGAGTTGTATTTCGTTTTAAACACTTTGTCAATGCTGACCAAATTGTTTTGAGGTTTCGAATGGAAGTATCGGCTTATACTTTTGGGTACAACATAGTTTCTAAATATCCAATTTCCTGAAATATTATCATATTCATTTTCTTTAATGATTTTATTTCAATGGTTTTATTTTTGTATTTACTATTGATGTTATGATACTATTTTTCAACTACAGGTAACAATGCCAAGGTTTATATATCTCAACATGTTCAAGGAAATCCTATTTCTAGAGGTAACCATGGAACACCACATTAGAGAATGTCAACATGAATGGTATTTTTAGATATCTGAGTGAGCAAATTTTTATCCTAACTTATACCTTTTATTAGTCATGGAAGAAAAAATAAATTATGTTGGCATAGTCACGACTATAGATGTGTTGAACAATGACATATTGTGTGTCGAAATCGAGGTTATAGAGAGACACATGTGTTTTTTAATTCAATTTTATCTTTTAGTTGTTAATTATCATTTAATTATCATTTAGATCTTATGGAGATAAATAGAGACAATGGAAAAATATCATGTGCATTATTACAATCAATTAAGTAAATTGATTGATACATGTTTGTACATTTGAACTAAGATAAATCAACAATTCAAGAAAATCATTATACATCCACTGTTGATGGAAGTTACCGATATCAACAACAATAAGTTCATAGCAAAGTTTGGGTTGAAGCAACCTAATGTCCATCAATCTTCCGCACAAGGTAAATGGAAAACAACATGGACAAACAAAACATGAAATATAATTTTCAGAGTCTCCTGGCACATTAATACCTCTATCAACAAAATGGATACCTGAGATATTTGTTGCAGGCATAAGTTTTCCTTTTGATTTATCGAATTTTAGATGGGCCTTCACTTTGAGCGTCTTTGAATGAATCCATTCCAAATTTTTAAAGGTTTATAAAGCAATATATTTCTCTAAATCAACTAAAAAAGCTCTTCTAAGATATGTTAAAATATTTTCATGATGAATATTTGTGAGCTTGTTCCTCATATTCAATAGATGTAATAGGTAAGAAGATTTTATGGTTGACAATTTTTTTTCCTTAAAATGGATAAAACATCCTTGCTCAAATATGTTGCGTTGAAGGTCCTTGACCGAAATGTCCACCATACAATCGTAATAATGCACATGATATTATTCCATAGTCCATATTTATCTCCATAAGATTTGAACGATAATTAAGAACTGAAAGATCAATTTGAATTGAAAAAAATATGTGTCTCTCTATAATTGAAGAGAAACAAAATGAATTAATAATTTATATTTTTTTGGTAAATTCATTTATTGAAAATAAAATGAACAATTTGATCATTGATTTGATGATATCCACATCTTCAATGGATCCATGATTTTAGAAGACATTGCCAAAATTTCCCTATATAAAATGATAATTAGAAACAAACAATGATAAGAGAACCAAAGGAGACTTCAGAAACATATTGTTTGTACATGAGAATAGAATAACAGAGGAAAATTATTCTGGTAAATACCAACATATTAAAAAGACTCATCTAATGTAACAACGAGATGGTACTATTATTGTATATCGTTTCTGGGACAAGGTCATACAAGCTTTTATCCAGATGATATAGTTCATAGATATGATAATTGAAGAAGTTTCAATAAATCATTATTATCAGTGTTTTCCATCCGTATGTCCACATCTAATGAGGGGTCATCAAATTCTAAAATCTATTTAATGCATAACCATTTGTACACATTGTAAGAAGGATCTACCAATTCTTCATGTACATGTTGCTTAACCGAAGAGATTTGATCCCTCTCGGCACTTGATAGAGCCTAGGATTTGGATCTAGGTTGGTTTTATTTTATGAATGATTATTGAACAAACAAGGTGGCATAAGTGCACCGTTGCATTTAGAAAGGATGTTATGGTCATATGCTCACTGTAGGATGTGAAAACACCTTAGTGAAGGAAGAAGGTGGAGTTCATACGAAAAGCAACTTGAAGAATCCATCACCTAGGAACAACATCCATAAAATGGTTAATGATGCAAAGGTAAAAGGTGTTTCTATGTTCACATGCAAGTAACATGCTATTGAAAGAGTGATCGAAAATGGATTCATGCAAGCATAAACCTCACAGGTAATCTCACAAGTACCACAGAAGAAAAAGGATGGTCAAATTATCTATTCTTTTGTCACCAAAATTGTTGAGGTATGTCAAAAACATGCACATGATGGGTGAGGGCGTTGTAGGCACACTCCAATGGTGTCTGTTGCCCTATACATTGGTAGTCATCTTTCTTTATATGAAAAAACAATTCACATAAGCTGAAACATAAATAAGTTAAGCAAAATCATTTCCACTTAGAAGATGTAGAAGGTTTGCAGCTTCACTTCCCTGTCAATGGAAATAAACTCTAGCATTGATCAAGAACTACGGGGACATAATTATAAACTCCAACCCATTGACCTTAGTTATTATAGAATGCACATAATAATAAGACAAATACAGAAGCCAAAAACTAAGATACAAACCTCAGTCAAAACACAAATATTCAAGGGTCCAATATTGATTCAAATGTACAATCATGTACCAATCAATTTACTTAATTTACTTAATATTTAATACTTAGATGGAAATGGAAACATTTTTTAACATCTTATTGATAATATTTAATTTTATTGTTCTTGTTGTTACATAAGGCGTCATGATCCACACGAGAGACATGGAAATGAAGGAATAGTTCATTCGGACCTAGAATTCGGATCTAGTTTTGTTGTTCACCCATCCACCCTTCGAATCTCATTGATAGGTGAGCGATCGAACGATTCTTTCTAAGCACCTCGAAACGGTTCACCCATCCACCCTTGGAATCTCATTTGATAGGTGGGAATCCCACATGCTATTGGATTATTTATATGGGCATCAAATAGTATATAAAAATTATGTAATATATCTCACCTGCTTTTCTATTGCGGATTAAGATAACAGTGTGGGAACATTATAGTATTAATTTAGAATTGGAGGATTCCTTTCTTTCCTCGTAAAACATCCACCAAGAAAAAATAGGTGCCCGAAGTTTGCGATCATGACAATATATATATCCAAAAATGAGACCATTCTAGTTACCAAAAACTAGAATTCTTGGTCTCTCTATCTATTTCTCTAACTAACTATAATATTTTAATAAAAGAGTTTCCTAAAAACTTGATTTACAATACAAAAGTCAAATAAAAACATGAAATTTTCTAGAACCTGGGTTTCCACGCATCCCTGCTAGGGTGCATCATTGATCCATTGATTTCTCCTCTTCGTCTTCAAGCTAGTCCTCATGCCTTAAGCCCATAGAAACTTCAACATGTGTTTTTGTCATGTAGATTCGAGGATCCAACTCTTTTGACAATTGTTTAATTTAACGCTACATATAGTGGGAATAATTCTCCTTCTCGATTAATTTTCCTTCCAGAATTATGATCTCATAGGCCATAAGCGTGCTTTTAGTAGTTTGCTTCTCTAGCTGACTACTGAGGTGGTTTTTTCGCTATTGTAGATATTGGATCTCCCCTTCAGTCCTCCTTTGCAAATCCTTCTTCTATTCTTCCAATTGACTAGAAACATATCCTATGGAATGTTAAACTTCATGAATTTTGCGTTCACACATGGACCAGACAACGTTATGGTGGTTTCTTGGGCCAACCTTGAAATCTTTGTTGGAATCCATGGCACTTCGTAGATTTTCCCTCCTGTTTTCCATTATCGCACTCAAATTATTTTTCCACCTTCTCAAAATGACCTCATCCCCTTCAAAATCCTTTCCATATCCTTTCTTACAATCAATCTCATGCTTAATATTTCGTTTGTACGACATTTTCTGATTTTGCATGTTGCAAATTAGGAAATTATTGGTTGTCCAGTCCTGTCTTTGTACTCACGGGGGAGTGGTGAAATCCATGTGTCGAAATAGGTAGATGAACTTGACTCATAACATTGCATTGGCGCCACCTCTGTCTTCCATGATGGATTGATAAATGTATTATCAGACATTAGCATCTCTGTGGGAAGTTGACAAAACAATTTTGCATGACGATAGACCTTTTGATTTGGAATTCTTTTGACATGAAATAATATTCCCCCTCAGCAAACTGCATTATAGTTTGGTTTATCCGTTCAACAAGTCTACCCATGATTTCATTGTTGGTGATGGACTTGTTAATAGGGAATCAGTTGATGAGTTTTGAGTCTCCAATTGTCATTAGCTTGGTAATCCCTTTGTTATTAGCGTGCTCTAGACCATTCCAAAGAGCTAAATGGTGTTAATGATGTGATTTGTATTATAAAAGAATGAAAATAGTTTTCTTAGTAATATAATACATTTTTTTTTATCTTTTATCTAGTTGTGGGAGTCTACTATATAGTTGTTTTTTTAATTTTTTTAAGGGCCTTTTACTAATGAGTTACAAATTTTAAAATTTACGCAAGAGTAGTTTTCTCAATGGGATAGGAAATTAAAAAAAACCCAAAAAATTGGCTTCTAAAGAGCAAATCATATTCAATAAATGTTAGTATCAGAATTAAAATCTGAAAAAATCATATTAAAAAAATGCCAATATTGGTTTTCAAAAGTGCAAAACTAATTTTTAAAATGAAAATGTCATCTTTCCAAATCACAAAAATCAGTTCCAAAAGTGTCAAGATTGGCTTCAAAAGTGCAAAATCTAGTTATGAAAGTGTCAATTTCAAATCGAAAAGTGCACTTTTGGAACCCAATATTGGCACTTTTCCAACCGTTTTTTTGTTTTTTTTGGACTTTAGAAAAGTTGTTTTTGACCTAGAGTCGAAGGGGCTTGGATTGGAATTTATCCAGATTTAATGAAACATGAATCATAACGTATTTTTGTATGATAAAATATTATCATAATTTTGCATCTGTTCCATGAATTTATGTTTTATTAAATGTATGTTTTATGATTTTGTTTCAGAATTCTAGACAATCTTAGATAGTTTAATAGTATAATTCAATTTTGTGAGGATTAAAACTCAAGAACATATTGTGCTATTCCTAGAATGTCTCATAGCATTGTTGTAGATAGATGTACTCTTGTATCATGTACAATATTAATCTCATTAAATGATCTAAGGCTTGTAGTTTGGAAGTGTTGTAGACAATTTCATTAGTGCAGTTAGTTTTTCACAAACTTCTATTTCCCAATTCTCCCTAGATGCTTTTTAGCTTAGTGTGTTGTAGTTTGGAACTGTTTTAGACAATTTCACTAGTTGAGTACATGTATTGTAGTTCTTTTGGATGAGAACTTTATTTTTGGATTAAGCTTGTATTTTTGAAGTGTTGTAGACTAGACTATGTAAAAGTTGAATTTCATAAATGATTTGTACAGTTTTCCACATATGTTTTAATGTTTATGTATAGAGCTTAATGTTCAATGTTGAAATGGTTTTATGATATCGGTAAAGCTCAAGTAGTAACTAATGTTTAAATTAATTATGTTTTGTAAAAGTTAAATTTCATAAATGATCTTTAAATCTTGTAGTTTGAAAGTGTATTGTTGACTATTACATAAAATATGAATTTCATAAATAATTTGTATAGGTAGTCTGTCTTAACTTTTATCTTTACTATTTTATGTTCAATGATGAAAGGATTTTATGACATTGATATTTAGTTCAAGTAGTACATGTTTTAATGTTTAATGATTAACATGCATTTATGCTTTGTAAAATATGATCATCATAACTATGTTTTGGAAAAGATCAAGTTCATAAATTCAATTCAAGATTGTTTGGAAGTGTGAGGTGTAGATTTTGTAAACATTGAATCTTATAAATGATCTGTACAATTTGTAGTATGTCTTGTGTGTCTAATGTTCAATGCTCAAATTTTTTTACGATATTGATAAAACTCTTGTAGTAATTGGTGTTGTAGACGTGACAGAAATCACGACAAATGCAAATAAGGATCTTTTATTTTTTAATCACAAGCAAGGGTTATAAGATTGTGAACCTTATCCTAAATTAGAGAAATGGATATAGAAAACAAGTTGATGAAGATTCATCTTTTTGTTGTTTAATGATTGCTCTAATTTAGCATAAGCTTCACAATCCCAGAATCTTTGCTTGCGATTAAAAACAAAGGATTGTTATCCCCATTTTACATAATTGTAGTTACATCTATAACACTTATTACTTTGTTATTACATTTATATGCACAAATATTAATTTATGTATTCAAAACATCATTCAATTGCATAGTGATCATGTATAATTAACTATTAGTTACACAATGATTGAAAAATATTAAAAACATTGTAATAAAATTTAATTATAATTTAAAAACTCAATAATTTAAAATACCAGAATCATTTCACTACTAATTGACAGAGTATAGAGTATATGAGAAGGCATGATCATTCTACTACATATTCAAGTAAATAATTAAACACATATACACAATCGACAAACAACAATCTACATCCCAAATAAATATATACCGATTCATTTCAAAGATTAAAATGTTTGGTTGTTTCAATAAAAATATAATAATTATAGAACAAAATATATCCAATATAAATGTAATGCACAAGATGTCGAGTTTGTAATCTTGCTTAAAAATATTTCAATGGAATGTCATCCTCAATTATTCATTCAAGATGAACTTTGTTCATTTCCCATCTTTTAGTTTTTAACTTTTTCATCAATGAAAATTCTATTAATTTTATTTGTGTTGCACATACTAAATGACTAAATTGGAAACATATGACATTAGGTTCATAGTATTTAAAGTAAATACAATTTTCTCTTTGATGGGTTTCTTGGAAAAAATAACCTTTTAACATATTGGATCCTCTCTCATATGTAAATCCTTTATCATCGTAGTACTCCAATAACTTCATCTTTCTTTGAGTGCATTGCATCAAATAATATTTCACTTTTTCTTTGTTGTCTATGGGTGCAATCTGGCGCCAGGGAAGTCCTGACAAGGGGATTCTTGCTTAAAAATACACACGACAACACATAGGTTCCCACACACACTAGATGTGAACTTAATGCCAAAAGATGGATTCTATTAAACTGAATCAAATTACAATGTGAAATACAAATCAACTAACTAGTCTTCCTTAGCCTGTTACAATATACAGATATGGAACTTTGTCCCTCACTGTGTTCTCGGTAGTGTGTGATCCTCTCCTTCTCCTGATACTGTGTTGAACAAATAATGAATCATATCCCTTCCTCTATTCCTTCGCACTACTCTTCTACCCTGCTCTGTTGCTGCTTCTCTTCCCGGGGACACTCCATTCCCCGAGACGTCCTTCCTCTGTTTGTCGAATTCTCCCTAATCCTGTAGACCTGCAGTTGTCAATGCCCCTCGGCCATGCTGCACAACCTTCTCCTATGGTGACATCTGGTGTGATCCCAACCACCTTAATAACTTCTCATAACTTCCTTAGGAACCACTAACGGATACTAAGTACGTCATCTTGACTTCTGCACTTCTCTGAATCTGCTACAGTAGTTGAACCCATCTCCTACATTGACCATACTGCACTTCGTCATCCCTCGACTTCACTTGTCAGCTTTAATTAGCTTCTACCACTACCATTATGCCTCGTCGTCCACGCTTGGATTTCATCGCAATTCGTCGGTGTCATTGTTCGACAACGCGTTGACCTCCGACTTCTTCGATCTCTGCTCCTATCATCTATTGACATCAAACTTGTTGACTCTGATCTTGTCGTCTGTCGACATCAGACTTGTCAACTCTCGACTTATCTCCTATCGACCGCATGTCGATAGCTTATGCTCGACTACTTGGCTTCGAACGCCAATCTCACTTTTGTACTAGTGGTTTTCAGCAATCCCCCCGTTCGACTTCCCTTGCCGATCAACTTCGACTATTTAGCCTAGGTCTCGATGCTCCTACATCAGACTCCCCAAGTAAAAAGAAATTGACTGCTTCATTAATCTCGTGTATTCTTCTTCTGAAATCCATGTCACCTCCTGCAACTCATCATCTCTCAATCGGACTAAATATTCTTTCTTCCGCAAACTTCACGTGCATCTGACTTTGCGTTCCTCCAATACTTCAATGATTTCCTCTTTGTGTTGATCTGGAATTTTCCTTCTCCATTTGATGTTCGACACTTCCACGTTGTTTCTACTTGAACCTTCTTCAAACTTGTACAGATTTGAGACACTGAACATGGTTGAAATGCTCAATTCTTTTGAAAGCTCCAACACATAAGCATTGTCCGAAATCTTCTTCAGAATCTTACATGGTCCAATCTTCTTCAGCTTCAACTTGTTGTATCTTCCTATCAGAAATCTCTATTTCCTCAAGTGCACACAGACTAAGTCTCCTTCGGTAAACGACTGTATGCTCTTCTTCCTGTCGGCTCTGAACTTGTATGTTGCGTTTATCTTTTCAATGCGCTTTCACACATATTCATGCACTTCCTTCATATGTTCTATGAATGATTTTGCATCCTCACTTGTCCTGATTTCTGTCAGTATCTCGACCAAATCCACCACTCCATGTGGGATTCATCCTTGAACAATTCAGAATGGGCTCAAACTTGTTGACCGATTCACTGAGTTGTTATATGCAAATTCTACTTGCGCCAACACGTTCTCCCACTACTTGGGTCTATCGGTCGTTAAACACCTCAGAAGGTTTCCCAAAATTCTATTTACCACCTCGGTGTGTCCATCAGTCTGTGGATGGTATGCCAAACTAAAATGAAACTTCATGTCCAGTTTCTTCCATAGGGTTCTCCATAAATTACCCATAAACTTCGTATCTTTGTCCGACATTATACTTTTCGGCAACCCATGCAATCTGACTATCTCCTTGAAGAATAATACAGTAGTGATTGTGGTGTCGCTTGTCTTCCGACATGGAATAAGGTGTTCCATCTTTGAAAATCTGTCAACTACAACAAAGATTGAGTTGCTTCCTTGCTGCTTCTTCAGCAATCCTAGCACAAAATCCATGCTCAAGTGCTCCCATGGGGTATTTGGCACTGGTAATGGTGTATACAACCCCGTATTCCGAATTCTTCCCTTTTTCAACTGAAAAATGCGACACTGTCATACCCACTTATCGACATATTTCGTCATTCCTGACGAATAATAATTTTCTTCGACCAACGCCTTGGTCTTGTTGATGCCAAAATGACCTGCTAATCCACCACTATGAAGTTCTCGGATTAGGTTCTCTCTTACGGTTCCTCTGGGAATACACAACTGTTGTCCCTTGAATAGTTAACTCTCTTGGATAAAATAATCCAAGTATGGTGTTCTATTGACACCCCATGGTTCGCGACTAGCCTTCCATGCTTTCACAAAATCCTCTTTGGTCTCATACTTTGTCTTCATCAAGTCTATTCTTATTTCATCAACTGTCGTCATGTTCAACAATGCAACTCTTCGACTTAGGGCATCAGAAAATTTGTTCGACTTGCGCGACTTACGTCGCAACATGAAGGTATATCCTTGCAGGAATTCAACCCACTTCATGTGCCACTTATTCAAATTCGACTGAGTATTAAAGTACCTCAGTTCTTGGTGATCTGTGTACAACAGAAATTCCTTGGGAAACAAATAATGCCTGCACTTATTCAATGCTTGGACAACAGTATAGAACTCTTGGTCGTAGACTGAATATTTCTGCTTCACCTCATCCAGCTTATCGCTAAAGAATGCAATCGGTCACCCTACTGGTTCAACACTGCTCCAATTTCCATTCCACTTCGTCACAATCGAATTGGAAAGCTTTGTTGAAATATGGGATCGCTAACACCAGGCTCTTGGTCAACTTCTGCTTCAACTAGTCGAAATATGTTTGGGAAACTTTTGTCGACTTGAACTCCCCTTTATTTATGCACTCTATCAAACGTGCACATATCCGATTCAATCCTCTAATGAAATTCCTATAGAAACTAGAAAGTCCATGGAAAATTCACACTCCTATTGTGATTCTCAGTTTTGGACACTCCAATATAGCCTTCACCTTCTTTGGGTCCATCACTAACCCTTTAACCAAGATTACAAATCCCAAGTACACCAACTCTTCCTTCATGAAGAAGCATTTCTACAGGTTCACCATCAGCTTCTCTTCCTGCACCTTCCGCAACACTTGTCGAATGCGATCCAAATGTTTGACTTTGGTTCAACTGAACATCAAGATGTCGTATAGGTATACTATGATGAACTTTTCCATGAATGGTTTCAGTACCTCGTTCATAAACCGCATGAACGTACTAGGTGGATTATTCAATCCGACTGGCATGACTAACCACTCATACAGCCCTTCCTTCATCTTGAAGGTTTTTTTCCATTCATCTCCTTCTATGACCTTGATCTAGTGATAACCACTTTTCGGTCGATCTTGGTGAAGTATCTCGCTCCACTCAAGAAATACATCAAGTCATCCATCCTGGGAAATGGAAATCTATACTTGATCATGATCTTATTGATAGCTCTCGATTCTGTATACATCCTCCATTCTTTGCCCTTTCTCGATGCTAGTATAGTTGGTATTGCACATGGGCTCATACTTTCTCTGATCAATCCCCTATCGAGCAACTCCTCGACCTCTCGATTGAGTTTCTGATCCTCTTCCAGAGTCATTCTATGATTTTCCTTGTTTGGAAAACTCGCTCCTGGAATCAAGTCGATCTGATGGGATATGCTTCTCTTCGGTGGCAATCATGTCAGTGCTTCATCGACTACTATGCTCCTAAACTCATTGAAGCATGGTTAGCTGATCCCACTCATATCAAACCTAGTGCTTAAGTAGTTTGGCCAATAGTAGGTCAAGAAATATTGAATCGGGATGTAGGTGATCATATCTTCGAATTCGACAAGAATATTCTACATTATCAACCTCTCGACACATGGTGTCTGATTCCAAGAATTTCAACTTTATTTGAAACCCTAATTTCCCACAGCAGTGACGATCCAAGAATGAAGGTGCTCAAAATCCAAATATGTTTTGACAAAAATATGCACCTGATTGTTTTTGGTGTAACTCATAAATTACAAATCCACAGGGTCTAAATATTTGTTCTATGGTATCGTCACAAGTCGTCTTTCCAACCCCACAGGTCTGACCTCAATTGGATTCTATGAGAGAGATTTATTCCAAGTTTCGCAACGTGACCTGTTTATGGGATAAAACAGGAGAGCGAACCTGTATGGCATGCCACATGTCACTGGTTCAGTTTCGGCCTCTGAAAAACTTACCTGTGAAATTAGAGTCCGTGCCCTACCTATCACATTTTACTAAATTTCATTTAGAGCTTCCTCACCCAAGTTGTGACCTTTTTTCCTAGGTCACCTGTTTATGACTAAGATATGGAAGAGGCAGAAACCCTAGATTGTACTAATCATAAATCACAAAGTACAACGAATTAGAAGTTGTTCTTTGGATACAAGGTACATGGGGATGTTATCTACGACATGTAAAGGTTTCAGATCCTGAACCTTCACCAAAATGTATTTATAGAAAAAGTGCTACGATGACTTGTTTTTGCTATATCAAGCCCTAGCTTGCAATTTGTTGCAAGTGCAACAAGTCTCATAAATGCCATATCCTGCCTTCCTTCAGGATAGCTCTGATACCATGTTAGTTTTTCAGAATTTAATTCATTCTGATCTAGGATCTTAACTGAAAGAACAACATGTACAGCATATCAAGCATAAGAGACAAGAGACAAGAGACACAAAACATTTCACCAGGGAAAACCAAGAAGGTTGAAAACCCTGGAACTTCCTCAAAGATAGAATAAGCACCAATACAAAAATCACCATAATCAAACCGAAGAGATAGATATCTTCAGCAGCATGCTCCTCCTCCACTTGTGTACATTCCTCCTCTCTCTCACTAATGTGAAGTGAGCGAACAATATAATGTGTAAAATGAGAGAGACACACTCTCTATTTATACACTAACTTGACTTGACCTTTACTCAACTAGGTCAGCCTCAACTTAACCACTTAACATAATGTTGACTGGGCCGACCCCCACTAGGGTGGTGTAATAACCCTTTGACCCACATGACTCATACAGGGCCGACCCAATCAAGGTGGTCTAATAACCCATCAAGTATAAGTTACGACACTTACAATATAACTGATGACACTTCCAATCAGAGGAATAATACATCTCCATTGGGGATAAAATAAAGTACAAATACAATATACAAGTGAATATCTTCCGAAGTTATAAATACATCAACAATCGCTTATATTTTCCATCATGTTATGTTCACCTTTGACTCTTTTGTCTCCTTTTTAATATCCAATAATAATGTAGCATCGTTTAACATCTTCAAGACTAACAAACATCTTAGAATTTGAGCTTTTGCTGCTATTGATTCTTTTTTAAGAGCATCCTCATAAATTTGGTTAGAACAATATCGTGCAACGTGATTGGCTAATTTATTCCCATATTCATCACGATCAATGTTTTGCAACATTTCATCATCAATGTGGAAAGAAGCTATATATTGCAGTTAAATTTAATTTAGCATATATCAAATATAGTAAATTAGAAACATAAGATAAAATCTAGATTCCACATTTACTAATTGGCTTTGAAAAAACAAAATTTAATCATTAATTAAATTAAATATACTGAAAATTTATACAAACACACATATATGTACATACCTATGCTTGACTTGATTTTGGTTTCATTATGGGTTTCATCGATGTCTTAAACAACTTGATCTACATTATGAGACCGTTCTCTCTCTATTTGTTATGGAACATTTTTAAAATTAGAGTTCATTATAAAAAAATGGATTTAAAAAATGTATGATATATACATTTCCAGGTTTGATTTCTTGTTCTTGATCTTGATTTTCAATATTCACTTCATCAACATTAAGATGTAAATTTCTGTTTACATCTCCAGTAACTATCTCTTTAGGTTCGATTTCCTTTTATTGTACTTATTTTTCGATATCCATTTCATCAACATTAGGATGTAAATCACTATTTACATCTTCAATAATTGTCTTTTCAATCTGTGCAAGCCTTCATCTTTTTGCATAAAGTATTTTTTTTCATTATGAGCTGCACCATCTCGTTTACGAGCACTTTTGCTTTGGTGTTTTATTTTAGTGCCCATGATTGTTTAATCTATATAGGTTCTTTAAAAATCAACACTTTATAGCAAAAAAAAAAAGATTAACCATCTGGAAAACATATTAAGAGAAATTTCCTTTGAGGCTTTCACTTTAAAAAATCCCTTAGAGTATTTGATTCTTCGACAAAACACCTAAAGAGAAATTTTCTTTGAGCTTCTAACCTAAAAAAAGTATTTGACAAAAAAAATCATCTTAAAAATGTCCCTTAGAGTCTTTGAGATTTTGAGAAAAACCTTAAGAGAAATTGTTTCTGAGCCTTTGCATTAAAAAAACAATTATCAGAAAAATTTCACCTTTAAAAATCAACTAGGATTCTTTGAGCCTTTGATAAAAAACTTTAAGAGAAGTTGTCTTTGGGCCTTTCACTTAAAAAAGAAGTCATTGCGAAAAAAATCATCTTAGAAAAAGTTCGTTAGAGTCTTTCAACCTTTGAGAAAACACCTAAAGGGAAATTGCCTTTGAGCCTTTGACAAAAAATAATGTCTATGAGAAAAATATCATCTTAAAAAAAGTTCTGAGCCATAAAGAAAACACTTTAAGAGAAATTGTCATTGATCTTTTGACCTAAGAAAAGTATTTGAGAAAAAAATCACTTTCAAAAGAGTCCCTTAGAGTATTTGAGAGAATTAATTGAGAGAAATTGCTTTTGGGTGTTTGAGAGAAAAAAAATCTTCTTAAAGAAGTCACAAAAATAATCTCCTTAGAAAATTCTCATTTGAAAGAAATCTCCTTAAATAAGTCCCATAAAAAAGAATCTCCTTAAAGAAGTACCTTAGAAAAAAATCTCCTTAGAAAAAAACACCTTAGGAAATCTTTTGTAAAGATTTCTATGGAAATGAAATATGTGAAATTAAGAATTCACTTAGTATATAAATATGGTTCAAAAGAAGTTTAATTATTAAAAGTGGGCCCACATTTTTTCGACCGATGGTATTTTTTTGGGATCATGTTTTCAGCCGAAATAGGTGTTCAACCAAAAAGTTTTAGATGTTAATTTTGATGACCATTAAATGGAAAAAAAAGGAATTTTAGCCAAACTATTGTTTGGTTGAAAACCTTTTCGGCCAAAAAATAGTTCGTTCGAAATACTCTCAATACCTGAAAACTGAAATATTTTCAGGTTTCTTCAATTTCAGAAGGTAAAAATGATATCCAATACTGCAAAGCAACTTTAAGAACTAATACCATTATTTTCATCATTGAATCCACGTTCCACAGGTACATATTTTGTTTTATTTAGTTGAGATCTCATAATTTTAATTATTTTTTAAGTTAAAAAGTGTCTATTTTGTTTCATTGCTTTCAAAATGTAGTGAAATGAAAATTCAATAAATTCAAAAATACACAATGAAAAAATTATGGGACAGTTTGTTGGAATGTCTACTTCAAAAGGGTACTCTTAGGTTTTTTAGTTTTAGTGGAAATTGATAGAAATGTCCACTCTACATAAACATTTTTATATTGGACAAGTTTTCCACATCGATCCATTTCAAAAGGTTCAAATAATTATAATTCACCCCTTGGATACAAAATTATAGTCATGTAGTAATACACTCTATCTAGATTGTCATAGCATATTTTGTTTTTAATAATTAGCACAAGTTTAACAATGAGTTCAAGTGACTCTACAAACATGACTATTTATTAATCCTTTCATTTTATATGAACATAATGTCAAACATTTTCTAAATTGACATATCACATCTCAATTAAAAAAAATTGAAAAAATAATGAATAGAAAGTTAAGATAATTCTCCAAAAGTTTTGTTTTATTGCAAAGTGAAATTCTAAAGACAAACATAACTTTTGTTCACGGCCCGAAGTTGATAAACATGAAAAAAAGGAGATATTTTCTCATAATACCCCCCAAAATAGACACCCACATTCATGATTTTACCCTCAATGTACAATTGTTCCAATGAGCTCTGATACCTAAACTATTCTTTGTGGTGGCTTACATATTCTTGACTACATCCTACAATTTGTTGTGCATCTCTTACTTTTAAAATTTACTATTTCCTTTCTTTGATATTTTTCCCTTCTAAACAAGCATTGATAGTGTCCAATCTACAATGTCCATACGAAAGCAAAAACCTTATTTCCTATTCCATACTGCAGAAAAATTGCTTGATTGCCTATTTTATCAAATTATTTGAATGCTATCATTCAAAACTAAAACTTTATTTCAGCAAGTTGATTTAGCCCTAATCTCGCATGACCCGCATGCAAAATAATAGCAAACTGACTAACATTGCTCCTAGATAATAAAGCTCCTAACAATTGCCAACTTAAATGCAATGTCGAGGACATTGCTACCTCATGAGTCTTATTTAAATTATATTTAAATTTTTTATGTTTGATTTAAGTTATATAAAATTACATGTTAAAATTAATATAATTTAAACCTTATATTAGGATGAATATAATTAAATTAATTAATTGGCATGTACAAATAATGTACATATTTTTGGGTTAATCCATGAAGGTGTTTCATGATTTTTGGCAATAGAAGTGCCAAAAATTTGTGCCCCATACCCTCGATCAAGGTCTTTTAAAGCCCTTGATTGAGGTATTAAAAAATCGATGGAGGGTTTTAAAAGACCTCGATCGAGGGCTTTAAAAGACCTTGATCGAGGGTTGAAACAAGACGTCGATCGAGGGTTGAAACAAGACCTCGATCAAGCTATCAAAACCTTGATCGAGGGCTTGGTTAATCCCTTTTTGCATGGGAATGGTGATTGGACAACATTAATTGTCCAACTCCTTTCTCGAGTTCTTTTTCATGTTTTTGTTTACATAGACAAATCCTCGATCGAGGTATTTGCTCGATCAAGGTTTTTAAAATACCTTGATCGAGGGCTTGAAGAGACCTCAATCGAGGTCTATGTAAAACCCTCGATCGAGGGGTTATTTAGAGGTATTTGCTCGATCGAGATTTTTATAATACCTCGATCGAGGGCTTGAAGAGACCTCGATCGAGGGGTTATTTATCCCTCGATTGAGGTATTTTAAAAATCTCGATCAAGCCAATAGCTCGATCAAAGGCCTAAAATACAAACCGAAATCCCTTTTCATTGCCGAAAGAAGATTTTGACTTCCTTTTGGAGGCTTAGACTATGTCATTAAATGCACATTAATTGGAGGACTTGATACTGTTGGATTTGTTAACGAATCCTCTATCCATGTACATATAATTTATGAATTTTTATCTTCGTATGTCATTTGTTTTTAAATTTATGCTAAAGCTTAACCCAAAAAACCCTTTCGACAACTTCGAATGAGCTCAAAAATAAATCAACAACATTCAAAATACACATCCAAAAAATTTCAAAAAATATATAAGTGCTACATCAATGCATCCTCTTCAAAAGAGTATTTTTAGTTTTGCAAATTATGTACACAACCAAAACATTTGGCGCACACATGCACATGTGTGCAAAATGTGACTGAAATATTCACTAGTCAATTTCGAAAAATAATAATAAATATAAATTTTCAAGAAAAATATGTATGCACGAGTCCATTCTGTCGAGATCATGTTCACATATTTCATTTTTTTAAATTATTAATTTAACATTAAATAATATTGCACACACAAGCCACTTTTTAATTTCCCTTCAAATTTTTAAGGACACACATTTCATTAAATGGAAATTTAACATGATAAATGACATTGGTATATTTTAAAAAAAAATCATTTAAAATCCAACATAATTCTCTACATTTCACTTTCTAACCGCACGTCGAAATTCATATGGAAAATATGAGTTTCGAGGGCTTCAATTTAATACATGGGTAAAATTTCCAGTTTTCATCACCATATTTGGCCAAAAAGAGTTACCTGTCTTCATGGAATCACCCTACTACTTATATTAGATACTTATATTATATACTTAGTTCTACTGAATAGTTTCATACTTGACCCATGCTCTTATTCCCATCCTTGTGTAGGCTTTTCTAGATGTATGTGATTACCATCGAGTGTCATTCTTCCGCAAAGCAAGTCAAAGTTGCAATAGCCATCGTGTAATGGGATTTTAAACATTAACAGAGATAAGATATTAGCACGGACTTGTTTTGCAACAATGTTAATAGTTGGGTGAATTTAGCCACACACACACACACACACATACATATATATGTGACGATAATAATGATGATGATGATATACGGAAATTAATTTAGGTCTATTAAAGCCTAAGAAATAAGATGATTAATTGATTTTTTTACATTTTGTTTCATTAATTAAAAATATTGTAGAAAAGTATTTTTAGTTTTCTATAGTTTTCATGAGTTAACAAGTTATGAATCTCATTAATGTTACAAATATTGTAGAATAACCCTAATGTGTGTGTATGATTCTAAGAGAGAAATGATTTTAGGTCTCTACTTTCATAGTGTTACAAAGGTTACCAATTATATTGTAAAGTATTTTAGGTCTTGTCCAATCCTTAATTTTTCTATGAAGTTCATAACATTTCATTCTTATTTTAACATTGTTGATTTTTTCCTTTGAACTACCATGAGAAAATAAATAGTTTTGAACTTCTAACTTGGAATTAATGATCTTTTTATAATTAATTAACATTTTCTTATTCTTTATTTATTGGTGGCTTCATATTTTCCTTTAACTTTACTTAATATAGTTCTTTTCATATAAATTTATTCAATATGTCAAACCATGACAAAATTACTAACAATAGATGATTAAGTTGAATTCCTCCGAAGGAAGGATAATAACGTGGAACTATAAACAACCTATAAACAAAACAAAACAAAAAATGAAAGGTCAAGACAAAATTACATACTTCATTTTGCTTGGCCAATGACCTTTATAAAGGACTAGCATGGGTGCACTCAACAATACTGATATCGCATAGCTACAAGGTTGGAAATATGCAATTAACTAAATAATCATGTTTATACAACCATGAATACAATAATCAATAGCTTGCACGCATTGTTTGGATGAGAGATGCAACCTCTTTGGTGATGCATTCATGTGATCTGCATGAATTAGTACCAATTTAATTTGAACTCATCTCCAATTTCAAATATGGTGCATGCTATGCCTAAAGATGACATGGTGGATGAATATGAAGATTGTTATGGATCTCTATGAAGATGTGTTAGTACCAATTTAATCATCTCCAATTTCAAATATGTTGATGCTATGGATAAAGATGATGGTGGATGAATATAACTATTGTTATGGATCTCTATGAAGATCTGTAAGTGTAGTGATAAGGTGTGATGTGAAACATTACATAGAATTTCATGAAGTTGCTTGAAAAAACATGGTTTATGAAGATGTAAGTGTATTACTAAGGTGTAATGTGAAACATTGCATAGAATTTCATGAAGTTGCTTAAAAAAAAATGGTTGATGAGAGTGTCATCATTAGGAATTAGAGCTAGAGGATGAAGGCAATTACAAAATAGATCATTGTTGTGTGTGCAAAATTGTTGAAGATGAATATGCCTACCAATGGATTCTAGTGCTATAGAAATAAAGAGCCCAAATGTTGATGTTTTGAAATGCTGACCAATCATAATGAGATGTGTGTTACTAAAAAAATGTGTAGCCAAGAAGAAAAAGACCATGTTGTAGAGTGTATGTGTAGACCTAGAGTTGATAATGTTGAAATAAAGATGACAATGTGGGGATATTGTACTAGAACACTTCTAATGATGTTATGTTTGAGAAGGAAAATATTTTTAATCATGGATTTGTTGATGCTTGCAAACTATGTTGGATAGGTCTCTGATATATGAGGACTACAAAGAGTAAGAGAGATGAGGATGAAAGCATTGTTGGCTATAACATATGAGAGAATATCTTGTACCATGTGGATAGAAAATGATATTTTCTTAGTGTTGTTATACCTTAGATGATAAATGGATGGGTCATCGAAAAGGTAATGTCTATTTGCTCCTAAATAAAGAGTGGTGGGGAGGGGTGGGAGAATGGTGGGATAGGGTGGGAGGCATGCCTCAATCTGTGAGTGAATAAAGGGATTTGAGCTATGAGTTGTATGTAGAACAGGTCTGAGACATTGATAAGGGGCGGGGGGGGGTGACTCGGTGTCTCTTAAAACTTAAAAATCTTTTGCCAAAGCACTAATTTAATCAATCATGACATTTAACAATTATAAATATATATATGAAATATATAACACATATGAAAAACAACACATATATGAATATGTCAAATATCTTTCTATTAAATAGGGTTTTACATTACATAGCATTAATGATCTAGACCTATCTAGATTGAGAGACCCAGCTCTCTTACAAGACCCACCTTGTATACATGACCCAACATGTAAAGAGGAGTGGGATCCTCATTCAGGTTCCAACATGATTACAGACAACAATCTATTTGAATGAACACAAGATCCATATCAATGATAGAATATCCATCAAAATATTATTTATCATTTATCCACTGAGACACCCTTAAACACACTCTGACTGCAAATTTATATATGCATCAATAATCTTGGAACTTGAATCATAGTGACTTTTAAAAGAATATCATCGTATCCTTTTGAAACAAGACATGTCTCTTCATTAAGAATTTAACTAATATTTTATTGTGATTCTTCTTTGATTTTTAAATAAAACATCACATCCTTATCTTTTATAAAACATCATAACTTTTCACAAGATATTCTTAAGATATTCTTCTTTATGTTTTATAACATATCATTTAATTTTTATATTGTTACTCTTAACCACATGTAAGTTAATAAAATATTACTAGTCATAAAATTTATTTGACTTCATAGTTGTGAAACTTAGCGAGGGATTCTAAACCATCTATCACTTCATATGATCCACACATCAACGCAACTCCATTCTTGGCACGTAGCTTGCCTCCATTTTGCATGTATCAAGTCTCAGTCTTTACGCAGCTTCAATGAGCAATGCACAAGAGTTTGAGAGAGGTTACACGCATCTCCAAGCAATAAGCAGCTACAGGATGTATGCACAAAACTCAACGCAGTGCAGGTCGTAGCAAGCACACAGCACTTCAAAGTATGGATACACCATCGTGATCTCCATATAAAAGGTCCAACCCATTCATTGTTTCACGCAGTAATGTAAAACAAATCTATTGACAGGTTCACAACTCTTGTTAAGGGTGGCGTTGCACTTCACCACAATAGGTTTTTCCTACTCCACGCAACTACCAAACAATGACTTGAGGGAGAGGAAGTAGGCATCCATGAGATCGCAGAGGTGGAGACTCTACACACAGTTCACGTAGGTTTGCAATATTCCTGAACCGTCTCTTCCAAGTGAATGCGCTCTCATCTCCCGATTATCATGTTGTATATTTATGTTATCACTGAAACCCTAAATTTGCATGAGTTGTGACTTGAAAAGTGTTGTATCGAACATCGACCATGAAGCTCCTCCACCGCGTTGTGTGTGGCGACTCTAGACCATCATGGTATGAAAACTATCGCGCTTTAAAGACTGGCGTTTTGAAACCCATTGGTAAAGACTCAACAATTGGAGTGTGCACTCGTATCATTTTATTTTTAAATTGTTGTTGTGACTTCTCTTTTCTCCACAAAAGTCTCAAAGCCTTGGCTGAGATCGACTCCTGGTTCTTCAAGTACATGGCGCCGGAAATGCCTCAGACAGCGATCGTCAAAATAGACATTCCCATCTGAAGCTCGGCTATAACATGCAATCTCACAAGGTTCTTTATAAAGCTTCTTCATTCATCAACGAAAGTTTTTAGTTCAGCAACAAGCCGTTCTGGGCGTCTACCTCCTTTCATAGAACCCCCAGATCCAGAACCATAAAGGCGGTTCCTCTGTTGGTAAGATCCGGGCAGTGGAAGCAGTGGAGGACCCCTATCATTTGCATGACCAGAATGCAATCGACTGCGCCCAGAATTTGAATGGTTTGAGTTGTTTGGATGACGGGCAATAGCAGGATAGCTAGGTATGGCCAGAGCACTGACAGCTAAAGTCTGTTGATAGTCCTTATTATCAGAGCCGAAGAGATCCGGTCCATCCTCCTCCTCGCCCTCATTGGCTGCGTCTTCATGCCCATCACTGTCATCATCGCTGCTGGCGCTGTGACTCCTGTCACTGCTATCACTATTTGCATAAGATTCATCGTCACGTCCAAGAATTCTAATGTTATAGTAAACATGTATTATATATGCCATGTTTAGACATAACAATACTTCATATTAACATTGTTTAGCATGTCAGTATTATCACACATTTTCATTGTACATATTGGGATGATCACCATCCTCAGCATCTATGGTCAAATGATAGATGGTTACTGCCAACTCTTTCTCCTGTTCCCTCATCACTCGACGAAGCTGTATATTGAGGTTACCTTATTATGCTTGCACTTCTTTGTATATGAAGAGAATGCACACAAGGAATTTCCTGGAACAACATTCCGAGAATCCTGATTACACCCTCTATTATCAATACTCTCAGAAGTAGATATTTCACTTTAAGCCAAACTGAGACAGAATGATGTCATAATGCAATAATGATCATCATCCATGCTAATACAGAATGTGTCTTTCGCCAACAGGTTTTCATCAATTTCATGGAGATGGTGGATCAAAACAATGGAGTAGTGAGTTCCACGATGGGATCGAACTGATATGTGAGGATTCTGAGTACAATCAACAGTTTCACGAAATGTCACCAATTCTCCATTCATATATTGACATTAATGTCAACAAATTCATCAGCCATATTGCCAACAATCTTCCCCTTTGGCATTGAGGGCAATACTATCTTCATTTCTCCCCCTTTGACATCAAGGGCAAATGGTTGATTGAGTCCCCTGACTTGATCACTAGTACAATTTTGTCATCTATCTCTGTTCACATGAGTGAAGAGCAATGCGATCAACTCCCCCTAACTTAGTGCTCTTTCTTAAACATGTAATACCAGTTAACCAAGAAAATAGATGATGGAGGGCTCCATCGCTTGCTGCATCTTCATCTGCAACCGCATGACTTACAACTCGGACCTTTGAGTAATTATCCTCTTCGAACACACCATCGAGGAGCTTCTTAGCATCAACTCTAAAGTTAACAGCCTTTATCTCGAGGTAGTGAATAACTCCACGGTCTTTATTCTTCACACAAACTCTAAACCTTTGATGCCAAAGAATCTAATGAGGGCACCACACTAAAAATGTGACGACTGAAATCGAGCCATATTTGTGTCTTTTTTCTGAGCTATGGGATTTCTTTCGTTCACCCAGTTTGCCCAGCGTTAATTAGTATGCCACATGAATAGTTAAGAAAAAAATGAACGGTTGCGAAAGGTGAACTGTTAGTAGTAGTTGAAATGCACAAACCGTTGGATTTGGAGTCCACTTAACGAGATCAATACAATATGCACCAACTCATTCAAGGGAGGAAGTAGGTAACACAACTCCACTTTTAACATTGATATAAAATAACATTCATTGGAAACACTATAGAGTAGTCTTCAACACTACATAGCTCCGGAATGGGATCACATAGCTCTAGGTGATAGTTTTCATGCTTGCTCACTTTACGCTCCATGCAGTAGAGGTCATAGTCCTCATGCAGTCAACCATGGCACTGACCATGATCGAATCTCTACTAGTCATCACGTATCTCCATGCTGGTCTCGCTCTCTTATAGATTGCAGCTTCAGTCACAGTGATTGTGGTGGTCTTCAGTTCACTCCACGCAGCACAAGTTTTGGTCTCTCAATAAATTCACTTAGCAGGTTCAATACTCCACGCAGTCTTTATGGAGTCAAAAGAAATCCGTCCTCATCCCAATGGTCTTAGCAGCTATCCAACTCCAATATACAGTCGAACCACTGAATACTGGTCTTAGCATGTGCCACACGTCCTCCAATTATCCACGTGGAGTCCCAAGTCACGAGCAAAAAATATCTCCTCCTTCTCTATTATTCCATGAGCAAAAAATAGCTCCTCCTCTCTTATTCCACAATTCTCCACATTAATAGATATTAGGGTTTCTTTCCATATAATAAGAAATGCATTACTCTGGCCTGCTCCTCCACAAATACACTGGGTTCCATATAAGCTTCATAGTGGGCTGCCTCATTCACGTTTGATTCACTGTTTCGTTGTGTTTCACATATGCAGAAGAGAAACACCATTCCCCAGAATATTTAACACACTCTCCAAAAATAATAAGCGTTAGATGCAATACGGGCAACCTGCAATGGAAGAGGCAGTTGGCCAGAGCACGAAGAGATCCGGTCCATCCTCCTCCTCACCCTCATTGGTTGCGTCTTCATGCCCATCACCGTCATCGTCGCTGCTGGCGCTGTGACTCCTGGCACTGCTATCACTACTTGCATCAGATTCATCGTCATGTCCATGAATGCTAATGTTATAGTAAACATGTATTATATATGCCATTGTTTCGACATAACAATACTTCATATTAACATTGTTTAGCATGTCATTATTATCACACATTTTCATTGTACATATTGGGATGATCACCATCCTCAACATCTATGGTCAAATGATAGATGGTTACTGCCAACTCTTTCTCGTGCTCCCTCATCACTCGACGAAGCCATATATTGCAGTTCCCTTATTATGCTTGTACTTCTTTGTATCTGAAGAGAATGTACACAAGGAATTTCCTGGAACGACATTCTGAGAAACCTGATTACACCTTCTATTATCAATACTCTGAGAACTAGATCTTTCAGTTTAAGCCAAACTCAGACAGAATGATGCCATAATGCAATAATGATCATCATCCATGCTAATACAAAATGTGTCTTTCGCCAACAAGTTTTCATCAATTTCATGGAGATGGTGGATCAAAACAATGGAGTAGTGAGTTCCACCATGGGATCGAACTACTATGTGGGGATTATGAGTACAATCAACAGTTTCACCAAATGTCACCAATTCTCTATTCATATATTGACATCAATGCCAACAAATTCATCTGCCATATTGCCAACATTGTATTTAATATAAGAGATGTTATTTGTATTTTGAAGTTGAATCTCCATGTCTAAGAAAGGATTCCAATCTAATTCAAAACTAAAGCAAAAAATTGGAATAAAGTGTTGATGGATATTTTGATGGGAGGGTCATGTTCAAAGAACACTAAACTTCTTACTAGAGAAATACTTCCAATTCAATTTGGATCTGAAGCATGGAAACTTGACAATAAAAACTTCACAATAAATGTTGATTGAGATCTATGTGGGAGGGCTATGTTTAAGAAACCAAATCTTCCTATGAATTTTTGCTAAAGTAAGACTTCCACTTGAAAGGAACCAAATATTGCTATGAATTTTCGCTAAAGTAATACTTCCACTTCAATCACTTCAATTTAGGACTAAAAGATATTTTGTAATGTACATGTCTAACTATAGATGAAGGTGAGAGGGAATTTCATAAAACTTGATCTGAACAACTAGTGAAGATGAATAATCTGGGTGGGGCATGGATTCAAGGAAGAAGAACTACAATGTTTCCCAAAGCTATGACGTGGATGGAATATCTCAAAGAACCCAACACTCTAAAAGAAAAATTTAATGAGAAGAAAAGATGCCCGACTTAGTAGTGTGGTGGATGCATGTAGTAATAATGATAACATGTGGGAAAACAATATAGGTGTAACCAACATTTCTGTATTGTCTAACCAAGACAACTTTATCTAACAAAAAATATCTAAAACATATCTATGCAAAGCCGAGCTAACCAATTGATGAGATGTCCTATCTATTCAATACATCTTTATATAACAAAAAAATATCTGAAACACACAAACACACACATGCATATATATATATAACAAAAAATATGTGGAATAGGTGATAGAGTTAGGAAGAGCACTAACCATGAGTAGTTGCGAGTGGCCCAAGTGGCATGGAAATATAAGGAATTTATTCTATATTATGGGAATTCAGATATTGAATCTATGGAGCGGTAATTGTGGCAGGAGCTTGACAAGATTCAACCTTAGGAGTAGCTAAACAAGTTGGCGGGGTGGATGTACGACCCGAGCTCTTCGCGTTTGGGGAAATCCATGTTTGAGAGAATTGTCTCCCTCGTTTTGATTATGAAGGCGCTTCTCAATCGTGTGATAATGAAATACGAAGGAAAATACAGGGGGGGCTAATGTACATGTTGCCTTTTGGAAGGAACTCTATTCCAACACTCGGCTCATGCATATGAAGGTGGACGTTATTACTAAGGAATTGGTTGTCCCTTCTAGGTCGAGGATGGGGTCGGGTGAGTTCCAAAGTGTCTTGGTTTAGAGGGGGCATGTTGATTCACATGCTTGATTCAACCAAGATGGTTGTGGATCTCCCATGGCGAATTTCCAAGGTCAGTGACTGGTTTTTTTGATGGTTGTGGTTTATTTGTTCATTGGGTTCTCATCTTATTTTGGTAGGAGATTGATAGGATGGTGTAGTATATTGTAATGGTGATAATAAATGTAACATGATTATTTGAGTTTGTAGTTAATCATATGAAGTTAAATGATTACTGTTATATCTAAAATTGGCACTTCTCCATCTCTGATGACTGGTCGCGTGACGACATTTCATGAGATTACTGTGAGTCACAAAAAGGGACATTTGTGGATGGAAGAGCCATATTTGGGACTTTATATGGATGGAATTGCTTAATTCATGTACCATTTGATAGGTAGGAACCTTAGGAACAATTTTGGAGACAAATAATTCTCCAGAAAACCCCCAGAAAAGGCTGTTTTTGACCATTTTTCCACAAAAACACAAGTGGAAGGTTCTTCACCTACGGGTTTGCCAAAAAAACACAGGTTGCACATGGTAAAGTCATGGGTACATGTGTTTTATCCATTCCAAAGTCATGGGTACCTCATAAATACTTAAAATATATATATATATATATAATCGCGAAAAATGGTTGGTTCGGGTGGTTTTGGAACCTCCTCTTCTGTTTGTAACTACTTCGTCTTCGACCCTATTGTCTTCACTTGATATATAAGAGAGGGAGAGGGACCATGCAAGGATATAAATCCCATTATAGTGTTATGCTAGAGGAATTGGAACTCACATCCCCCTCACTTGTGCCCTAGTTTCTTATAAACCCTAGCGCATCTCATAAGAGGTCGGGATCCTTAGAAAAGAGGAGCAGGAGACCTTGAATCTTGGTTTCATGAAGTGCCATGATTGAAAGAAGGTATAATTTGATGTACTTGCTTCATTCATTAATAAATATTGGACATTCTTCCCTTTCCAAATAGATTTGTTCATGTATGTTTAAGGTCTGATTAGAATTTGATGTTTTATTCTCTTAAAAATATCAATATTTTATTTGTAGTCAAACTGGTATGAGGAAGGTCTTTTGGAATGTTTTTGCATGTTATTGCATTGGAGAGAAATATGAGGACTCATGAAGAGAGGCTTGGATCAAACTTCTGAATAAGGTACTTATCGTCCTAACCCTGATCTCTTTGCTTAATAATTGTACTTACAGAACCTTGTATGTCTATCTTTTACCCCAATACGTTGGTAGTCTCGCCCATCCTATAGGAAACTTTCCCTAACAACAATTACCCTGCATATGTTATGTTATTTCTTTGTCCTTGTAAATACCTAGAGGGGGACAATGATTAATGTATGGGATACTTTCAATGCCATGTTTTCTCTTGGGGGAGGGGTAATTTTGTGTTTTGCTATTGGGTAGAGAGATTGTTGCTTAGCAAGTGATATATGAGTGCCCTACTAGGCCTAAATATACTGCTACCTACACAAATATGTAATATTTTTGTTCATTTGTAATATAAAGTATGCTTACATACAAAAAATAAAAGAGTAGATATGAATATATTAATGGTTTATTTCTTTAATAATCAAGTATTTGTCATGAAGAAAATTTAGGTTAACAAGAGGAATTTTGTTCAATCGTATATATAGGTTTGTTATGACCATGACTGAGAGTTGATGCAAGTAGAAGAAAATAGTTATTAGATAAGTCAAAGAAGACAATTGTATATTAGATGGGTTTTTCAAAATTTTATGATGCATAGAATTTAAAAAATATTATGCAAAATTAAGAAATAGAAATCCAAACTTGTTCCTTGTAAATGTCACAAAGCTTTATGAAAAATTATCCATGTGTTAGGAGGCATATTCACATACTTCTCATAAAATTTGGAATTGCACTGAGAGCGATTTAGACATTGGTGGGAATTGTGGAATGGGTCCCTCCTAAATGGAACGCAAGAGTACAAAAGACAATAACTAAAAATAGAGACCCATTTGTTATTGGTCAAAATGGCACTTCTACGTCGATGACTGCATTGCCTTGTCGGTCACACAAAATGACCTTATGGATGGAAGAGCATATTTGATCATAGATGCTTTGGCCTAGACTTTGCAACATATCTCCTTTACACAACCATCTTTGTGACATTTTTTGAAATATAACTGCGGCTCTCATATCAACAAACTCGCGGGTTATCCGTGATAGTGTATATTGACAACCTGCGGGTAAAAACTAAAAAGTTGCACCCACGGGTTGCTGGACATTATAATCATGACTCAATTACTAGTTTTCAAGATACTTGAAGGTATTTCTAACTCACGAGAAAAAAATATTAAAATATGATTAGAGATCAGTTATGGTAGTTATCCTAACTACCACAACCTCCCTAACCAATTTCCTTTTGAGTCTATCCTCTCAGCCTTGTAATAAATACAAGGGGAGGGCCTTGAGAAGGAAGAACCAAATTTTGCTAAAGAAATCTTGGAAAACAAATCTACTAATGGAAGAGGAGCAGGAACCTAGGGCCAAGTTTCAA
Source organism: Larix kaempferi (assembly GCA_027924585.1). Lineage (NCBI taxonomy): Eukaryota > Viridiplantae > Streptophyta > Pinopsida > Pinales > Pinaceae > Larix > Larix kaempferi. The sequence continues at coordinate 532,713 of BSBM01001482.1, read as the reverse complement.
CGGTGCCAGTTGTAGTACATGTTTAGTTGATTTCCTTTAATGCTAATAATATAGAAACTTCCATTCCCATAAGTATTTTTCCATTGTATGAATGCATGTCTTTGAATATTTGATGTCTTTAATATATGAGTTTCTTATAAAGCATTCATTTCTATTTGGTCATAATCCTTGAGAAAGGTATGTGTCTTACTGTAGGTGATCTATCTGGAGCAGTGGAGTAGGAGTCTAAAGTTTGAAATCTTGGATCGAACGTCGTTTATTCAGGTATTTAGTTTAACTTTATATATTATTTCTTTTCATTAAAAAAAGGATTGCTTGCTGCACCTATGTACTTTACTATCTTTGTAACCAAATTATATGTACGTTGATTATCTCTTCAATTCCCTATCATAGGTAGTTTTACCGCACAACAGAATTGGTGACTCCGCTGGGGAGTTCCTGTTGTTTCTATGGGGGTCCTAGGTTGATTTTCTTCAGTTTTATTCTTTTGGTTTATCTTTGGGAGAGTTTGTAGGCTTTATGTACCCTTTTTAGTTACTCAAACCTTATCTTATTTGACTTTTCTTTCATTTTTTTTTATTATTAAGGAAGATCCACGAGTTGCATTCAATTACAGTCGTGGCTTTTACCCACTAGTTGTTGGCTTTTGGACCCATGGGCCACCCGCGAGGTGCTTATACTAACAGTCGCGGTTATTTCATGAGATTTTAGGTTTTGTGATAGGGTTTGAGATTGAGGTCTATACTTGATTGATAAAAGTATTCTTTGTCCATTTATGAACCATTTATACCTGTCTATAGGTTCACACTGAGTTTCTTTGACTCTTTTTGAGATTTATTTTGGTTTCTTTGGTTTGCTTGTTTGACACACCTGGGTCTTTCAAATCCGTTTTATGTTTGGTTGACGCTTCAACATTTCCCTTTATGGTCACTAGTCTGTGGAAAGGAAGTCTGATATCTCCTGTAATTTTATGCTTTTTCCATTATGACAGTTTGATTGCAATAGTGTCTCTTTACCAAACTTAGTTACTTCTTGCTTCTTGGAAGAACTTTTTGGGTTTGTTATCATCAGAAGTCTTGTGAGGGTAGATTTTCTGAGTTTTATTTTTCCAAGTACATTCATTTATACTTGCATTATACATCATTCTTGTTTTTTTTTAATATTTATTTTCCATTCTTTTTGTTAAAGAGAAAATAAAAAGCAATTACTTTTGATTAAGGAAGGGCATCTCTTTTTCTAGATTTTAGTTGTATATGCTAATATTTTGAAAAAGTAAAAAAAAAAAAAAAAGATTTGATGTTTACTTTCCAAGTTTTTAATTTTGAAATATAAACGAAAATAAGTTGCACTTTATACACTTTTTTTTTTCAGTTGTAACCATCTTGCATACAATCACTCCTTTTGAGTAAGTAAAATCCTTAAAAAGAACTTTTTAACTTAAAAATTAAGTTAGTAACTTTTCTTTCTAGGGTACACACACCAACTAGGTTTTGGATCAGATCACTTTAAACTATACAAAACCATGTTAAACTCAAAATCATAGTGAACTATCTTTAGGTAAATCCACCCTTGTAAATGGTGTGCCGGGAAGCTCCACTCAAACCGGATTTAAGCACGAGGTCATGTGAGGTTGATTAGTTGGGGATACCCCCCATTTCTCAATCAAGCACATAAAAGAGTTGATACACATATGAGGATCCATTAGTACCTTGTGTTCTCTTGGATTTCAGGCTTACTTACCCTGCCCATGCATGTTAGTTCAACCTGCGACTGTCCCCTCATAATCTTTTTGCATTGATGGTAGCCTTAGTATCTTGACCAATAGGAATATACATAGGTGTGAGTGAAAGGATATTTTCACTTAAACTAGGACAGATCTGGGCGGAAATCCTCTGCAACTCTTTGGGAAGGTGGTTGGGTGATTTCGACACTTGGCCCCATAGTGACTATACCGTGGACCCTAGATAACTGTTCTTCATTACTCCACTAGCTTGTTTTGGGCCCTAATCATCCCAGAATTCCCTTTGGGAGACTATCTATTTGCTTGGTCTAGATCACTATATGAAATTTTGTATTGGTGAGTTGTGTGTTTATTACATAGAACATTTTTTTTGTAATTGTGGAGGACTAACCTCCTCGTAGGTCAAGAAGGTTGAGAAACATTCCTCCACCCACAGTGGAGCCTTCACCACAACCTCAACGAAAGAGAACAGATTCTAGTGGTTATTTTGAACTAACCGGCACAGCTAAAACCCCTAGATAACCTCAATTCATTTCACAAACTTCACCGTTCTCACAGATCATCAAGGTTGAATATTTTCCAAGATAATATTTTGCAAGACACTTCAACCCTCCCTTAACTGGACTCAACAATCCTTTGCTAGAATGAGTTGTTTCTTTAGGTTTACCTAAGTTAAGTGTATATAGATTTACACTTGGGCCTAATATGGATAATATAGGAGATGTACAGGGAGTTACACATATTCGCACATCAGATATCAGACCTGGAGGTTTGTCTCCTCCATACATTAATACCTTGCTACTGAGCTCATTGTAGATGTCTTATGCTCTGAGTACTTCTTTTAGTTTCAATGCTGGACCCTTAGGAACATCTAATACTCAGTTTACACTAACACTTACTCCTTTTTGATCCACTGTTGGATCATCCAATATTCCTTTTTCAGGATTACCTATGGCACCATATACATCTTCCCCTTTCATACAACAATTCCAGGTTAATCCCAGCTCATCTCCTTTCAATCAAGGTTTTCCTTGGCACGGACGACATATTGATTCTTATGAACCATTTGTGGGATCCATACCTAAGCCTTCTTTTGCACCAATATCAAGTTTAAATCCCTTTACAGGATTTAGTGTACAATCTTCAAATGTTCAAACCTCAAATGTCCCTGTAGGAAGTGTTCCCTTTTCACTTTTTGGTGGAGTAGGTACTAACACTTATACTCCATTTGGAAGTACTTACAATCAGCTGCAATGAATTGGGACATAAGGAAGTAATCCACTATCTTATGGATGGAGAAATTTCCAAAACACTTTTTCACCGCAATCGATGGCTGGGAAAACCCTAACCAACCTTATGGGAGTCATGGATTTGTAGGTTCTCCTTACCAGATTCCACAAAATAAAATTCCATAGGTAAGGCCTCGTTTAACTTTCCTGGAAAATTTGAACTTTCTAGATCTTTCAAAGTTGATGAATGACCTAGTGCGACATAATCCTTCTTGGCATCTGGTCCCAACCAAACTCCCTTCAGATATTCCAAAGTTTGAAGGAAAGAATGGTGAAGACCTAGGGGACCATGTTACGACATTTCATCTGTGGTGCTCCTCGAACTTGCTAAGTGATGACTTGTTTCGTTTGAGGCTATTTCAAAGAACCTTGACTAGTGTTGTATCCAAATGGTATATCAAGTTACCGGCCGCAACTTATAACATTTTTTGTGATTTGGGGACAGTTTTCCTGAACCATTTCCAGCTTCCCATCTTGTATGATGCCAATACAGATCTTCTATCTACTTTCAGAAAAAACAAAGCCACTCATTTATTTGATCACATTCAAGAGCGGAGAAGACGGAAACGAATCATTAAGGCTGATATTCCCCTAGAATTCCTATTGGAGTGGTTCTTGAAATTACCGTTACCTTACATCTCTAAAGATGTGTCAACTTCTGGGGTTACTTCTGAGGAAGAATCCATTCTAAGGACGCAACAACTTGAATTGATTTACACTCAATCCAATATCCTCTATGAAATCATTCATGATGCACCTATGCCAAACATTGATCTTGGAAATCCTAAACCTGGACCACATGTTGATGGGATTGTGGGTTCAACTGACTCATCCTCATTAGAATCTTTGATGAAGCAAGTTCATGCACTTTCTATAAATCATTTTGTTGCAGAAGCAACTACTCTTGCATCCTCCCCTTCGCAAACATAAAATGTACAAATTGTGTAGTCAAATCAAAAGGGTTCTCGGAAACCCAACAATAAGAAAAAGAGCAACAAAGGGGAAGGAAACCAACAAAATCCCAAAACTACTGAAAATGTCGAGGAGGGAAAGTGAGAAAAGAAGAAGGTGAAGTTCCCATGCATAAAGATGATCACCTCACTCATCAATTTCCTCTAATAGATGAAGCCTAGAAGTTGTTAAGTGAAAAGAAACCCATTGTCCTGAAGGATCCTTTTCCTACAGGACAAGGTCTAGCTTTTGGCAGCTCTAATAATAGGGGAACTCCTCGTGTGTAATGCCCATATTTTGATTCGGCATATTTATTAGTTAGACACACCATACTTTACTTCTTATATATTCTGTCGAACTCAGCTCGACTGAGTAAACTATATTGGACCTCGTTATATGATGTTACTCTGTCTTATGATTTCACCATGATTATGATGTTACTATGTTATGCGATTATGATGTCATGATTATCATATGATTTCCTTATTTTACGATTTCAGTATATGTTCATATGTTTTCATTTAATGAAATGTGAAATATATGATTCGGTACGTGGATACCATCTTCTTATGTGAATTATTGAAATGTTATATGTATCTATGATGAGCTGAAAGGTTACATGAAATAAAATGATAACATGGATCAATTGGCGATCAATGGAAAATGCTTTCTATAAATTATATTTTGCAAAATACTAACCTACAGGACACAAGGGCTATGGGATAGCCAGTTACTTGATCTGATATATATTGGAAAGGAAAAACATGTGCATACAGCAAACCTTAGCAGCCAAAATGAGGATACGATACCACAAACTGATAATCCCGATAGCAGCAAGTATGAGTTGATAAGGGCGTAGGCCCAGTATGTTGAGAGGGATGGATGTGTTTCCCACCCTATATTTCCATGAGACCCGAGGTCATGGGAGGGCCGTGCTGAGACACGCTCCCCATGTTGTTGTGATGACGATTGTCGGATGCCTGCTAGGGGAGGATAGGTTCACTGTTCAGCCGACGCTATCGCTCTCAAGTTCTATGTGGTCAGATCGGTGAGTCCGACATCCACTGTTGTACTAGCAGAGGAAGGATAGGGAGGATGCTGGACGTAGGTTATGATGGGAGGATGTGTTAGTTAGTACTGTTGGGGGTTTAGTATTCCTTGATTCCGAGTTAGTGGAAGTAGGCACCCTTCCTGTACTTGATTGATTAAACTAATGTAAACATAAAGACAATGATGTTAAATCGTAAAGGGTTAACTGTTAAATAACCGAGGATGTTAAAGTAATTATACTATATATTATGCTTGCTCTTCTGCATGGGGGTAGATACTATTATTAGTTAGCAAGTATGCATAGGCGGAATGGGGTTTGTTTATAGTACATGTCCGACATGTGCATACACTGGCCATGCATGCACACCTTGTACGTGTACAATATTACTGGTGTATAACATACTTGTCATGCTTGAATAGTAGTATAAAAGTCATAGATAACTCAGTTAAGGATACATCAATCAACTTAGGTAATGAATGGTTAGGTTGTCAATGTGTAAATAAGTGAATTAGTAATTATATGAAAACATTGTAATAATAAACTAAGACAAGTGTCGTCAGTTAACATTGTCATAGGAGAACTGTTGTGAATAGGGTAATGATAGTGTCTAATTAATTAGTAAAATTGTTTAAGCCCTCACAAGTGCGTTGTTTATAAGAACAAGGATGCTATGTTGGTGATAGGGTACTCATGTGATAAACAAATAATTAAGAATACTATGATTAATTCACCTTTTATTATTGTTAAATGGTGATCTAATTATTATTATTAATTAATTAATAATATTCCAGCAACATTTATATCCCTATCGTAACAATTGCAATATAAGTAAGATTTAAAATATTGATTTATAAATTAATATTGTGTGATTAATTCCATTTCAAAAGTTAGCCATAATAGGATAATCATTTTTGGAATGAACGTGATGTGATGGAAAATGGTTATTTAATTATTCGATGTTAATCTTGGACTTTAAACCTCAAGATAAGTGGTCTCAACGGATAAGGTGGATCATTAAGACACATCATGTCCAAGTTGACAAGGGGGCAACTAATTATATAATATTTTATTAATTACATTAATAACATTAAAATATCAAGGATGGTGGATAGACTTGTATTTAATGAAACTTGTCCCGAATGGATAACCTTGGGGTGATAATGCCCACCGTAATAAATAATTACGACCGTCAATCCAAAACCAAATGAATTTTCCATAAGAGTAATTAATTATACATTTCTATAATGAGACGTGGATGAATGAACTAGGGAAAGGAGTAAAGGTTTGAGGGGCTCGAGAGGGGGAGTTTGGGGCGGTGGAGTAAGCCCAAGGTCTTCTCGAGGATGGACGTGTATATAGAGGGGGAGAAGGTTGAAGGTCGGGGGGGGGGGGGGGGTTTCTGGTTTGGGGAAGAAAGAAGTTGGGAGAACAGAAAGTTGGGAGAACAGAAAGGGTTTTGAGAACAGAGGGGACACTGCTCTCGGGATTATCAGATTGTGGGCTCGGGGGCTTGGAAATCCTTTGATTTCCAAGGGCCAGCAAGATTATAGCTGGTCGGTAGGGTGGACACTTCAGTTTGGCTGTCTAAGGGGGTTATACAACCTGCCACAACTTACGGTTAGCATCAGCATCAGGTAATTTCCGTTATTTACTATTATGCTTAAACTTACTGTAAACATGCATCACTTGCTATTTACTGATTTACTGCTATTTACTGATTTACTGAGTTGTGAAACATATTCTTATGCTAGAACATGATTGTTGAAAAGAAAATATTGGTATGTTTGTCTATTTTAAATTACGAATGTAAGGTGATAAAAGATAACACGACAGTACACTAAATATTATTTAGGCACATAGTAATTCTTAGAAATTTACTTCCATAAACTGGTAAAGTTAAAACGTAGAAAAGTAAACCTGAAATTTTATACAGTGCTCTGCTGTAAAAACCAGAGCACTACAGATGGTATCAGAGCCTTTGTTCAGACTCTTGAACCTACAGGCCTATTCATGCTTCACCTAGAAAATTTACTTGATAGTTTACCTACTTGACCTCCAGCCATAGTCATCCTTCAAGGTACCTGCACAACGATAACAACAATTACATTAAAAATATATATATATATATATATATATATATATATATATATAGTAAGAAGTCAAAACCCAATGTGTAAACTACATACTATGATAATTTGAAGCTAAACAGGTAACCAAGGTTCGTATTGTGCAGGAGTCAATACGATTATAATTCTATCATTCTGAATATAAATTTCCGCATTATTATCCACTTAAATAATAATTATACCTCAACCGTTTTTTTTTTTTTTTTTTTTTTTCTTCTCCAAACACACATAGCCAACATGGGTAACATCATAATATAATAGAATGTATAAATACATGCAATTCTATCCTAGAAATCTCAGTAGTAACGAAATAAAATAAGAAAAGGCAGGCAGCATACAACAAAAGCTTGATGGTATATCGCCAGGGTCGAGATCCACAAAGGCGAGATTGATGTGGGAACAAAAAGCCGATATCGAGTTTTTTTTAAGGATAGTTTCCCAAATCTTTCAGAATGTCTTCTAAATTTAAATGAATCGAAAAGAGAATCTCAGCAATAAAATGATTTCCAAGCATACCTATCTGGTTTCAATACAGTATATGTAAATGGGTAACTTTATAAAATTTCAACCAAACTAAGAGCTTCGCTTTGGCTGGCAGATATATTAATATAAAACTATCCTTCCCAAACGCATTCATAGCTTCACGAAAATCACATATCTTCCAGTAAGTAGAAAGAAATATAAACACAGGGTCTTTCGACTTACCAGCTATCCAGAGATCTTAGTCACGTAGCGACCTCTCGGAAACTCTAAAATTTCAAGCATTCGCCTTCAGTTCGAAACGAGAGCTGTAGGATGTACCTTAAACTCCAGATCTGAGCTCCTCCAGATCGAGGCACATAACCAATCCGTCGAAAGAAAAGCACATCGACCAAGTGTGTTTCGCAGGGATCCATCACGTCTCAGAGATCTACCTCTAAACTCCCACCCTCTCCAACGCTACAACTTCCAGTGTGAAGTCGCCCAGTAGTTACCAAAATGGACCCAGCCCGAGCACAACACATAAGAGGCATGCGCCCATAGGGCATGTCCAATGAGGCCCCGCATTCACCAGGTTACCGTGTGCAGAGTTCGCCGAATGGCTTCACCTTCGTTTTGTTGCTCTTAAATTTTGTTTCGAACCCCAAAGTATCGACCCCTGGCAGATCCACAACAGCTGCTCACGAATGGCATGCAACCTTCAAGCGTCAGGCTCACATAAGAGCATTCGTCAGGCTCACATAAGAGCATTACCAGTCGCACTCCATCTCCTTGAGAATTTCAATTGCTTCTTCATCATATACTGATTTCTCTTCGGCCATTCTCTTGAATTGGCGTGCTTCCATCTCAATAGAAGCCTTCTCCTTTTGAAGACGCGATATCATGGCCATGGTTTCTTCTGCAGCAGTTGCAGCAGCGCTCCTCTCTTTTTCCAGTTCCAGGTAAAGAGCCTTCCGTGCTTCCCTTTCTGCTCTAAGTGCTTCTTTCTCTTCTCCTGAATTTACCAGCCCATCAAGGTCAATCAAGGATAAAGTCCTTTCTGGTTGACACCAATCCTCTGATATTAAATCTCTTTTCTCTGTAGATGTAGCACAGGCATCAGATACACCTGGAAGCTCGTTTATCGACATCCCGTCTTCAAAAGATCTAGTAGCACCTTCCCCAATAACAGTGTTTTGTTCAAACCCCATGTAGGCCAGATGAATTGGCTTCCCTGTTGTGCAATGTCCCCTGGTTGACGTTACATTTGGATGACCATCTACAGTTGCCATTATTGTGAAATGAATTGCAAAAGCAACGAGGACATCTCCCTTGCTGACAACACACCTTGCTTTCTTCAACTGTATGACAGCTGCAACAATCACTCTCGACCTCAGTAATTTCCGTTTGCGTATCCTGAATCTCCACACTAGCCCTCCGATTTAACGATTGCCAGTCTTCAGGACCAACTGAATTCCAGTGGCAAGGATCACTGCTGAGGATCGTTCGGCCAGCCGGAGATCGATCAAATGGCCCGCCAATAGATTCATTATTCACCATTCGTGTATTCACAGTGGAGGATGAACAACTTCCCTCGTGAGTGTAAATTCCCTCAAATGGAAACTTGTGAAGAACGGAGCTCCCTACGGTGGAAATCATTCTACTGGGGCATTCCACCAAAGCTGCCTGCACACATATATTCTCAACCCCAGAATTCTGGTCCTCGATGAAATCATTGCAGGTGCAAGGCAAATGCAAACCAAAGAAACTCATGAACTGTTCGCACCCTCTCCTTCAGGCACATATCTCGCCGACATACACCAAACCTTGTATCCCCGGCCATGGAGTCGCGCTCGCTGATGGTTGCAGAGCGGAATAGCTATGGAAAAGAGGGGCAGAAATGGCCGCGTCTTGGGGATTGACCCTATTTAGGGTTTCCCCCACCTTCCGAGGGCGGTGGGTTGCATGGAGAGACCGCGTGTCCTTCATGCACACTCGCTCTTGCATGGCGGTGAACTGACACGAAGAGCCGCGTGGCCATACCTTTTGCTTAGCCGAGAGTCGAGTGAAAAGGGCTAAGCGGTCGAGTAAATTTTCCTTATTTATTTTTATTTATTTTATTTAAATTTAGTTTTAATGTTATAACCTAGTTTTGGCAAATTTCGTATATATATTTATATAGTGTTAGTATCATTTTATTTAAAAATTAATTAAATTTTGTATACGTTTATATAGTGTTAGCGTTGCTTTATTTAAATTTAATTTCGTATATATATATTTATATAGTGTTAGCATCATTTTATTTAATTTAATTTGGTATACATTTATATAGTGTATAACCTAAGTTTTGTGAAGAATTAAAATTTAATATTAAAGGTATAAAGTTACTCATAAAACTTTAATTAAAGAGTTCATCATGGACTTTAAAATTATAAGGTTAATTATATTGAGATTGATGATTAAACCTATAAAATAAGGTTAATGATTATGAGATTAATAAAGGTTAAACCCTAAACGTTTAAAAATTAAATAAATGTCAGGGTTGATGCCGAATAAAATGTTATTCCAAATATCCATTTGAAATTTGCAAATCGAGGTTGGAGTTTACGTAGGAATCTTTAGTAGATTTAGTGTCGGATGGCCTCATTAAAATACAGTGAGCTATAGCTTTTTCTTCTTCTTCTTCTTCTTCTTCTTTTTTTTTTTTTTTTTTTTTTTTTTTTTTTTTTTTTTTTTTTTTTTTTTTTTTTTTTTTTTTCTTCTGAAAAACATCTATTTGAAGATCAACTAACACGCTCCTTAGAAACTAAACGATGTGATGTTTTACTCCATGAACTCAGGGACTATCATGGTGACAACACGCAGAGGTCGAGGTCGGGGTCAAGGTCGACCACCGTCACCACCACCTCCGCCACCGCCAACACCGCCACAAACAACCTCCACACCAGAAATGCAGATCATAATGAGGTCATTGGAGGCTATTATGACTACGATGAACAGGCAGTAGGAAAGGGCCGCCGAGGTGGAAACCACTCAAGTGAGTCGAGAGAACTCTGAAAGGGCACATGGCCCAAGACTGGAACCGCTTCAGGACATATCGAGGGAGTTACAAAAGATAAAAGTTCCAGAGTTTTCAGGAGGACGACCCGGTAAGCATGCAGAGGCATGGCTGGAAGGCATGAAGAGATGCTTCGCATTGAATGAGTACACATCTAGTTCCAAGGCTAGGATGGCCGTCTTTCAGCTTAAAGGTGATGCTTTGAATTGGTGGTCAGATCTCGAGAAGCAGTTGCACCTTACTCCTCTTACAACTTCTTGGGAACTGTTCGAGGAAAGGTTCCACATGAAGTATTTACCAAATTATTACAAGGAAGAACAGGCAGGTGCACTCCATGCCTTATTACAGGGAGACAAGACAGTGGAGGAGTACGAATCTCGGTTTATGGAACTGGTAAAATATGTTCCTTACCTTGATGCAGATGATTGTCAGGTAGAGCGTTTTGTGTATGGACTTAACTACAAGATTAGAGCTGCTGTGCGGATGTGGAAGCCAACTTCAGTTGCCATGGCAGTTGAGTATGCTCGTTATGCAGCTGATATGTCAGATGGAAAAGGGGGCAGTAAGTTGACAGGAACCAATCAGTATGTTTCAGGGAAGGCATCACGTCCTTACTTCAGGGGAGGACAATCTAGACCTCCTCCTTATGGTAACAGGTTCACACCGAGGGGTAATACTTCAGTTAACTCAATCTCGCAGGCATCATCCGCAACCCACCAAAGCCAGGGACGTACACAGGGAAGCTCCTATAGAGGAGCAAGGGGTTTTAGAGGAACCAGGGGAAGGAACTCATCTCAGAGGATTCCTTCGAGCAACAGGCAAGCCCCTCCCAATCTCTCTTGTTGGGGATGCGGAGGTCCTCATTTCCAGCGAGACTGTCCCAAGGGTCAGTCAAGCAGCAGGCACAGGGAAGGAAAGGCACCCACGGATAATTCGGGTAACAGTCATCGGATTCATGCAGCGGTTCATAACCACCAAGCAGAACATCAGTCTACCGTAGTAGAATCCACTGGTAATGTAAACAATGTCAAACTTAAAATTTTGTTTGATCCAGGAGCAACTGATAGTTTTATTTCACCATTTGCATTAGATAAATGTGGGTTGGCAGCCTACGAGCACGATGATTTCAAACTGGTTGAAATGGCTTCAGGAGCTAAGCAACCAGTAGGTCTTAAAGTGACAGGTTGTGAGGTTGACTTAGGAGGGTGCACCACTAAGTTGGATGCTTATGTCACCAATTTGGGGACTTATGACCTCATTATTGGCATGGATTGGTTAGAAGACCATAGAGCTTTCATAGATTGCTATGCGAAGATGGTGTTGTGCCTCGATGACGAGGGAAGGACAATTCAAATCCAAGGCTTGAAGAGGAAGGTATCCCTCCATTTCATCTCTATGGTGAAAGCTAAGCGGTGCCTAAGACAAGGATGCCAGTTGTTCGTAGTGGAGGCCGTGAGCGATAGTAAAGGACCTTCCTTGAATTCTTACCCAGTACTTTCGGAGTTCAAGGATGTCTTTCCGAAGGAATTACCAGGACTACCTCCAGAAAGAGAGCTTGATTTCACAATCGAACTAAAACCTGGTGCAGAACCTATCTCAAAAACTCCTTATAGAATGACAACTCCAGAGCTCCGTGAGTTACAGATCCAGTTAAAAGAGTTGCTAGATTTGGGACTGATTAGACCCAGTATCTCACCGTGGGGAGCACCAGTGATCTTCGTTAAGAAGAAGGATGGATCTCTGCGACTGTGCATAGATTACAGAGATTTGAACAAGGCCACCGTGAAGAACAGGTATCCCATACCAAGAATTGATGACCTCTTTGATCAAATGAAAGGTGCGTCAGTCTTCTCAAAAATTGATTTACGATCAGGGTATCACCAGTTGAGGATCAAGGAAGGCGACATTCCCAAGACTGCCTTTCGAACTCGATTTGGGCATTACGAGTTTGTAGTGGTACCATTTGGTTTGACCAATGCTCCAGCTGTATTCATGAGCCTCATGAATGGTGTCTTCCGAAAATACTTGGACCACTTTGTTCAGGTCTTCTTAGATGATATTCTTATCTATTCTAAGAATGAGAAGGAGCATGAGGAACACTTGCGGTTAGTCTTGATGTGCTTAAGGGAACATAAACTTTATGGTAAATTGTCAAAGTGTTCCTTCTTCCAAAAAGAGATTCACTACTTGGGGCACATCATCTCAGGTGAAGGGATTTCCGTAGACCCAGAAAAGGTAAAGGCCATTGAAGATTGGCCAATTCCAAGGAATGCTCATGAGGTGCGCAGCTTCATGGGGTTAGCAGGCTATTACCGGAGGTTTGTGGAAGGATTTTCTAAAATTGCAAAACCTATTACCACCTTGCAACGCAAGGGAATCCGGTATGAATGGACCGATGAATGCGATGCCGCTTTTACATAGTTAAAAAGATTGTTGACAAGTGCACCGATCTTGCGGGGTACCAGACATGGATAAAGATTTCATGGTATGCACCGATGCCTCGAAGAAAGGATTAGGAGCGGTGTTGATGCAGGAAGGTGGGGTAATAGCTTATGCATCTCGAAAGTTGAAACCTCATGAGGAGCAGTATGCCACGCATGATCTAGAATTGGCAGCAGTAATGTTGGCACTAAAATTATGGAGGCACTACCTAGTTGGTAGAAGCTTCACCCTTAAAACAGACCATCAGAGCTTGCAGTACATATTTACCCAAAGGGATTTGAATGCTAGGCAAAGGCGATGGAGTGAGTTCATGAGTGAGTATGACTTTGGTATCTCTTACATCAAAGGAAAGGAGAATGTGGTGGAAGACGCTCTAAGCCGAAGGCCGAGACTTTTCTCCTTAATTCCCTTGAAGGTTGACTTGAGGGAAAGGGTACTAGGACAACTATTGGGCGATAGTTGGTATCTAAAAGTAACCTCAGCTATTCAGAATGGAAAGAAACAGGAATTGAAGTATGATGGGTACCATCTTGAGGAAGATGGGTTGTTGCGGTATCAGGGAAGGATGTATGTTCCTAAGGAAGGTGATATCAGGAAAACAATCCTTAGAGAGGCCCATAGATCACATTACTGTGCCCACCCAGGAGTGAAGAAGATGTATGCTGACATGAAACAACTCTTCTTTTGGCCAGGTATGAAGATGGATGTAGTGGAATTTGTTTCGAAGTGCCTTGAGTGTCAACAAGTGAAGGCAGATCATCGTCACCCGGCCGGTCTCCTACAACCGCATGATATTCCTATGACTAAATGGGAAGTCATTTCCATGGACTTCGTTGTAGGATTACCACTCACATCTCTGAGACATAATGCTATTTTGGTGGTAGTTGACAAACTGACCAAAAGTGCTCACTTCATTCCAGTCAGAGACACCTATGATGTGACAGATGTGGCAAGGGTATTCATAAATGAGATTGTACGTCTTCATGGAGTTCCTAAAAAGATAATCTCTGACAGAGACCCTAAGTTCACCTCCAGATTTTGGACAAGCATGCAGTCAGCATTAGGGACACAGTTGAACTTAAGCTTAGCTTATCACCACGAGACAGATGGACAGACTGAGAGGGTGAATCAAGTGATGGAGGACATGCTTAGGATGTATGTTATGGATCAGCAGACACAGTGGGAGAAATATCTTCCTTTAGTGGAGTTTGCATACAACAATAGTCATCACAACTCCATTGGTATGCCGCCATATCAGGCATTGTATGGGAGGCCGTGCAGGACACCACTCAGTTGGGACAGGTTAGAGGATCGAGTTTTAATTGGGCCTGAATTGATTCAGGAAATGGAGGAGCAAGTGATACAGATTAGGCAGCGGCTGAAGGAAGCACAGGATAGGAAAAAGAGTTACGCTGATGCACACAGATCAGATAGAACTTATGGAGTAGGGGATCGTGTATTTATTCGCATCAGACCAAATAAAAGTACCATTCGGTTTGGGAAGGGTACCAAGTTGTCACCTCGCTTTATAGGTCCATTTGAAATTCTTGAGAAAATCGGACCAGTTGCTTATCGTCTCGCGCTGCCACCCCACTTGCATAAAACTCATAATGTATTTCATGTTTCTGTATTACGACATTACATAGCTGATGAGACTCACAAAATTCATTGGAAGGAATTGCAGGTCTTGGACGAGGGAACCTTCAGGGTCGAACCATTACGTATACTTGATCGTAGGGTTCGACAGCTCCGTAGTCGCCATGTGGACCAAGTTAAGGTCCAATGGGACAAGTATAGCCCCGGGTCTGCTACCTGGGAGGACGCAGAGACCATGCGTCGAGATTTTCCCTCACTATTTTGACCATAACTTCGGGACGAAGTTTCCCGAAGGGTGGGTGTATGTAATGCCCATATTTTGATTCGGCATATTTATTAGTTAGACACACCATACTTTACTTCTTATATATTCTGTCGAACTCAGCTCGACTGAGTAAACTATATTGGACCTCGTTATATGATGTTACTCTGTCTTATGATTTCACCATGATTATGATGTTACTATGTTATGCGATTATGATGTCATGATTATCATATGATTTCCTTATTTTACGATTTCAGTATATGTTCGTATGTTTTCATTTAATGAAATGTGAAATATATGATTCGGTACGTGGATACCATCTTCTTATGTGAATTATTGAAATGTTATATGTATCTATGATGAGCTGAAAGGTTACATGAAATAAAATGATAACATGGATCAATTGGCGATCAATAGAAAATGCTTTCTATAAATTATATTTTGCAAAATACTAACCTACAGGACACAAGGGCTATGGGATAGCCAGTTACTTGATCTGATATATATTGGAAAGGAAAAACATGTGCATATAGCAAACCTTAGCAGCCAAAATGAGGATACGATAACACAAACTGATAATCCCGATAGCAGCAAGTATGAGTTGATAAGGGCGTAGGCCCAGTATGTTGAGAGGGATGGATGTGTTTCCCACCCTATATTTCCATGAGACCCGAGGTCGTGGGAGGGCCGTGCTGAGACACGCTCCCCATGTTGTTGTGATGACGATTGTCGGATGCCTGCTAGGGCAGGATAGGTCCGCTGTTCAGCCGACGCTATCGCTCTCAAGTTCTATGTGGTCAGATCGGTGAGTCCGACATCCACTGTTGTACTAGCAGAGGAAGGATAGGGAGGATGCTGGACGTAGGTTATGATGGGAGGATGTGTTAGTTAGTACTGTTGGGGGTTTAGTATTCCTTGATTCCGAGTTAGTGGAAGTAGGCACCCTTCCTGTACTTGATTGATTAAACTAATGTAAACATAAAGACAATGATGTTAAATCGTAAAGGGTTAACTGTTAAATAATCGAGGATGTTAAAGTAATTATACTATATATTATGCTTGCTCTTCTGCATGGGGGTAGATACTATTATTAGTTAGCAAGTATGCATAGGCGGAATGGGGTTTGTTTATAGTACATGTCCGACATGTGCATACACTGGCCATGCATGCACACCTTGTACGTGTACAATATTACTGGTGTATAACATACTTGTCATGCTTGAATAGTAGTATAAAAGTCATAGATAACTCAGTTAAGGATACATCAATCAACTTAGGTAATGAATGGTTAGGTTGTCAATGTGTAAATAAGTGAATTAGTAATTATATGAAAACATTGTAATAATAAACTAAGACAAGTGTCGTCAGTTAACATTGTCATAGGAGAACTGTTGTGAATAGGGTAATGATAGTGTCTAATTAATTAGTAAAATTGTTTAAGCCCTCACAAGTGCGTTGTTTATAAGAACAAGGATGCTATGTTGGTGATAGGGTACTCATGTGATAAACAAATAATTAAGAATACTATGATTAATTCACCTTTTATTATTGTTAAATGGTGATCTAATTATTATTATTAATTAATTAATAATATTCCAGCAACATTTATATCCCTATCGTAACAATTGCAATATAAGTAAGATTTAAAATATTGATTTATAAATTAATATTGTGTGATTAATTCCATTTCAAAAGTTAGCCATAATAGGATAATCATTTTTGGAATGAACGTGATGTGATGGAAAATGGTTATTTAATTATTCGATGTTAATCTTGGACTTTAAACCTCAAGATAAGTGGTCTCGACGGATAAGGTGGATCATTAAGACACATCATGTCCAAGTTGACAAGGGGGCAACTAATTATATAATATTTTATTAATTACATTAATAACATTAAAATATCAAGGATGGCGGATAGACTTGTATTTAATGAAACTTGTCCCGAATGGATAACCTTGGGGTGATAATGCCCACCGTAATAAATAATTACGACCGTCAATCCAAAACCAAATGAATTTTCCATAAGAGTAATTAATTATACATTTCTATAATGAGACGTGGATGAATGAACTAGGGAAAGGAGTAAAGGTTTGAGGGGCTCGAGAGGGGGAGTTTGGGGCGGTGGAGTAAGCCCAAGGTCTTCTCGAGGATGGACGTGTATATAGAGGGGGAGAAGGTTGAAGGTCGGGGGGGGGTTTTTTTTCTGGTTTGGGGAAGAAAGAAGTTGGGAGAACAGAAAGTTGGGAGAACAGAAAGGGTTTTGAGAACAGAGGGGACACTGCTCTCGGGATTATCAGATTGTGGGCTCGGGGGCTTGGAAATCCTTTGATTTCCAAGGGCCAGCAAGATTATAGCTGGTCGGTAGGGTGGACACTTCAGTTTGGCTGTCTAAGGGGGTTATACAACCTGCCACAACTTACGGTTAGCATCAGCATCAGGTAATTTCCGTTATTTACTATTATGCTTAAACTTACTGTAAACATGCATCACTTGCTATTTACTGATTTACTGCTATTTACTGATTTACTGCTATTTACTGATTTACTGAGTTGTGAAACATATTCTTATGCTAGAACATGATTGTTGGAAAGAAAATATTGGTATGTTTGTCTATTTTAAATTACGAATGTAAGGTGATAAAAGATAACACGACAGTACACTAAATATTATTTAGGCACATAGTAATTCTTAGAAATTTACTTCCATAAACTGGTAAAGTTAAAACGTAGAAAATTAAACCTGAAATTTTATACAGTGCTCTGCTGTAAAAACCAGAGCACTACATCGTGCCATACAGGATGATCAATATTACATTAATATGGTTAACTCCCATGCTTTATTGCAAATTAGAGACAAACATACGCAACAAAAAGACAAAGATATCCCTAAGTCATATGTTCCTCTTCACATAGAGAGACCTACAAATCCTATGTCAACGATACTGAAAGGTGTCTACAAATGGGAAACACACAACCCTAATGCATGGGCCACTCCAAACTACTCAGTTTTAGATGACTTATCCCAAACGGCGTGTGTTATGTTTTCTCTAGAAGTTCTCCAAAGCTACCCATCGAAGCAGATGCACTTTTGGAAGCAATAGGCAGTATGGATTCATCAAATATGCTAGCTAGATTTGATATGTCAAATGTCAAACCCCAGTTTCCCTATCACGTGGCCTTCCAAATCGAAGTAGTCCATTAGACAAACAGTAGTTGATGAAGGCATGTCAACGTGCGTAATGTCTATCTCTCATTGGAAATCCCTAGGCTCTCTGGAGTTATCCCCTTCAATTACATTAATTACTTCTTTTTATGGGAGATCGTTTCATCCGCATGGAATCTTACCCTCATTTGAGATCCAGCTTGCAGGTAAGGTAGTGTCAGTAGAGGTGGAATTTGTAGATGCTTCTCTCAACTGCAATTTCTTGTTGGGAAGAAGTTGGACGTATGCAATGCAATCCATTCCTTTGTCCATTTTTCGAGTACTTATGTTCCCCCATGAAGGAAATATTGTCATGATTGACCAATTATCTTATGCCCAGAATAACAACATAACTCCTCTGGATTCTAATATATCGTAGATTGATCAAGCTCATCCACCTAGTGAGAGCTTAGGTGTAGGTGTGTACTCATCTTTGATGGGAACCTTTGATTTACCTGCTCCTATGAATTATATTGGTTCTGTGTGTAACACTAATGTGTTATCCAAGAAGGTCTTCACTGTTGTTCAAATCACTGATCCTTGGATCCTTCCTACTCCAGAGGAACCAATTGTTCCCCTATCTATTATAGAAGTGACTTACAAAGCATCATAAAATGTCGCGATAGGTTATATCTCGACTCCTTTGGTCTCTATGAAGTCAAATATCGATTATGCACCTGCATGGGAAATAGACTCCACCCATTCATTCAATTTTTTAGACACTATTTTACCAGCAGATGAGGCTATTTTGGAAGCTATGGTAGGTCTAGATCATCCATGGGAACATATGCATCACCGATCCTATTTCCTTCCAGATCTGAATAAATCAAGAATGGAGAGCTTTCAATGGGACCTCGTGGAAATGTTGACTGTTCCATTAACCCTTTAATGAAACAGGGTATTTTCGCTGAAGGTAATATGGAAACTATTTCAACAACTATTCCAATCAATATTTCCATTAAACCAAATGTTGTGTAAAATATTTTCAATGTAGCAAATTGTTCTCCGCAAGAGATGAGTTTGTATACCAACTTATTTAAAGAATTCTATGTTATTTTAGCTTTGTCATATGAGGAGATGCCAAGCATGGACCCGTCTATAGTCAAACATGTCATTACAACATATCCTAATGTTAAACCATTTCGGAAAAAGCTCCATCTAATTAATCCTAGGAAATTTGCATCCATCAAGGATGAGATTGAAAAAATCCTCAATGTCTACTTCATTTATCCTATCGACATGATGGAATGGGTGTCCAACCTAGTTCCAGTTGATAAAAAGAAGGGTACCATACTTGTGTGTAAATATTTTAGGGATCTCAACAAATCCTGTCCAAATAACAACTATCCCACACCATTTTTTGATCAAATCATTGATGCGTGTGCAGGCCATGTAATGTTTTCTTTCATGGATGGTTTTTGAGGATATAATCAAATTCAAATCAAACATAAATACCAGCATAAAATGGATTTTATATGTGCGTGGGTACCTTTTCCTATAGGAAAATGCCGTTCGGATTGAATAATGTTGGGGCTACTTTCTAGCGAGCTATGAACTTCGCTTTCCATGACATCAAGCATGTGGTTCAACCTTAATTGGATTATCTTATTGCAAGATATTGGAAGAGAAGAGATCATCCTGAACACTTACGACTCATGTTTTAACGATGCAGATACTACAATATTCGGTTAAACCCTAACAAATGTGTGTTTTGCATCGAGTCTGGATGACTACTTGGTTTCATCATTTCTAATCAAGGGATTATGGTCTATCCTTTGAAAGTTGAGGCCATTGTCAAATTTCCTCCTCCTCATATGATCCGACAACTTCAGAGTTTACAAGGCATGCCAAATTTTCTTAGACGCTTTATTATCAACTATGCTAAGATTACTAAAGGTTTTATTCGATTGCTTAAACAAGATACCCATTTTTTCTGAGACGAGGTTGTACAAAACTCGTTTGATGCTTTGAAAAAGGCACTCTCTTCAGCCCCCTTGTTGAGCCCGCCAATGATTATACTCAATATTTTCTTTTATATCTGGCCACATCTGTTTCTACCATTCGCATAGTCTTGGTCTAGGAGGATGACAAACTCCAAGAGCATGTCATTTATTACCTTTCTCGTTCGCTTGTAACTCCTGAAATTAAGTATTCTCACGTCGATAAATTGGCATTAGTTATTGTGTATGCCGTTCAGAGTATGCATCACTATATTCTATTACCAACTACCACAGTCATCGCAGATGTCAATCCTTTCCAATATGTCTTAACCTGATGTGTAGTGTCCCCTCCTACCATATCAGTGTGATAGGGAGGACGTGGTGCTCAATCCGGGCAATTAGTCCCAATACGTTTGAATTAAAAACATTGATGCAAAGAACTGTATCTGTGCATGCTATGGAAAAATGATGGTAATCAAATAAATGCTATTGATCTCTAACACACATTCAAGATTCTGTGATAGCCATGAAATAAAGATCTGTGCAGAATTATACAAGATCATATGGAAATGCATAATCATTTTAATACACAGCGGAAGCAAATTTATTAACCGTTCCATGATACATTCAAAATATTCATTAAATGGTAATCTCAAACTTAACACAGGAGAATACTTATCTTATGCAAAAGTAGTCCCATGCAACTGGCTATGCAACTGCAACGTTCCACCCAACCGTAGGCCAGTGTGCTCCTCAATCTCTCAGCACCACTGCCACCCCCGAGCTGGGCATGATCTCTATAAGGAACCAGGGAACAGCAGACTCACACATAGCCAAGCATACACCAAGATGAGCCAAACCAATCTACAATTGGGTTTATCAGGCTACTAGGAGATGGAAAGGAAGAGTTGCTAAGCTAGTGAGCTCCAGCACAGAGCCAGGGATAACCTTGCAAGATCTATCTAGCTTGGCACCCACAATCCCTACACACCCAGCACAAGGAAGTATTCTTTTCACTGCTGTGCAGTCCCTCAAGCCATACCTTCCCTATCCAGTGCTCTCAGGGTATGCATAGAAGAGTAACCAAAGCCCTCTTGATCTTTTTGAGAGGTTGTCTCCCCCACTAGGTTTATCAAGCCACTTCTATCCACTACCACTCCAACACTTCAGCTCACAGGCTCAAACCAAGAACAAGGATGCACATAACAGCAGAACCCCACTTGCTGGGAATGAGGAAAACGTTTTCCACAGTGGAATGCCTGAGATGGGGTTTCAACTAACCCAGAAAAACGTGGGAACCCACAAAAACGAAATGGGAAGTTGGTGGACAACCCAGGAAGCCAAATCCGTTTTTAGAAAAACGTCATTGGACATTCAGGGGCAAAAACGACCTCCCTACAGTCCCCAAAACGTGGCCCTCCCTCTCCCAACTGTTATATACTGCAAAAACGACTCCCAGGCATGGAAAAATGCAGTATTTGGATGAAAAACGTAAATGGAAAGACCCAGCTAACTCCAACTGCGTGAATGAATGAAGACTGCCCATTCCCCATGGCTTTGGGCACCATTTCGTGGGTGGTTTCTTGCCCCACAAGCAAAAACATGATTTTCCAAGTTGATGGCTTGCCCATGCACGAAAATGGCTTGCCCATACTCTTTCATTCCCAAGGCATTAACTACCTTAACCAATTTCTTGGAAAAATTAAATGATTGGGTACATGAGACAAAATGGGTAGTTGGTGGTTTATGGGTTTCCCCATTGACACATGGATTAATACCATTGGCTCAAGGTTTGAATAATTTCCCTCCCTTTTCCTTGTAGAGTCATGCCCCATCTCTTTTGTTGCATTGCATAGCCGGTTGTGGGTTTTTCCATTAAAATTCGTATTTACATGGTGTCTTATTTACATTGTGCCCATCTCGCACAAGAACCATGTGCATCTATTTTTAATTGCCGATTCATGAAACGCTAAATCAATGGTGGGGCCTTGGCCTTGAGCTCCTCACCATGATTAAATTACAATATTTACATCATTTACGGTTTAATACAAAGGGGGTCAAAATGGGGACATTACATGATGCATAATCAGGGGTAAATTTAACAAATGGATTGTCATTTTGCAAGAATTTGATCTTACCTTCCAACATGCTAAGTCAAAAAAGACTTTGGTTTTCACGGAACTTATAGTTGATTTTCCTAGTGATGTAGTATGTCGTGAAGAAGGTCTGTCATTCCCTGATGAACAAATATTCCTCATTGAAACCTCTAATCCATGGTATGGAGACATTTTAATAGATCTCCAGAATTTGAAATGTCCACCAACTTTATCTAGGGAGGAACGACAAAAGCTTAGGCATCATGCAAAGAACTACCTCATTATTTTTGATACATTATATAGAAGGGGGGTAGATTCGATATGATGTTGTTGCTTAACCCTGGATGAAGTTGAGTCATCATTGAATGATGTTCACAGTGGATCCTGTGGGGGTCAGATTTCCGGGTTGGGAACATCCCAGAATATATTGCGTGCTGGGTATTTTTGGCCCACCATCTTTAAGGATTGCATGGAAGCCATGAAACACTGTCATCCATGTTAGTTTTTCACTAAGAAAATGCGAGCACATATGGATCCTCTTCACCCTATTATCACAGCAGGTCCCTTTACCAAATTTGGGATTGATTATATGACTTGTAACCCAATTTCTATTAGGGGGAATCAGTATATCATTGTTGCATTTGAATACTTTACAAAGTGGGATGAGGCAATGCCTACTCTGAAAGAAGATGGAGAAATTGCAAAATATTTCATTTTCAATCAGATTATTGCTAGCTTTGGCATACTTAAAGAGATATTCACTGATCATGGATGAAATTTCTAGAACTTCATAATCACTGAATTGACCACGATGCTAGGTTTTTGACAAGAACACTCGCCTCCCTTTTATCCATAACCGAATGGTCAAGTTGAAGTGGTTGACAAAAATTTGAAAACTATTCTTCAACGTACCGTTAATGCCAATCAATCAAATTGACAGATCATGTTGTATCCGAATCTTTGGGCATGTTGTTCTAATATTAATACTGCTATTGGTTTTTCACCATTCCAACTTGTTCATGGGATGGAGGCAATCACACCAATTGAATGCGAGATTCCATCATTGAAGTTGGCTATTCAATTATTACCGAAACTTCTTCTTTGGAAGAATGGTTGCTTCATTTAGAATATTTGGATGAACAATGTCGTGATCCACTCACTGCAAATGAAGCTCACAAGAACCGAGTTAAACACCAATACAACAATTCTATAAAACATAGGGTTTTCTTTGAAGGAGACCTTGTTTTGGTTTATGATCAGGACAAGGATCCCTTGGGGACAGGCAAGTTCAAGTCTATGTGGATAGGACCATATATTGCTTCTAAATTTTTGAGGAAAGGTCCATATGAGTTGATGGATTATGATGGTTTTAAGTTGCTCGAGCCTAGAAATAGGCTCTACCTAAAAAAGTATTATTCCTAGGCATATATGATTTTTCTTGTATTATAGTTGTACATTTTTGTAGAGTTAGTTCTTCTTAGACTGTGCTTGGGTGTCTTTTTTATTGTGTTTTTAGATGAAAAGCGAGTGTTTTCTAGGATTTGTTGATGGCGCAAGTCATCACACTCGTAACTTCGATTCAGTTGCGTTGGTAATCTATTCCACCACAAGCCAACTTGTTTCCTTGGGAGGTGTTTGTTTGGTCCCTACGACAAACAATATAGCTGAGTATAGTGCGGTTATTGAACTACTATGAGCTGCTACTCATCATGGAATTTCATGTTTGGAGGTAAGACTCGATTCACAGTTAGTTGTACTTTAGTTGACTGATGAGTATCGGGTTAGGGATCCTTCTTCGCTACATCATTTTTTGCAATTTAGATTTCTTGAGAGATATTTTAATTGCATTTAATATCAACACATTTAAAGGAATCATAATACATTAGCTGATGCATATGAAAATTATATACTTCATTGGAATTTGTATCACACACCATAAACTAAACCCTTGACATAGATAACACAAGCCATGTATATAAACCAGTACTATATATATATATATATATATATATATATATATAAGGTTCAAAATATATTATGAGTTTGATTCAATATATGTAAAAGTGTTACAATATACAAAAAGGGCATAACAACCTCGAAAATATATGTCACTCTCTCTATGGAGAGGCAGAAGCCTCAGCCTACTCTGCTAAGGCCTCCCTATAGAAGATCACCATCCTGGCTACTTTCCTAAGCAACTGGATCCATGTAGGGGGCACACCCATCACATGTTCTTGCATCTCTAGCGGCATCCACTCAATCATGAATGTAGGAATATCATGCGTCAGTTGACCCATCTTCCCCTCAATACTCCTCAACATGGCATAAGTACCACCTGGCTCAGTTGGTCTCACATATGTTCTGGGATGCCCAGCTTGCCTTGATGGCCCCACATCTGCATAATTTACATCTTGTAAGTACTCTCATTCATTCAAAACAAAAAAGTATATATACAAAAATCTTAAAAACTAAATATCTTTTTAAAAAAAAATTGGTACCTATGTCTCCCCAGGCTGCTCCTGGCGGTAACATGAGCTCGAGATCACCCCGAAAATCCATACCAGCATAACGGAACTTCTCAAAATCTGGTACGTGGCGGCTCAACCACCCAAGATAGTCTTCGTCGGAGTATGATGCACTAGTCTCACCACCTCCCTAACAAAGGAAGATGTCACCCCATTGGGTCATCAGTGTCTCGGGGGGGTTCAAAGATGGTAGAGCCATCCTAGGACTAATGGCAGGGACTCTCTCAAAGAAAAAGGTACACAATATACTACCATACCCAAAGATCTTTTTATTCCCTTTTTTACATTTTGTTAGCTGGTGTTTCATATTCACCAACAAGCCAGATCACTAGTCAAATATGACATTCCATAGACATTCTACACATATTTTCATATAGCTTTGGGATTCCAA
The DNA here is from genome assembly GCA_027924585.1 of Larix kaempferi. Classification (NCBI taxonomy): domain Eukaryota; kingdom Viridiplantae; phylum Streptophyta; class Pinopsida; order Pinales; family Pinaceae; genus Larix; species Larix kaempferi. Next base: position 507,580 of record BSBM01001482.1, on the reverse strand, counting down.
GTATTGTGCCACACTTCCCCTAATCTTGTTCATAGTGCTTGAAATCACTTTTGGTGGGAATCTTGTTATTTTTCCAATGGACACTTGACTGCCACTCTCTTCAGTCCCGGCTATGCAGTAGGTGTTTATGTAGTCTTGTATAGATAGAGCTCCTACCCCTCTGAATGTACCTTTGAAGTTACCAACCTCACCTTGGTGGGACAAACTTGTGATAAAATAGATATCATCCACAGTCATATCTATCATATCCCCTTGGAGATTAAACATGCTATGATCTGGATTCCAGTTTGAAGGAGGTTAGATTGCGCTCGCATGTTTGATGTATGAAACAATTTAAGAAGTCCACATCTCCTTAATGCATTTAAATTTAAGGGATCTCCCAATGTTATCCTGTCCATAGCTTCATGTTCCCTTTCTCTCTAGGTAAGAACCATCCTACATTGAAAAATCCATTCATGCATTAGTTTTTTGAGTTTTACTTTTTAAACTGCACCACCCATGGCTTTCTCTTTCATACAGAGGCAGGTACCTGCGAGTATCTCCCAGGATAACTTAGGCCTTTTTTGCATACCCACACTTTCCAAAGAGGAATACCCATGGGTAAGCAGCCCTAAAATTATAAACTTGCCTAAAAATTTCAAAAAACCATTAAAATTTCTTAATGATGGATAAAAAATACAAAGAAGGGAGATATGAGTTACCTCCAAGTGGTGGAATTTGATTTCGACTCTTGGAACGATTGCAATCAACAGTTGAAGTGATAGGTCTTTTTCCTCTCCTCCAATGGTAAAATGGTAATTGTGGGTCATTTTTTGAATTTGTTACTATTTATTCAAAAGAAATAAAAATTTGCCCATTCTCCATAGTTTCAAATTGCTTTTTGTCAATTTTCTTGATCATAATGACCTTGCCAAGTTGTTTTGGCTAGGTAAAAGCATAGGAAGGCGTTTTTTTCACTACTAAGTACACATTGGTGTTTTATACAAGGTTTGATTTCTTATGACATGTCGGTTAGATCAAGATATTGATTCTATATTTCGTCATGTTATGTCATTTTGATCTCCTTTGTTCACCTTGAACTGCCATTTAATATCCATTGTCCTTGATTCTTTCTAGCAACCCATTCTGTCACTTGACATCATTGGGAACTTATACCTTATACATCATTTTTTTCTTTATTCCAAGTTTCCCATACCTATGGAGTTTTTTTCATGTTCTTGTTAGACTTCATTAAAATTAACAAGATTACCTAGCATACTTGTCGTGTTCAGACTCGTTAAAGGAATTGAACAAACATCCACCTAGATATAAGTTTACCCATTTTCCGGATCTTTGTGGATTATTTACGAAAAAGGTATACTCTGGTCTTGTCAACTAGAAGAGTCCTATCTCGCATACTTTTACACTTTTTTGGATGAGGAGGCTAACTTTACGAAAAAGTACAGTATGGATTTCTTGTTTAATTTTTTCATACTCCTTCAATATAAAAACTTCAGCGAGCATTTACCAACTCGGGATCGATACTAAAATCCACGAGTAGGTGTATGGAGTTCGTGTTTAATTTTTTTCAGACTCTTTAAAATTGAAAACACCGGCAAGCACGAACAAATCCGGGCTCGATATTAAAATCCACGGAACAGTACCTTATCGAGTATTAATCTATCTCTTTTTCAAACTCGTTAAAATATGAAGAAAGTCCTGAGTTTCCCTCCCATGGGATCATTAAAGTACACATGGTTGGATCTATATCAAGCATTATTCTCCCTCCTCGTCGAGCTTGTTTAAAAAATGAAAATGGATTATTCAGTTTACTTTCTTAGACTCATTAAAATTTTACAAGAGAGATAATATCGAGCTTTCTTTTCAACCTTTTCATGCTCGTTTAACTAAGAAAATACATTTAAAAAGAGAATGGAATGGAAATTTTTGTTATTCATTCATTATTTGGCAGCAACTCTAAACCATCCTTGAACACGACACTTTCATAAGTCAACGGGCCTTAGTTTTCGGCTTTAGGATCTAACTTGATTCCAGATTTTGTGTACTCCTCTGATTAGTTACTCTTCTGATCATATGGAGAGTTTCTTATGTCTACTACATGACAAACTTATATCATGCTTCCTGTCAGTCCCAATCTTCCTAAAGTAATTACTTTTGGTGCCCAATGTTCAAGCATTACCCCAGTGTCGGCCTTTATGAAGTTCATCTTGACTCTTCATGTAAGCCATCCCCTATATCAGTCTTATTTCAACTCAATATCTCAATGTTCCTTGTGTGATATGATGAAGGATACATCAATGCCTTGAGATTCCTAATTAGTACCTTGAGATTTGTTGTCATCATTGGAAAATTCTCTCGTCGTTGACTTATGGGAATACATCAATGTCTCTTACTCAACAGATTCTTCGAGTGTTTGACTTCAAGACCTCTTATTCACACTTGTAAGGATGTACTAGGTACCTTGGACCCCATTTTCATCATTGATGGGTGTCCTCACGTTTGTTAACGGTTCTCATCATTGACCGGTAATCAAACAAAATCCTCCATGTTCGACATCAACTCCTTTTATTTGCATGGATAGGGTTTGTATTATCGATGGTTGGTTTGAAGACCTTGGGTTTATGATACAGTTCATTTCTCATCATCCAAGTTGCGTAAGGCCGAGTCCTACTTATGTTGCATCGTCATGAGACATAGATCCAATTTGTTTTTATGGCTATGATCTCCTTTTGACATGGATACACGCTTATATTTAAGTGGCCACGCTATATAAATCATTTCAATTATGTATTGGATACCATGTTCTAACAATCTGAACATCTCCTGATATCAAGATAGTAATTGCTTGATGAACTTGTTTATGTTTCATGCATTGTTTGCAACCTTGTCCCTGTGGTTCCTATGCTCCTCCACTTCTTGGTTTGTAATGTATTTCATCCATCAGCTTTCCCTCTGACCTCATACATTAGGGGGCATCCATTATCAGCCAAAATGGCACTTCTTCGTCCCTGACTACATTTCCTTGTGGGTCACACAAAAGGACCTTATGTATGGAAGAGCCTATTTGATCATGGATGCTTTGTCCTAGAATTTTCATCATATCTCCTTTACACAACCATATTTTTGACATGTTTTGAGATATAACCGCAGCTCTCATATCAGCAAACTCACAGGTTAACTGTAATAGTCTATATTGACAACCTATAGGTAACAACTAAAAATCTACACCCATGTGTTGCTGGACGCTATACTTGAGACTCACTCGCTAGTTGTCAATAGACATACCCGTGAGTATCTTTAACTCATGAGAAAAAAAGATTGAAAGGTGATTAGATATCAGTTATGTAGTTATCCTAACTACCACAACCTCCCTAATCAATTTCCTTTTGAGTTTATCCTCTCATCCTTGCTATAAATAAAAGGGGAGGGTCTTGAGAAGGAAGAACCAACTTTTTCTAAACAAATACTGGATAAAATTCTACTGAAGGAAGAGGAGAAGGAACCCAGGGTCAGGTTTCAATGGTGCTAGTTGCAGTATAGGTCTAGTTGATTTCCTTTAATGCTAATAATACAAAAAATTCATTTCCCATATGTATTTTTCCATTGTATGAATGTATGTCTTTGAATCTTTCATGCCTTGAAAATATGAGTTTCTTATAAAACATTCATTTCTATTTGGTTAGAAGCTTTGATAAAGGTATATGTTTTATTGCATGTGATCTATCTGGAGCAATGGAGAAGGAATCTAATGTTTGAAAGCTATGATCGAATGTCGTTTATTCAAGTATTCAGTTTAACTTTATATCTTAGTTATTTTCATTAAAAGAAGGATTGCTTGGTGCACCTATGTACTTTCCTATCTCTGTAACTAAATTACATGTACGTTGATGATCTCTTGAATTCCCTATCATAGGTAGTTTTACCGTACAACACCAATCTTGTGTTGCTTTATTGCAACATGCCAATCAACACTTGGATATATTTATTCAAAGGTAGAAGAATGATAAAGAATTGCAATAAAAGTCATGGCCTGAAGGCATGTAATTTTGCACATCTATGGAATAGGAAAGGAACTATTCCTAAATTGAGTGCATTCCCTATAGGCCTATAGGTAGCATACAAGGTTGTAGGCTACCTAAAGGCTTATAGGAACTTTCTTGCAGGATTGTAGGAATTTCTTATAAACATTAATGAAAATATTATAAATATAATTATATACATATATTGTCATTTCATGTTCATAACGATATGCTAATTGCATTTAATCCATGTTTATAATTTTATTATTATCATCAATAGGTGTAGCCATGAGGTCACGTCCTTATGTGAAAAATCATTTTATGGCTTATAAATATCAAGCTTATTCTCACTGTAATTCAACCTATATTTTATTAATACAATATTTATTATTTATATATATACATTCAATGTATATTTCGTATTGAATTCCACATACTCCAATAGAAATGCCTAGAGGCCTTTATCACTTTTGGCTTTATCAACTTATCTAGATTTTCCACCTTTACTAGCCATATATCCACATTATCCATACTTTTTACCTTTGCTAATAACCCATTTAGCTTGCAAAAATAAATGTAATTTTTTTTAATTATCCATACTTATTTCCATGGTTGATGTTCCATCATCATATATTCTTTTACAGATCATATATGTATAAAAGTAGTTTTCTTTGGGATTTTGTAGGAAATTACAAGGATCTAGTGGAAGAATAGAGAAAAAGTCTTCAAACCCTAGCCATGGCGGAGGAGTCTGGTGAAAAAGTGGTAAATTATTAGTACCACTTTACAAACATGGAAAGACAAGTTGTTGATATCTCACACAGCATGTGAATCCTCATGGATGCTTTGAAGAGAAAGTCTAAACCATTTAATGATTTTGGAGGTTCTAACTCAGATATTGGATTAGAGGGGAAATCATAAAATAAAGGAAACTATGAAAAGGAGCCGAGGAAAAATACCGATAAAGGGAATCCAAGTTCCAATGCCACTATCCCTTTCGAGTCTTTATTTAATATCATGGAATCGAAATTCAATATCATTTCATACCAAGGTGAGATCGAGTCTTTAAAGTTGAATCATTGGTTGCAACAATTAGAGGTATATTTTACTTTCCCTAAGATAGACAAGGAGCATAAAATTTCATTTTCTCAACTGAAATTAGAGGGATATGCATTAACCTAGTGGGAAATCCAAACAAAGGCACGTAGGCTCGAGGGTGATCCACAAGTACAACTAAGCTGTAGTATTTCAAAACCCTCATTAAGTCCTAGTTCTATTGTATCGGGTATGTAGAGGACCAATGGATCCATTGGCATTCCTTCAAGCGAAGGAAAGGAAAAGTTTGCAAGAGTCACACACCAGGGTGAGTACAAGCTAATGAGGGTCACTTTTGGGACATTAGATGCAATAGAAAATTGAAAAATAAGGCATCCCTCAACTTACTTGGACTTTTTGAGATACTTATACATGATATCTTGCATTGTGTAAAAAGGATGAAATGTAAGAAATTGAATCACATTTCCAAATATATAAATTTTATGTATTGAAAATTTACATAACTATGCCAAATTTCATCTTTTCTAATAGTCACCTTTTATTTTTTTGGAAAATGATAATTTATATGTTTTTGTGGGTGCTTCCTTTGAGTGCCTAAATGATGGTTTCGGGATACAAAAATTGGTGGAAGAGTAGAGAATCACGTTTCCAAATATATAAATTTTATGTATTTAAAATTTACATAACTATGTCAAATTTCATCTTTTCTAACTACCACCCTTTTTTGGAAAATGATAAGTTATATGTTTTTGTGGGAACATCCTTCAAGTGCCTAAATGATGGTCTCAGGATACAAAATTTGGTAGAAGTGTAGAGAACATGTAGAACTAGTGTAGCGTTTTTTGGGAAAATGATAAGTTATATGTTTTTGTGGGAACATCCTTTAAGTGCCTAAATGATAGTCTCGGGATACAAAATTTGGTAGAAGTGTAGAGAAGATGTAGAACTAGTGTAGCACTATTTTTCCAAAATTAAATGTTTAATTTATTTTTTTAATTATCTAAGTTATCAAACCTTGAGAACGGTACGTCAAGTGTGGGTGCAAAATTTGAAGGTCTTTATGCAATTATTTTTACATGGATTTTTTATAGCATGTAGAGTTCAGTGTCTACTAATGCAACATAAATTTTTTATTAAAAATGGTTATGAAATGAAAAAGTTACGAATGAAACACTAACAACATGTTTTTGACTTAAGGAGTGATTGTAACGTCTCCGAAACATTGATGTTAGGAATTAGTGAATGTTAAAAAAAAATTTCTTTTCACAGCACATAATAAGGGTAAATAAAGACCACCTTATGTAACACTTTGCAACATTTCACCAAGTAACATTTTTCTATTGATTTCTTATTCTTTCACTACATATATTTAACTGGACAAGATTGTCCTGCCGAAAAATCATGACACTTATAACTTATCATACATCTACATACAACCTTTACAATTTATCAGATACATTTAGATGCCGCATTTATAATTTATCGCATACATCTACATACAACCTATACAATTTATCAGATACATTTAGATGCCGCATTTATAATTTATCGCATACATCTAGAAGAGGACATACAAGTAATTGACACAACATTCCAATTGACAAAACAATAAGCCAAATTTAAACACACATGATCGAGACAAGGATATAGGTGGTTCACCCCGCCTGGGCTACGTCCACTAAGACAGATCATTTCTTGTAATATTCAAAGTCAAGGGTTACATTCGGCAACTCAATGTTGCTATTCTTCCAGCTTCTCCTCTAGAGACAAACCACATTTCTTTTGGCGCAAGGATTTCCTATTCCAAGGAAAATAACCAGTACCCAATTGCTATGCATATTTTTCCTTAAGAATGCAAAGGACAGGAAATGCTACAGCGATACATAAAAGAAAAGTATACAAACAAGCATTTCCTTTCACGCAATGATTTCTTATTCAACACGACATAAAAGTAGAGTTTTAACAATACAAAACTGAGTTCCACACATTCGCAAGTCTTTCGGGGCTCCCACAGATCTGTGATGGCAGATCAAATAAAACATATAGAAAAGTAAAACCACAACAACTTCAAGGATCAATGCTGGTATAACTTTAACAAAAATATTAAAACACTTCGCAATTCTATCAGATAAACTCATACATGTCCTTTAAATATACCATATAACCTAATAAGTGTAGGTTCACAAATTACATGTCCTTTCTTGATGATTTTCTAATGCGTAAGGGAATAAGGATGTAAAGTACTTACGTCTTTATACATAATGACATATGCATAATTTGTATAAGGTTATGGATTCATTTTAACTTTCTTATAAATGCACGACATACCAATATGAACCTTGTCACTACATGATCCTGAGATTTCGGTTCATGAATAAGAGGATACAGTCACGATCTGAGTTCGTAGATCAGGGAAATGAATACTGCTTAAACAACTATCAAATTTGGGGTGTATGGGTGGTAAAAATCATGTCACACTCAAGGCTATCCTTCAACAACTAAGACTTAAACATAAAAGTAAAACTTAAAAAATCAAAGGATCAGATCTACAACTTCGTGGAGGAGTATCTAAATGATTACATGGGTACCGATTTACTCCTGAATCCACAGAACTCTTTCCTCTTTGCTGTCAGGATTTGTAATAGGAAAATGCATCCATTCTTGGAGGCATAGATCGGCGAGTGCATTTCCTCAATAATTAAATAACATAGATAAACGTTTTTGTGGATGCTCTGTACATAAATCAACGATCTACCAAGCGTTATGTATAAATATAACATATGGATATTGCTTCTATACCGCGACTCTATCATTTTAAACTTCCTTTAAAATATGAAAATAGAGATCGCTTACCTTCATGTAGGTGAGATGCTTATAATCTAGAAGTAAAAGGGATCGCTCAACAACCTGGAAGCAATGGAATCACTTAAAAATCCTGGAAGCATTGCCAATTGCTCCACGACCTGGAAGTATTGGGAATCGCTCCACAACCTGGAAATAATGGAAATCGCCCCACCACCACTCTTTACTTCCCGAGATCCTTTTGTTTACAGACTTTGCATCCCCCTCTGAGACCGCAGAGCCATTCCCTTAACAATGAAACCCTTCCTGTCCGCAGACCGCATACGCTCCCTCCTTTTTCCATAATCAGAGATTTTACTTTCCCTTTTCTTCCTCCCTCACCCACACCATCTTGCAATCCCCAATTGCTAAAATTTAGGTTACACATCTATAGAGATTTTCTCGATCTCCATCCCCCTCCAACTGCTAATCCCTGAGTTCTCAAAATAACCCCCCTAATAGCCGAGATATTCCAGTATCTTATGCCATCCCATTGATCTCGCAACAACCTAACTAATAACATAAAAGTGCAGATTGAAAACTGAGTCGTAATCTTAGTCGGATCCACAGATCCGTCAAAAACGAGTACTTTAACCGAAGTTTTCCCGCATATTTCGAGCTACCCATACTATCTCATCAAATGATTTATGAACAATTATTTCATAATATAATTAAGTTCAGATCCACTACTCAGATCACTCCGTCCCACTATCACTCTCCGCCATTCATGCGAGATTTACATCCAAGATGATTTATACATCCATCCAACGTAGTGTTCAAATCAACGAAAGGATCGAGTCTCTACCTAGTTTCTCGCGCCTGCGTGTCCTCGCATCCCCCTTGTTCTCCTCCTATCTATATAATACTCCATACATATAATAAATAACAACGCCCAGATGCTTATAACCAATCTCAAAGATAGCTAACCGTAACCCCTCTATTTGGCAGGCGTAGACCTCGAAGATTTGACAAATGGTATATTATAAGGTGACAAGTGGTGACCCAGATCCCTTACCAAGTCACCTACTCAAACAACACCTCTCGAATAAATAAATATTCATATTTACAACGTATAAATAACTAAACCTTTCTTTAAATAGGAGAATGGTTTATGTTACGAGTCCTTTTGTTAATATATAAATATTAATAGCTCGTTTTGTGTCATCAAGACATAATAATTCAAGAGCCTATGCTATATGGAAGAACATTCCATCATGTTTGTTTAATGATACTCTATAGGTATTCAAAATAACATTTATGATAATCCCTTTAAACCAATTAGTTACTCATCATTAGTTGCGTTTCCTTTTAGTCTCCTAAGGAACTCCTTGGCACTTGATGCCAAGATTTAAAGATGACTATGATCATTATGATAATCCTATTTCTCTTAAGTAACGAAAGCGATTACGCAGGATTCTTTAGTAAGAACCATCTTTACTCTAATGATTAGGTCTTAAGGATTTCCTACAAGCTTGCAATGTGTAGTTACTTCACTTAGGATTAACCTAGCTCAAGATGACATTTACAACTTAGGAAATGATGTAACAATACTTTCGAGGTCCACAGGTGGAACCTTGGCTTTGAGCTCCTGACTAGTAACCAAGTGTACAACAATGTTTTCATTTTTACCATAATAAGTCATAAAGGAGGGATATCACATCCTCATCCCCTTTAAAATAACACCGTCCTCGGTGTTCACTCTTCTCTTGGAGAAATCATTTGCTTGTTTTCGCCATTTCTATTTTGACCCTTTTCTGTCCTTTCAAGAATTTCTCGCAAGTCGTTATGGATCACACTTGAATTTTCGACTACAAAACCGGGTTTCAAGGAAACGAAAATAATAATAAAAACTTTATCATCAACTTCATAACCCAACTCGGAAACATAAATCATGAGTTATTTACTGTACATATCACTTGCAATATATGGAATACATCTAGCACTCCGTGATTGTATACTGTTGACTAAATCAACCAACAACATTCACTTGATCCAGGAAGTTCTTGCCTAACACCTTAGTGCTCACGCAGCAAACATGTCTTGCCTAACACCTTAGTGCTCCCGCAGCAAACATTTCTCTTATGTTTTGCCTAACACCTTAGTGCTCACACAGCAAACATTTCATTCATGTCTTTCCTAACACATTAGTGCTCACGCAGCAAACATTTCTTTCATGTATACTAAGCAGCGTCCTGCCTCCCACATATACATTTTCTTATAGCTTGCCTAGGTCTTACAGCCAGCCGATTCTCCGAGAATCCTAGTGGCTGTTCAATCCCTGATTTTAGGGAGTATTTCAATGCCATTATAACACTCTTTACACAATTCCCCTCAAGCCTTCTCGCTTGAGTCCCGGAATTTATTTTCCCAAGCCGCCTTGCTTGAGTCTAGGAAAATCTCATTCAAATTCATCAATTATTTCGTCATATTACATTTTGTAACCCTACAATTTCTCGGACCAATTTGGTCTAGTTCTTTATTCAATAATAATTAACAATAATAAAAGCTGTAGTGTGGATCTTTCGTCCTCACCCCTTTATTGTACCATGCACATTATATTAAGCTTTTGTCTTTCAACAAGTTCCACCGAGTTTTTTGGCCATCTGCCAAATTCAATTGTTAGTAACAATTTATATAACAAAATCAAATATTGTAAATAAGAAAATCATTCATTCTTCAAACTACCATATCCATACTTGATCATTTGAAGTAACCGTTTCCTCCTTCCTAGACATAACTAACTTACTTAATAGGATTACATAATTCCTTGAACATGAAATAATATTCTTCCTATGATGACCCGTGGACATTATGATTTCTTAACCTCAAATGTTATCCTTCACCATTTCAAACACACTTCTCTTTTTTTTTTTTTTTTTTTGTTATACAACTTCTTTTGCATATACCAATATCACATAGAAATCATCAATTTTCTAAAACATACTCGCATACCTTATAATGATAACCATATACCTTTGTAAGGATGGCCGCATATCTTCTTATTATAATATCCTCATATGTCGAGGTACCAGTTTACCTGTATCATCACATATTAGTATTACACTAAATATCACATGCGTCTATATATCCCATTCCTACCTTTTGACTGTTGTAGTGCTCTGTGTGGATATAACATTCCGCTCAACCACAACATTAAATGTGTTAGTCGAAAAGGAAAAACTGTAATTAACTCATAAGGGAAATCATGCATAAAACCTATGTCAATCATCACCTTTACTTGTTTCATAAAAGCTTATACATCAATCTTTGTTAAATATTACTTCTGATCTATCATGGAAATTCCATGATATTAAAGGTTTTCCTTAACTCCGAATGCGGATATAAAACAGTCATTAGGAAGACATCAAAACAACAAAGTGTCATGTATACCTTTCCATGGCGGTTCTAGTTTTCCAATACTTCTATTCATACACAACACATACTCATGATTAGTTACATCTATGCATTCATTAACGGATTTTCAAGTATCCATACATATAACACACGCTTAGACCACATGAAGGTATAATTCTTTCTGTCAACCACTCCCAGTATCCCAACATTCCTAGTAAGGATTCCTGAAAATAGAATATATAACATTTCATCATAAGCATCCTTTTAACTATTTTGAATACACATGTATACTTCTTGCGTAATTATAACCATCATCCTTTTGAACCTTCAAGCAAGGCTACCAGCGTGTTCCCATGTCACACATTTATACTTCATTATCTTATACTGCAAGGAGACAAGGGGATTCTTAACAATTATTCTCCTTGAAATCTTCAGATAAGGTTATAACGACGACGGATATTCGTTATGGAAGTAGAGTTAAGTCGAAGGTCATGAAAATCATTCACAAGGATGGCAATTTCCTAGTCCTAGAAAATTTCTCACAGTAGAATGTCCATTTAAACCAAATGAAGTTAATTCCTATCCTTTCAATCTTTGACCTTGAGGACGACCCTTTGTTAATCATTCATAAAGGTTTTACAATTCTTCTAACCATCTATGGTTTGGATAGTAACATTATTAACCTTGAAGATTATAAAATCAATTAATCATTCTTTTCTACCATGTCACATAACAATTAAGGAAGAACACAAAACTAATATTCTATATTGAAAACATCACATGTAATATTCAATATAATGTACAAACATCTTCTATACCTTCTCTCAATAACATTTAGCCAATAAGGATAAGTTCAGGAGTTACTCCTTAGTACCATTTATGCATTTTTCTAACATGATAAGGATCCCTGCACCCTACAATCTCGTGCACATACTTAATACAATCATCCCAACATAAATGTGAAATCAATAACTAGGTAATTCATGACAATTTTTCCAATCCTTCTCATAATGACCTAACCATCATTCATTCAATCCTTATGATTCAATATGTTTGTTATCCTGTCTTCTTTTGTATAGTCACTTTTCCAAGCCTAGAACTTTTCTTATCCTCATAAATCTGATTGAAGCAATCAAGTACCTATGATGAATGTCTATGACTTGACTTATATATATACTAAAGCCCTATCAATGGCATCAATCAACCAGATATGAATGTACATCTTTCATTAGATACATAATCCTGATTATGTTTATGAACTTTTGAACATGCAAATGCTCCTATGATTCTTATTACTATCATTGCGATCAACGTATATGAAAATATTAACAAGATCACCAAGGTAAATATAGGAACATATTCCAACTATTTTAATCATTTTTAAAGAATACTTTCTTATCCTTTAATGAAACTAATTGTAGCGCATGAGGAGATATTCATACTCTAGTAATTATAAATAGAAGATCATTCATCCTTCGAAAGGAAACATATAAATGCTCACATATAGACAATGCTTTTCCTTTAGAATGCTTCAACAAGTGAAGTATACTTACTTGCGATTTAAAAGACATCTTGTCGATTACCTCTTGCTGGTTCTTTGGAACATAAATCCTTTGTTTGCGTCTTATCGATGGAGTTCCCTTGACCAGCTTATATCACCTCCTCAACTGAGCCCAACTATGCCCGAGTGTTTGCAACCTGCGCCCTTGAAGTCGAGCTCGGAGATTCATTTTCCTCTTCTCCAGTATAGTCCATGCAACCAAAATGAAACCAAAACAATTGATTAGAAAACTTAATAACCATCATACTAACTTATCGCATGTTGAGCTCACTAGGTCCTAGTGTTGTAACCTAATGCTCTGATACCATATGTAACGTCTCCGAAACATTGATGTTAGGAATTAGTGAATGTTAAAAAAAAATTTCTTTTCACAGCACATAATAAGGGTAAATAAAGACCACCTTATGTAACACTTTGCAACATTTCACCAAGTAACGTTTTTCTATTGATTTCTTATTCTTTCACTACATATATTTAACTGGACAAGATTGTCCTGCCGAAAAATCATGACACTTATAACTTATCATACATCTACATACAACCTTTACAATTTATCAGATACATTTAGATGCCGCATTTATAATTTATCGCATACATCTACATACAACCTATACAATTTATCAGATACATTTAGATGCCGCATTTATAATTTATCGCATACATCTAGAAGAGGACATACAAGTAATTGACACAACATTCCAATTGACAAAACAATAAGCCAAATTTAAACACACATGATCGAGACAAGGATATAGGTGGTTCACCCCGCCTGGGCTACGTCCACTAAGACAGATCATTTCTTGTAATATTCAAAGTCAAGGGTTACATTCGGCAACTCAATGTTGCTATTCTTCCAGCTTCTCCTCTAGAGACAAACCACATTTCTTTTGGCGCAAGGATTTCCTATTCCAAGGAAAATAACCAGTACCCAATTGCTATGCATATTTTTCCTTAAGAATGCAAAGGACAGGAAATGCTACAGCGATACATAAAAGAAAAGTATACAAACAAGCATTTCCTTTCACGCAATGATTTCTTATTCAACACGACATAAAAGTAGAGTTTTAACAATACAAAACTGAGTTCCACACATTCGCAAGTCTTTCGGGGCTCCCACAGATCTGTGATGGCAGATCAAATAAAACATATAGAAAAGTAAAACCACAACAACTTCAAGGATCAATGCTGGTATAAATTTAACAAAAATATTAAAACACTTCGCAATTCTATCAGATAAACTCATACATGTCCTTTAAATATACCATATAACCTAATAAGTGTAGGTTCACAAATTACATGTCCTTTCTTGATGATTTTCTAATGCGTAAGGGAATAAGGATGTAAAGTACTTACGTCTTTATACATAATGACATATGCATAATTTGTATAAGGTTATGGATTCATTTTAACTTTCTTATAAATGCACGACATACCAATATGAACCTTGTCACTACATGATCCTGAGATTTCGGTTCATGAATAAGAGGATACAGTCACGATCTGAGTTCGTAGATCAGGGAAATGAATACTGCTTAAACAACTATCAAATTTGGGGTGTATGGGTGGTAAAAATCATGTCACACTCAAGGCTATCCTTCAACAACTAAGACTTAAACATAAAAGTAAAACTTAAAAAATCAAAGGATCAGATCTACAACTTCGTGGAGGAGTATCTAAATGATTACATGGGTACCGATTTACTCCTGAATCCACAGAACTCTTTCCTCTTTGCTGTCAGGATTTGTAATAGGAAAATGCATCCATTCTTGGAGGCATAGATCGGCGAGTGCATTTCCTCAATAATTAAATAACATAGATAAACGTTTTTGTGGATGCTCTGTACATAAATCAACGATCTACCAAGCATTATGTATAAATATAACATATGGATATTGCTTCTATACCGCGACTCTATCATTTTAAACTTCCTTTAAAATATGAAAATAGAGATCGCTTACCTTCATGTAGGTGAGATGCTTATAATCTAGAAGTAAAGGGGATCGCTCAACAACCTGGAAGCAATGGAATCACTTAAAAATCCTGGAAGCATTGCCAATTGCTCCACGACCTGGAAGTATTGGGAATCGCTCCACAACCTGGAAATAATGGAAATCGCCCCACCACCACTCTTTACTTCCCGAGATCCTTTTGTTTACAGACTTTGCATCCCCCTCTGAGACCGCAGAGCCATTCCCTTAACAATGAAACCCTTCCTGTCCGCAGACCGCATACGCTCCCTCCTTTTTCCATAATCAGAGATTTTACTTTCCCTTTTCTTCCTCCCTCACCCACACCATCTTGCAATCCCCAATTGCTAAAATTTAGGTTACACATCTATAGAGATTTTCTCGATCTCCATCCCCCTCCAACTGCTAATCCCCGAGTTCTCAAAATAACCCCCCTAATAGCCGAGATATTCCAGTATCTTATGCCATCCCATTGATCTCGCAACAACCTAACTAATAACATAAAAGTGTAGATTGAAAACTGAGTCGTAATCTTAGTCGGATCCACAGATTCGTCAAAAACGAGTACTTTAACCGAAGTTTTCCCGCATATTTCGAGCTACCCATACTATCTCATCAAATGATTTATGAACAATTATTTCATAATATAATTAAGTTCAGATCCACTACTCAGATCACTCCGTCCCACTATCACTCTCCGCCATTCATGCGAGATTTACATCCAAGATGATTTATACATCCATCCAACGTAGTGTTCAAATCAACGAAAGGATCGAGTCTCTACCTAGTTTCTCGCGCCTGCGTGTCCTCGCATCCCCCTTGTTCTCCTCCTATCTATATAATACTCCATACATATAATAAATAACAACGCCCAGATGTCTATAACCAATCTCAAAGATAGCTAACCGTAACCCCTCTATTTGGCAGGCGTAGACCTCGAAGATTTGACAAATGGTATATTATAAGGTGACAAGTGGTGACCCAGATCCCTTACCAAGTCACCTACTCAAACAACACCTCTCGAATAAATAAATATTCATATTTACAACGTATAAATAACTAAACCTTTCTTTAAATAGGAGAATGGTTTATGTTACGAGTCCTTTTGTTAATATATAAATATTAATAGCTCATTTTGTGTCATCAAGACATAATAATTCAAGAGCCTATGCTATATGGAAGAACATTCCATCATGTTTGTTTAATGATACTCTATAGGTATTCAAAATAACATTTATGATAATCCCTTTAAACCAATTAGTTACTCATCATTAGTTGCGTTTCCTTTTAGTCTCCTAAGGAACTCCTTGGCACTTGATGCCAAGATTTAAAGATGACTATGATCATTATGATAATCCTATTTCTCTTAAGTAACGAAAGCGATTACGCAGGATTCTTTAGTAAGAACCATCTTTACTCTAATGATTAGGTCTTAAGGATTTCCTACAAGCTTGCAATGTGTAGTTACTTCACTTAGGATTAACCTAGCTCAAGATGACATTTACAACTTAGGAAATGATGTAACAATACTTTCGAGGTCCACAGGTGGAACCTTGGCTTTGAGCTCCTGACTAGTAACCAAGTGTACAACAATGTTTTCATTTTTACCATAATAAGTCATAAAGGAGGGATATCACAGTGATGATACAAGAAAATTAGGAAAAAACTAGAAAATATATATATATATATATTTTTAAATTACATATTTGGAATATGCATAAAAATTGTTGTCTATGTCTAAAATTTAGTAGAAAATGGTTGTGTATTTCATGCTGTAAAGAGTAATGGAAGACAAGAATATTGATAAAATGGAGGAAATGCCCAATTATCTATGGGTTAGCATATTCTATAGCATAGGGTTGGCAAATCTGAACCAACCACATAAAACTGTGGATGACATGCGAGCACGTGAGAAGGAAAGTTTTAGGAGCTATAAGAAATGCTTGCACGTTATGTTTAAATTCAAATTTGTATTCCCGCGCTTGGTGTCAACAAAAACACTGTAGTGTTTTGTTTCTCCAAAAGGCTAGAGTATTTTGGAGTTACAAAACGCTCTAGAATTATAAACCACATAAGCTATGTTTTAAATGTTAAATGGAGATAAGGGGCGTGACAGAGAGATAGGGGATACCAGAGGGGGGGAATGGACATAAATTTATGGAGGTGGAGAGAGAAATGAGGAGGGAGAAAATCAAGATCCTAAACCCATAAATCGTAAGGACCAAACCCTAAACCCATAAGCACCTAAGCCCTTAAAACATAATCCCTCATCACTTTAAACCCTTGACACTTAATCCTAACCTTTTATACCTTACCCCACTAATAGTTTTTCCCTAAATCCCTTAACCTATAAAGATCATAATCCTTAAAGACCTAGTACCTTAATTAACCCCTTATCTCCCATCCTTGTAGTCTTTATCCTCTAACACCCTAAGCCCTTTTATAATCACCTAAGCCCTTAATTCCAAACCTCTTAAAACCTACCCCCCCTAACCCCATATCCCTAAATCCTTTTACACCTAAATCCCCTAACCCCTTAAGTCTTTTAATTATTTACCTCTAATCCTTTATCCATCAACCTCTAAGCGCTAGTTTACCCTATAGAGGTAAAATGATTGTTTACCTATACACCGTGTTTGCATGTGTGACCTCTCTTGTTCCAGTGCGACCTGCATTTTCTTGTACACTCTACATTTTCATGTGCGCTCTTTGTTTGCATGAGAGCTGTATGTCTGCTTGAGCTCTCTCCCTTGGGATTGATCACTCCTCTGTCAACTTTAGCATTCTCGCTTGGGCTTGTACATTAGCCTCTAAGATCTAGTTTACCCCTTATAAACCTTTAACCCTTGAACCCCTTCACCATTAATGCCTAACATCATAAAACCTAACACCCTAACCCCAAAGCACTAAATCCATTAACCCCTAAATCACCTAACCCTTAAACCCCTTAACCACTTTACCTCTAATCCCACAACCCCTAACCCATAAACAACCTAACCCATAATACTTAAAGCCCAAATCCCTAAATCCCTAAATCAATCCCTTAACCGCTAGAAACAATTAAAACGTTAACTTATTTGGCCTTAACCCCTAACCCATTAAACTATATCCCCCTAACCATTAAGCCCTAAACTCCTTAACCCGTAAATCCCATAACCCATAAAACCCCTTAACCCCCTATCTTCTTAACTCCCTAACGCATAAACCATAACACCTAAATTTTAGCCAGACCCCTAACCCTAAAACCCCTAACCCATAATGCCTACATCCCAAAACCCATAAATCCATAGAAAATCCTAATCCCTCACTTCCTAGAATCCATCAAGCCCTAACGGCCAAGCCTTTGATTCTTTAACCCCTTGACACTTAACCCTTAACCAAATCAACCTAATTACATCCTTATTCTAGATCCATCAATCCCTTAGCCCATAAATCTGCTAACCCGTAAAAGCCTCACCTTTTAAATAACCACCAATCCCCTAACCCTTATGTCCTTAACCACTAAGCCCCTAACCCCTTAATCTCTTGAAATCCCTTAACACTTAAACCCTTCACCATTAACACTTAAACTTTTGAACCCTAACCCCCTAACATTGGTGCCCTCAATTCCTTAACCCCTAAAACCCCTAACCCCTTTATCTCTAAGCACTTAACACCTAACACCTAATCCCTAGTTTATCCACAAACACTTAAGCCATTAATTTCTAACATCTAAAACCATAAACCCATAAACCCGGAGCCTTAAATCCCTTAACCCATAAGCCCCTTAACGCCTAACACCTTGAGCCCTTTACCTGTTTACATTTAATGCTATAACCACAAACCACTAACCCCGACCTTAAACACCATAACCTCTTAGCTCCTTAGCCCTCCAACCCGAGAATCACTAAATACCTACACCCCTTTATCCCTTTAGCTCTAAGCCCTTAACCCCTAACACCAAATCCCTATTTAATATCCTAACGCATACAACATGAATCCCAAAACCCTTGAAGATAAGGAGGGATAGCGAAATAAAGGAAATATTTTCTTGGTAAGGAAATATTAAATTTAAGGTTTCAAGGATAATGTTTTGTGTGTAGATATTAAACTAACACTAGAGCGTTATGTATTTCTATAATGCTTGAGCAGTATAGAAACACATAATGCTAGGTCATTATATATTTCTATAACGCTCGAGCATTATATAAAAACATAATGCTAGGGCATTATGTATTTCTATAATGCTGAGGCATGATAGAAACACATATAGCTAAGGTATTATGTATTTCTATAATTCTCAAGCATTTTCATTTCATGTCCACGTGTTAAATGACATGGAAGGCTTGAGTATGCTATGCCTATTTCAATGAAACACTTGAGCATTTTGGTTTCACTAAAATTATGTGTGTTTTGCAGAACTAATATTGAATCTAAAAGGTTCCTCAACTTCGTGAGAGGGCCCACCATGGAATTCAGGAAGATGGATATCATGTTGGGTATCTCACCCAAGAATCTTGATGTGCTCCTCAAGTATCTAGCATTTTTACACAAGCATTTAGCATTTTTACACAAGCATTTATGGGAGAAAGTGATGCTCTTCAAGCCCAAGACAATTGATGAGACCTGTGTAAAATCACATCACCTAGAAAATATAGGCCATAAGAAAGGACAAGGAAGTGGTTCCAAATAGAAAGAGATCCAAGAAACTTCCAAGGAGGTGAGAAAGAAGTGGAAGGGAAAATATAAGTTGACTACAACTATGGCACATTAGTAAAAGGGTTCAAAAAAACATTGTAACCATTGTAACATCAATGGTAACACTGAACAAAAGTGTTTAAAGATACATTGAAAGATGAACCCTAAGAACTGCATGAAGGATGGTACAAAGAAGAAGCTTCTAGTTATGGATTCAAGCAAAGAGGTAGAGAGTAACTAAGATGTGGATGATAAGATTGTGTGCACTTCAGTGTATAGGGAGGTGAATATGAGTAGTCTTCATCACAAGGAAGAGAAGGAGATGGAAAGACTCTTCCATATCACAATCCAGATAAAGAAGACCAAGGTAGATGATGTATTCAATTTAGTCTCACAAGAAAATATCATAGTAGAAGTTTGGTAAGTAAGCTTTGATGGGAGGTACATGATCACCCTAGACCCTTTACATTGGGATTCGTAAATAAGGATACAAAACATAGGTTCATAAAACAATGCAAGATAACATTTTCTGTAAGTGCATATTATATTGATGAAGTGGATAAAGACATAGTACCCCTTGATGTTTTTGGTGTAGTGTTTAGAATATCTTAGATGTATAAGAGGGATGCAATCTTCATGAGGAGAGAAAAAAAATACTGCTTGATCAAGGATTGAAAATATTTCATCATCAATGTGTACAAAGGTAAATTGAAGATCTCTCTATTAAGTGCCAACCATGTAAAGAATCTTATTAGTTCAGGTTGAAAGCTTGTGTCGCTTTTCTTAAGACATCCATCAACAAGAAGGTGAATAGATAAAATTAAAGGCATCTCTAGAAGGATGTGCCAAAGAGTGGAAACACTAGTTGGATAACCTTTTGCAGGAATATAGAGAAGTGTTCCAAGTTCCTAAAGGGACACATCCTAAGAGGGAAGTGGATCATGAGATACAACTACTGCTAGATTCTCCACTGCAAAACATCGGACTTTAAAGATAGACTATTATGGAAGTAGAAGAACTGGAGAAGCTCTTGTAGTATCCCTTGGAGTAGGGAGTAATATGACCAAGAACCTCACCTTCTAGATCACCTATTATGATAGTAACCTAGAAGGATGGAACTTGGAGGATGTGTATTGAAAACAGGCGTATGAATAAGATCACCCTCAAGAATTGATGCCCTCTTCCCATAATCAACGATTTTCTAGATCAGTTGCAAAATGCCAAGTACTTCACCAAGTTGGATCTCAAATCAAGATACGAGTAGATATGAGTGAGAGAAGAGGACTCATGGAAGACTTCCATCAAGACTAGGAAATGTCTATATTAATGGTTTGTATTTCCTTTTGGTATTTGTAATGTACCAGCTACATTTATGTGTTTGATGAATTATGTATTGTATCCTTTCATAGATTCATTTGTAATGGTGTATTTGAATTATATATTGGTTTGGAGTGCTTCCCAGGAAGAGAATATCACAAATCTCAAGCAGTGTTGGAGACCTTGAAAAAACATCAACTACTGGAAAACAATAAGAAATGTGAAATTGCTCATTAGTCTTTGTTGTATTTAGGGTATGTGATTGGTGGAGGAGAAGTTAAGATTTATTCCGGAAATATGGAGACCATCACTAAGTGGCCTACTCCTACAAATGTTACTAAAGTTATGATATTTTGTGGGAGAACATAAAAGCTTCATAATATTATAGCTTCATTTTTTGTTGTGGTTGCACCTCTCCATTCCATAACAACTGATAGCAATGGGTTCTAATGGGGAAATAATCAACATAAATCCTTTGAGGATCTCAAGTGAAAGATCAGTCAGGCACTAGTTCTCTCATTTCCTAACTTGTAGAAGTCTTTTGAATTGGAGACATATGCATGTGGGTATTCCATGGGAGCAGTTTTGATGCAATGATAGAGGTGAGTATGCTTTCATTTTGAAATGTTGCATCGCAGAGTCCTAAACTATGTCATGCATGATAATTAATTATATGACTTGGTTCAAACTGTTAAGAAGTGGAAGCATTGTCTAATGGGAAAGGAGAAATCATTCACATTGATCATCATCTACTATAGTATTTGAAGGCCCAGAGTAATCTACATCAAACACGACACTAGAAGTGGATGGTATTTTTATAGAAATTCCATCTAATCATCAAATGTAAGAAGGGAAGTATAAAAAATATGGGAGATATACTCTCAAGTCCACCTACAACCAATATCATAGATTTATGAACTCTTATGTATTTGAATCCTTTCGCCCATGATGCATACAAGGAGGAATACACATAATATGGGAACTTCAAGGAGGTATTTCAATAGCTACAAATCCAATTCCATGTAGAAGAAGGTGACAACAAGGATGACTATCATCTCCAGGATTGGTTAATCTACAATATGGACAACCTCTGTGTTCCTAAAGGTGATACATTGTAGCTCATGAGAGAGGCTCACACCTCCAAAGTTGTAAGGAATTTTTGTGTTGAGAAGACAATTACCAACTTACAAAGGTATGTTTATTGGCCTAAAATATAAGAAGATGTTGATTGGTTTATTAAAGGATGCATACTTTCTTTTACAAGCAAGCCTAGTAATAGGAATAAAGTTTTATACCATCCCTTACTTATTACTGTGATACCATGGCGGAGAATCTCCATGTATTTTGTGGATGGTCTACCAACTATTAGGAAGGGACATGCCTATTTATATATGGTAGTTGAAAAATTAAACAATATATGCATTCTTATTCCTTGTGAAAAGACTATCAAGGGACAAGAAGAAACAAACATTTTCTTTGAGTAGGTCTAACTATACTTTGGGATACCAAGGAGAATCGTCTCAGAATGGGATACTAGAATTCTCAATGCCTTTTGGAATACACTTTGGGATAAGATGGACACTAAGATGAATAGATCTATAACATTCCATCCACATAGAGGTGGGTAGAAAAAATTATTCAAAAGGACTTTGGTACATCTTTTGATGGGTTGTAATTGAGTTGGGATGAAAATATGATCTATGTCCAACACTCTTATAATAGAGCAGTCCACACTTCCATTGGAAAGTACCATTTTCAAACATGTTTTTGATATCTGCCACCTTCACCTCTAGATGTTGTTTATGGAAAACAAAAGGAGGTGAAGAAAGAAACCATAGATGATTCATTAAGAGATCAAAAATTCATTGATAAGATTAGGAAAATCTATTCTATAAGAAAATTTATCCACACTTTATATAAAAAAATTCAATTTTAGTATCAATGAAACAACTACCACACTCTACAATTCAATTGAAAACAAAAATAACCACTCCACAAAAATAAAAAAAAATAACAATAACAATAAAATCATAGTTATGGAATTTCTTCGATGAATTAATGGTCAAAATGCTCATCAAGAGAGCCAATCTTTGGATCACGCAACAATGCACACTACATAACTAAAACAAAGCAAAGGTAACATCCATTTGCACATTCAAAAACTTCATATTTATGTTTTTGTTCATTAGTTTTTGACCGTCTCAAGTAAAATGTTTCAAATTGCAATTGTTGACAAAAATTCATTAATAACAATCAATATTATACTTCATTACAATTTTATTTTTTAAATTAAAAAAGACCAAAACATGTAAGATAGTAAATTGTAATCATAATAAATATTTAACTGAATAAATAGTAATAAAAAAGGAATTGATTAAATCAAAATAATTTGCAATATATTTCGCACTATATTAAATGTTATCTTACTATTACAGGTACTTTTTTTTTACGAGATGGTAATCATCACCATTATAAATAAAAATATTATATTTTAATTAAATTTGAATTTATAATAATATGAAAAAACCCTAGCAGCGAATGCTCTGAGCTTGAATGTCGCTACCAGGTCACCCTCACCCTCTCTGGCTGTTGTGCCCTCCACGGCCTTGCTAGACATTCCCCCTCCTATGGATAATCTCGATCAAGTGAATCACAAAGAACAGGTGGTATCTCTTCCTGTCAGCGAAGTTTTTCAAGCCGTCGTTTCTTATGAGCCTATAGATCCCGAGAACATGATCCCCCATGAGCCTAGTGATGGATATGATGTTTTTGGTTTGGTCCTGGTTTCTCTATGGGAAATCCTTCAGCTTATTTTTTGTAACAATATGTATCTATTTATTTGATTAATAGAAGGTTTCTTATCTAACTTACAAAAAAAATTGAATTTATAATAATTATTATTAACTAGCTTATACATAATTGTTTTAATTAAATATATATATATATATATATATATATATATATATATATATCTATCTATCTGATCCATGATATTTCAATGTAATGATGATGCTATTGTTTGGTCTCTCTTTATATTAATAAGATTTATCTTAAAATAATGAATGTGTAAGACCATTTATATCTCAAGAGACACTTGTATAAAGATGTTATGGCTTGGTTAAACCATTGGGGATTGATGAAAATGTAACTTTGCAAACTATCAACAAAAACAAAAGTCTATCGCATCTAATTTTAGAGAGAAAATGTTGGACAAGAAAGATATATATGTTAAAATAACAGTAACATACTATAAGGATGTTATTAACCCTAATATGGAAGATCAAAAGTATCTCTCCATCTTAACTAGTTTGAAAAAGAAAATTAATATAGCCAAGATAAGAATGAACTCCAATGAGCTTCATAGTGAAACAAGGAACTTGACAATTTATAAAACATTATGGCTGCAAGGATTTTCCATATATGTGACTATGAGTATTGAGGATGAAAGTCCCTTTCTGCATACACCCACATTCAATCACAGTTTCATATCTTTGCTACAATACAAACCTCCTTAATCTTCTAACATGTCAAAACTATGGTGACCTATAAATGCTTCATCTTTCTAAGCTTTTTGATCATAGGAATAAAATTTTACACTAATCCAAATAATCCTTCTCTCTTCTCTTAAGGTTCGTTAGGTATTGGGGGACATTAATCATCATCATCCTTATCAAATAATTATTCTTTAAAGTATCATCTTTATTTAAATCTAGTATAATAATCTATATTTAAATTTAAATATAATAGAAGGCAAACATTAAAATAATTATTATTTTTTGTAGTTTATTATTTCCTAAGACTAATAAAATATATTTGAGTGAAAATTGAATTAATTATTTTTTTAAAATATCTTTTATATTTAAATATGATAAAAGTGAAAATATCAATATTATTAAAATTCTCATATATTAATAAATCCTAAAAATAATTAAATTATGAAAATGAATATTTATAAGAGGATCAAGTACTTGGAGATGCTTAGAGTGCAAAAAGTTAGGTAAAGATTTACACATCTAGGTATTTGATCTCTCTGAGATTATGATAGATACAGAGTTACCATTTGTTTATAAATTAATAGCTTGCTATTCCAAATTTTATATTTATATTTATTAGTTACAATTAAACTTCAATATATTGATATTTAGTTAAAGAATAATAAAAGAAAATAATATGAGTTAGTAAATTTGATAATATGTGACTTCATAAAAATAACTTCATGCCTAGAGTGTGAGAAGCTTCTCTGGATCTCCAAATCCCAAAAAATATTTAAC
The DNA here is from genome assembly GCA_027924585.1 of Larix kaempferi. Classification (NCBI taxonomy): domain Eukaryota; kingdom Viridiplantae; phylum Streptophyta; class Pinopsida; order Pinales; family Pinaceae; genus Larix; species Larix kaempferi. Next base: position 482,517 of record BSBM01001482.1, on the reverse strand, counting down.
TAAATGTCTCAATGCAATTAAATATCATCTTAGTAAACATAAAGCAAAAAGATTTTATCCTTTTTCCTTAACATTTGGCTTTAACAAAACATTTTTTATTTTTCTTAAATTTAAGTATAATAACTATATTTTTTATTTTTAAGCTAAATATAAATGTACATTATTTATTTTTTTAATAAAACAAATTTTCATATATAAATAATAATAATAATAGTAATAATTATATATATATATATATATATATATATATATATATATAATATTTATAAATAATATCTATTAAAAATATAATAATTCTTAAAAAAATTATTATTTCGTCATAATAGATTTACTTTTTTTTCCTGGAAAAAAAAGTGTAATTTCATTTCATCTTAAAGAGTACGAAATTACATTGATCATCTTTACTCTTAGAGAGTGACATATTATACTATAAAGAATCCTATATGAGTACTAATAACTGAGAAATTCATGATGTTCTCACCACGTGAGCATTAACATATGTTACAAAAAGTGTAATCAAACTAGCTATGTTGAACCAAATAACATTTACTTAAAGTTTCAGAACTGCAACAAAAAACAAAAATGACGAAATTGCTTAACTTAGATCAATTTACATGGATATAAACATCCATATTCTGCACATTCAAACTTCAAGGAGCAACTAAAATAAGCAGCAGTAGAAACTGCCTCTTCTTCATTCTATAAATGGACGATGGTAGTAGTCCCTGCCAACCCCTTCCACAAATTCTATGATTTTCCAAGTCCCAACCCCCACCAACAGCCCCTCTTTCGAAGCCCTGTCCACTTCTGAGTTGTTCTCTCGAAAAATATGCCTACAAGTAAAAGTAGCAAATGTGAGAGTGGCATTCTAAACTTGTTCCAGGACGGATGCTATCCACCGATTGTTACACTGTTGTGAACCAGAGACCCACTTAATCACATTTATTGAGTCACCAAACACAGTAATGTTCCTGAGTCTTCGTTCCAAGCAAAAGAGATAAGGTATCTAAGACTTAAAATCTCTGCCCAATTGTTGCTCCCCATCCCAAGGCCCAATGACATCACAAAGTAATGTATAGTAGATATGAAAAGAAGAGCGCCACCCCCACATTGATCATTCTGACAGGCCCCGTCAGAAAAACCCCATGGCTGCGAATGGTCAATATCCACGGGCTGTAATTCTCTGGAAGGAGATGGTTGTTTAATGTGTTTATTTGCCAAGAAGATCCCACAACTATTAACTGCCGACAATGCAGGTAGACCAACAATATCAAAGAGCATACATTTATTACGTGAAAGCCAGACCCCCTAGATGACAATTAATGGAAAATCTCTATACGAAGTTAAGATAGGATTATGACACCAATGCCTCCATGCATTAACCAAAGAAATCCTTGTCCAATGAAATGTAACTTTAAGAATTCTGGAAACAATAACCCAGACCTCAATTATATACCAGTAATGAAGAAACATGTGCAACACATTCTCCTCCTCCTGGCTGCATAGGTAGCATCTTCCCGGACCTTGCATACATCTACACTGAAGAAAATCCCACATCGGGACCCTGTTGGCCAATACACACCACATAAAGATGAACGTCTTATGTGGGCACTATAGTTTCCACAGTTTCCTCCACCACCATATCAAATCCCATGGCATATGATCCTCACTGATCCATTAATACCCTCTTTTGGGGGTATAATTACCCGAGAGGTCACCATCCCAAACAAGCTCATTCTCCTGCTCGCTCAAATATACATGATCCAAGCAAAGTGTTCGCAGATAATGACCTAACTCAACCTCCATATCACCCCCCAAGCCAAAATACTCAGCCAACCTCCATACAGGGCTTCCCATCCACACAATCCCCGAATCTACCAGTTGATTGAGAAAATGATAACCCCTATGTCCTAAAGCCTCGATCATCCCTTTAGACAATAAATGTTGTACATCACAACCCACCCAAGGGTCACTCCCAATCCTCACCCTCTGTCCATTGCCAACATCCCATACCAGATTCTGTTCGATGACATGAAAGGAAGATACCACAACCTTCCAGATGCAAGAACCACCTGCATGAGATTGATGAGGAGAGCGGATCCAATTTTTAATAGAATCAGGATCAATATACTTCTGGGTCATAACCCTTTCCCAGAACCCCCCAGATTTAATTAATCTCCAGCCACACTTCGCTGCCAAAGCTTTAGAAAAATGAAAGATGTTCTTCAGACCCCATCCACCTAAGGCTTTTGGGGCTACAATACGATCCCATTTAACCCAGGGAGTGACATGGGCGTCCTCCTTACCACTCCAAAGAAACCTAAAACAAATCTTCCTGGCTTGATCCAAAATGCCATGAGGAATCCAAGCTAAAGACATCCAATAAACTAGTATAGCTTCCAAGACAGACTTAACCAAAACTAATCTACTTGCTCTCGAAAGACACTTGAAGCTCCAACTTTTCAATCGTCTTTCCAATTTTTCCAAAAGCCAAACCCAATCCTGCTTCTCATAATTATTAGGCTTCAACTTGAAACCCAAATACTTTATACCTTCCGAAAGGGTAAGAAGTGTGAAGGGAAAAAGATCAGTGTATGTATGTAACTCCTCCTCATTTAATAATGAAGCAGTTAAAGTAGATTTTCCAGCATTTATATCCATCCCAGTAGAAAGAGAGAAAATATCTATCATTTCCTTCAGTTTAAGTGCTTCCCTTCGAGATCCAGAGCAAAAAATAAGGATAGCATCCAAAAATAGAAGATGAGTAAGGTGTACTCCTAGGGCTACCATGATACCGTCAAAAAGACCTGACCGTCTAGCATCCTTAATAGCACAATTAAGACTTTCAGCCACTAGCAAAAATAAAAGAGGGGATAATGGACATCCCTGATGAAGGCCTCGACCAGAGTGAAAAAAAAGAGTCACTCCACCATTTAGTAGAACCAAGAAAGATACCATAGTGATGCAACTCATGACCCAATGGATAAATCCTATATTAAATCCCAAATGAGTAAGCAATAGACGGATGTATAACTAGTTGACTTTGTCAAATGCTTTGGAAAGATCAATTTTTAGTACAAACCCTTTCATCTTTCTGGTTTCTATGCTATGCAGTCCCTCCTGAGCAATCCCAATAGCTTCATGAATCTAATGACCTTCAAGAAAACCAAATTGTTCCTCGGAGATATGAGTGGATAGAATAGATTTGAGTTTGCAAGCAATGATTTTGGTGACAATCTTATACACATAGTTGCACAGAGAGATGGGCCTAAAATCATTAAGAGTAGAAGGAGTATCCACTTTAGGTATAAGTGCAATGAAAGTTGTATTGATGTTGGCTAGAATCCTTCCTTCCTTCACAGTATCTTCTACAAGTTGTAAGAGATCCTCTCCAGTAATGTTAAAGAGCGCAAGAAAAAATTCAATGGTCCAGCCATCCAGCCCAGGACTTTTGTCCTTCTGAAAGCTACTAGAACCTCTTTTAATTCATCAGCCAATATGTTGTCTAGCAGCATCCTGTTATCCTCCTCCTCAAAAAAATGAGGGAACAATTGGGATACCTTGATGACCTCCTCAATATTCACTCTGTCACTGGCTTTAAAAAGATCTTGGAAATGTTGTACCCCCACTCTAGCCATCCCCTCGAAAGTGGCATGAGAATTACCCTCCAAATCATCAAGACTGTAGATAGTATTATCAAATATCCTTCCTTTAGCATAGGCATGCAAATTTTTTTAGTTTTTCATCCCCACTTTCCAGCCATATGGCCCTCTTCTTCAAATGCCAGGTCTCTTCATTGTTCAAAAGAATCAGATTCCTTCGTTCCTCCAGTCGAACTAGAGAATGCTTCGAAGCTTGTGATAGATATCCTCTTCCAGTGACTAAAGAGGTGGAAGCAATTTCCTCTTCAATCAACTTTAGTTCCCACTCATCCCTAATTCTCTTGTCTGCAGCCCATTGTTTGATCGAACCCTCGAGAGTTTTGATATTCTCAGCAAAATGAAATGCTGTAGAATGATAGTTTCCAGGCTGGTAAGGAATCCAAAAATTGTGAAAAAGATCAATAAAAGTGGGATCCTTTAGCCAAATCTTGTTAAAATTCAATGGAGTAGGGGGCTTGATAGGCCCAACCTTCAACTCCAAGAAAATATGTTCATGATCTAAGCAACCCCCAGAACAAATCCACTGCCTGACATAGAAAAAAGACTCCGCCAACTCCTCAGATAGCAAGAAATGATTTAACCTCTTCGCCACCCTATCCATACCCACCCTTTTATTCCTCCAGGATGGTTTTAAGAACACAGGTTCAACATCAACCAAATTACCTTCAGTAAATTTTCTAATAAAGAAATTAGTTAGAGGATCCACATGAGCACGTGGCCCCCAAACCTCGGCTTGACCTAGATAAAAGTTGAGATCCCTCCCCAGGATCACCAAGTCACACTTAATCACTTCCTTGGCCAACAATAACTCCCAAAATGGTTCCCTATCACAGTATGGCCCATAGATGTTAGAAATAGTAAATTCTCTATCAAAATTGAGAGAATGAAAAGACATCCCCAAAACCGACTCCATCCCCCAGAGGGAAGATACACACACCTTCGATTCCCTCCACCCAACCGCTAGGCCACCTGAACGCCCCGTAGCATCAGACGCCTCAAAACACCAGCCCAGAAACCAAGACTTCAACCTTCTCAGAGGCTCAACACCCCCACACATAGTTTCTTGTAACAACAAAATATCTAGATGCTCCTGTTCCAACATTCGATGCAATGTTGGTCTTTTTGAGGGACTAGCAAGACCCCGACAGTTATAGGACATGACCTTCATCGAAACCCTTCCTGATGGGAATTCATTGCTCTAAGTGCTCTTTCAATTGAAAGTTGTTTACCATTCCTAAGGTCCAAGCAAGCTCGAGTGTTAGCATGAGAAATGTATGACTTCCGACCTCTAGCCTTAGCCAACCTTGGCTTGTCTTTCCCAATCTATCACGTACCCTAATTGCTGAAAACATTTTATGCTGAAAACTTTGTATTAACTTTTATTGTAAAGTTTTTATAATTTGGACAAGTGTCCAAGGATGATTGTAATTTGCACAATATTTTATTATTTAATAAACAAAATAGGAGACAAACACCTAAAGGGACTGTTGAAAGAGTGATTACTGATCCACTAGGTGGAATGGAATCTAGGGTAGAAGGCAATGGACAAGTGGCAGCATCATGAGGCAACTAACTAGCTGTTGGTATGGGACAACTCCCTTAAAATGTGGTCTTAGTGCCCTGAAAGAAGGGATTGGAGCTTGAGGCTCATTTATTCTAAACTGACCACTAAAAGACCTAGGCAGTCTATATATTATCCATCAAATTATGAATTGAGGTTCATCACTTTTCTTGACGAGGAGACTTACCTTGAGGTTTTGCTGTTTGCACTCAAGAGATCTGATGAGGGGATAGGCTAGGGTTGATCATGTTGTGAGTCTGCAAAAACTCTTAGGAAGTTCAGGAGTTTGTTGCTAAGTGGAGAAGGAACTTTACAGGAGGTTGATACTGAGTGGAGAAGGTATTTTGAGTGACTTGCTTCTACACAGTTTTCCACCCACTTACTGGATCAGTAATCAGGCTCGGGGGTTCACTAGAAGTCAGCAGTTGAGCTGCTTCTTCTGAAGCAGGTTGGGAGGAACAGGCCTCCTTGGGTGTTTGTTTCCCTATCATCAGTTACAGGTTCTATTGTCTTATTTAATTTATTTCTAGTTTTGTTATCTATTTTGTATATTTACAGTTCTGTTGTTTAACTTTCACTGTTGATTTAAATTTAATCCATTTCCTGTGCAAATTAAGAATTATGTATAAGTAAGAAGTGATTGAATAAATAGTTTCTATATTTTTCCCCATGCAAAAAGGAACAACATCGTACTCCAGTATATAAACAGTTAAGATAGATAAGATAAGATAGGCATACTGCCAGGGTGATGAATGTACCATTTTACATGTTCTATAAATTATCAGTTAATATTTTAGTATTAATTACAACATTCTTTTACTTACAGTTCTATTCTTATTTCTATTCTTTTTTATCAAAACAGGAAACCTATTTCACAGAATAACAGAGTTTATATTAGATAGAGAAATCATTTATGTTCTTTACATTTCTGTTTTCCATATGTTTAGTATCAAAAGAATACTGTTATATATTTCTTTTCTTAAAACCCCAGCTGTTTATTCTCTACAATATTCTACGAAACAAAAGAATTCATATTCTTTTATCAATACTCACACATCACTGTTGTTTTATTTAAATAGTTTGTTAGTCCAGAAGCCTTTCATACATTACACGATACCCTAGTTTTATTTCTTATAACAAAGACATCATCACATATGATTTATTTCATATCATAACCCTATAGACAAAGCAAAACCATTTCACTACAGTTCACATATCTTTCATTTTCACACAAAATTATTTTCCAATAGTTCTATAGTACATTTTAGTATTGTTTCCAGGTCTACAAGTATTATGATATTCACAGGATATCTCTAAAACGAAATAGCAAACATGAACTTAGTTCTAAGACTTCTGCAAGAAGTAACTTTGGACCGAATGTAGAGTTTAATGTTATTTCATTCTCATTTTGACATAGATGAAGACTCAATAATTTATCAATAGTTAAGGCCAAACCAAACACATCGTACAAACCCTAATCTTCAAATTTACAGATAGCATTGCCGAGAACTTTATAAACCTTTAAACATAAATAACTTTTCACATTATTTCAAAAACAGAATTCAGAGGTTTGTTAACCCAGATTCTTTTATGTTCTTCATTCCCGAAGACGAAAACAAAATTAGCACAGTGTATGATACAAATGCCACCACTATTCTAGATGCACGAGACTCATAAATTTATGGTAAATCTCTTTCCACTTTTAAAGTCATCAAGACACAGGTTAGGTCTACGGGCAATGCCCCAAAAATGACAAAAAAAACCACTACTATAATATTGTATTCCTTCTTATTAACAGAAAACTCGATAGAGTTGGAAACTTACAAACAATAGAAGTACATTGTTCAAAGTTAGAACATAGAAATCCAAAATATGGAAGTAACCTAAACACTGTTACATTGACCCTATAAGTTGAAGGATAGCTACACTACAGGCACGAAAACAAAGCTATTACAACTATGGCCATAACATTGCCGAGAATCCAAATTTCTACAATGGATGATGCCAGGTCTGCATTATTCACGACAGGATCACCCACAGAGGTTATGCCACTGAGGCTTACTAGTGGAGAGAGCCACAGTTATCTACGAAGCATTTCGATAGCTGAAAACTTCCCGGACGATGATTTTCACCTTTCAACAAAACATTCTGAATAGTTAGGTCTTTCACATTGATACTGTACTAAAGATTTAAACTAGAAAACCATTGCAGCAGATACACAGGGTTAGCCATTACCTCGTTCATATTTTGTAGAAGCCTGAATGCTGGGAATACAAGCAAACCAAAAACTCGAATCCACTCAACAGTAGCAACAAAAAATACCTCTTCTAAAAATTATGTTGACAGTTGCAGATTGACTTACACACTATCTATCTTTAAACCCAAGCTAGTAACACAATAACTAGAGGTTTCACTATCGATTCTGAGTAAGGGAGTTCACATTTTGAACAGAAACAAAACCCTACTATCAAGCAGCCTACTGACCATCCTCTCCTAGATTCTAACTATCAAAATGAATGCGTGAAGGCCACTTTTACGTTTTGGCAAGTTTGAACTTAGGGTTTACACATCTCGATAATCAAGACAAAAGATCAACGGTCAAGATTAAGCCAGCGAAGTCAAGATGGTACTAAGGTAGAGATACTACCAAATAAAAATTTAATAACGCATTCAATAACTGGTGCAGTTGGATGACATATCATCCATGTTTGAGCTTATAGCTCGGTGAATTATCACCATTCTCATAACATTATCACGTGGAGCCAACAACATGAAGGAGCCAGCTAAGCTCAACACCACCAACACACAGGGTTTCTATTTATTGCTGGATTTCACGTATCTGTTTCCAGGCCCTTACCTGCAACTACATTTATGGCATGTCAGTTTCAAGCTTTGGCTATAGCGAAGTCTCCGGATAATGTCACAACCTCATAGCAGTTACATTACAACAGGTGGCGCGACCTGCAAACCATAGGATATTACATATCAAGTTTATAACTATCACATTATAATGTTATAATCACAACATAAACCATAAGGTTGTATGTATAGCATACTAAACCATACGTTTTAAATATATGTTATATTTCCCATGCATTTCGCATAATAATTTATATATTGCCAACACTGCATTCTATAGTTTCCAAATCTACTTCGGATTTCTTATAGCCACGTTAAGAATTGAGTTTCAAACCATATCATATTAACACCTACAACTTATGCATTTAGTGCTAAGTCCCCATTTTTGCTTAGGGCGTATATATTAAAAGACCCATGATAAATTATTAATTGCATATTATGTATTTAGGACATTATAAATACTAAGTTTCACAATAAAAATGCATATAGCATTAAGAATATAGTTCATCAACTAGGCATTATAAACCTTACAGTGCATTTCATAAAGACATTATAACAAATCAAGATGAGTCTCTACTCTCACATCAAACCATTATCCTTCCAATACAGAGATCTAGTCGAAGGGTATTTTTGGAATACATATGAAGTAAGTACGTGGGAAATTGTCTTGTAAGCTGTCGACGACCATTGTTATCACAAGCCCTTTGTTACAATAATGCTATTATTATTACACAGTTGTATTTCGTGAACATTATCACCTGCTTGTCGTAAACAACTAGATTGTAGAATCTTACATGACGACCCTTTAAATAATTGACATCATTTGATTACAGCAGAATTATATTGGAAAAATATCTCTAGCTACACTCATAAATGTTAGGTAAGAATAATACAGTTTGATAAAGTTAAACCAAAGTTACATACCATCAACGTCTTCCTGCATGGCAGCATATACATTTATCTTAAAATAGAAATGACTAGCTGTAGCTTATAACTTGTCTTGAAATAACTAGTATTACTCTCTTACCTTACCTACAGACCTGTGAAGAAAGAATCCAATGCTTTAGCTATCAAAGCTAAGTAAACCTAAGGGCACCCTGTAGGAACCCATTCAAAAACATGCAACATGGTCATCAACATTGTTACTAAAACTGTAACACTTGAGAGAATAATTAGCGTTGATTAAATTACAAGTAAATGTACTAATTTGTCGTATTAAGTACGACCATTTATATTACATGCCAATTTTTTTAGTTAGTTGTTAACAATCAAATAATTCCGCATGCAGTATTGTAACAATAAAGGCTAATTCAAAAAGTTTTAAATTTTTAGTGATTTTTGGGGTATTACATGTGGTATCAGAGCGCGGTTAAAACACTAGGCCTGAATAGGCTCACGTGCGCAATACAGAAAATAAAATGCAAAAAGTTGTTTACTAACTTTTAAAAAAAATTAATTGTGTTGTACAGTTTGACAATTTTTGTTACAGGTATGTCTTTACTGGAAGAATCAGCAGAGGAATTTAAATCACCTCATCGTGAACCTAGTATTAATGAAAATCCAGAAGGTTTCTATGTTGAGTTGAATAACAATTCTTCTGAATTTATGCGTACCATAAAGGATCTGAAGTCTGATATAAAAACAGTCAAAGAAGAAAATGAGCGCATTCTGAAAGCACAGGATACATTAAATCAAATTTTAATGGATAAATATCAGATTGAGGAAAGGGGTAGAAAATCAGAGATTCCATCTGATTCTCCATAATGACTCACAGACACAAGTATAAGAAGACAAGAAAAGTTAAAAGTGGTAACCAATCATCCTTTGATTCACATCAAAGTCCTTATCACTCTAACAAGGACAGCAGTGATAGTGATTTCTGTTCAACAAGGAGAAAGCAAAAACATCATGAATAGATTTCTGGAGAATTTAAGAAAATTAAGCCACCCACTTTTAATGGTGAAAATGAGAAGGGTGAAACAGTAGAAGCTTGGCTGTCCAGAATGAAGAAATACTTTAATATATATGATTACTCTTCTCAATTGAAAGCCAAGATGGCTATTTATAATCTGATAGGCAAGGTAGATATATGGTGGCAGGATCTAAAAAGAATCAAAAGTTTAAAAGAAAGAGACGTAACATGGAGTATGTTCAAGAAGTTATTCAAGAAATTTTTTTTGTCAGAACAATATTATGAGGATAAATCGAAGAAGTTTTATGATCTAAAGTTGGGCGCCATGAGCATGAAGGAATTGTGCAGCAAATTCCTCAGTCTACTGAGATATGTACCGTACATGGTTGAAGAGAAGCCAAAGGTACAAAGGTTTCTCAGCTGTTTACCATTCCATATAAAAGACAGAATAGAATATGACAATCCTACAACACTGGAGGAAGTTATGAGAAAGACAAATTTCTATTTTGATCAAAATAGAAGAAGAGAAGGAACAACTAGCTGGAAGGGCAGCAAAACAAACCAGTCCGATTATAAAAAGAAAAGTTTTAATCAAAGTTCTGGGAGTTTCAAGAAAAATTTCCCTAACATAATTTTTTCTAACAGTAATACATACAGGGGTAATGCGTCTCAGAACTCTTCTAATGCAAAGAATGTACCCAACAACTATAATCATAGCAATAATAATAACAGATATGCTGAGCAAAAAGGACCTATCAAATGTTATGAATGTGGTAGACTACACAAGAGAACAGATTGCCCACGCAACAGAAAAACCGTCAACAATATTCACATAGTACAAGCAGAACCTACAATTGGAGATGTAGCGAGGGAGATGCCCAATATTTATGCAGCATTGGAGGATCGTCAAGCAGACCATCAAACAGCCAGGGTGGAAATTGAAGGTATGTTACAAATTAAGTCTATTTCCATTCTAATAGATCCGGGTGCAAATTTGAGTTATATCTCACCCGAATTACTGAAAAATTGCAAGTTAAATATAGAAGAATTTGATAACCTGTGGTTAGCTCAGCTTGCAACTGGTACAAAAAGAAGAGTTACGGATTTTGTTAAAAATTGTGAAGTTTTCCTAAGTCAGCTAAAAACGCAAGTAAATTTGAATGTTTTACCATTAGGATAATATGACTTGTTAATTGGTATGGATTGGCTTGAACAGCAAAGATTTCTATTGAATTGTTATGAAAAATAGTTTGTTTGTTTAAATAATGAAGGCGTAGCTTAAACTATTAAAGGCATTTCTAGGAAAACTTCTGTAAGGCAGATTTATGCCTTACAAGTGAAGAGAGTTGCAAGAAAAGGTTGTAAATTGTTTGTTGTTAATGATGAATGTACATCCAAATGAGACAAAATAAAACTAGAGGATATTCCCATCCTTAGGTACTTTTTGGATGTATTCCCTGAAGAAATTCCATGATTACCTCTGAAAAGAGAACTTGATTTCACCATTGATTTAGTACCCGGTGCGGTACCAAACTCAAAGGCCCCCTATAGGATGAATATTCTAGAATTAAATGAGTTAAAATCTCAGCTGAAAGAATTAATAGATAAAAACTACATATGACCCAGTGTGTCCCCTTGGGGAGCACCAGTAATATTTGTTAAAAAGAAGGATGGTACTATGTGTGTGTGCATTGACTACTGTCAGCTTAATAAAATGACAATTAAAAACCGGTATCCCTTCCCCGCATAGATGATCTATTTGATCAAGTACGCGGAGCAAAGATATTCACTAATATTGATCTAAGGTTAGGTTATCATCAAGTATGGATAAAAGACGAAAACATATTCAAAACTACATTCAGAACGCATTATGGACACTACGAGTTCGTAGTTATGCCTTTTGGGCTAACTAACGCACCTGCAGTGTTCATGTGTTTAATGTTCTGCATAAATATTTGGATAAGTTCATAGTGGTATTCATTGATGATATTCTGATTTACTCAAAGACTAAAGAAGAGCATGATGAACATCTAAAAATCATTTTACAAGTACTTAGAGATCACCAACTTTACGCTAAGTTTAGTAAGTGTGATTTCTATAAAGATAAAATTCAGTATTTGGGTCATATAATTTCAAAAGATGGTATTTCTGTTGATCCTGATAAGATAAAAGCAATAAATGAATGGCCTGTCCCAAAATATGTAACAGATGTACAGTCATTCATGGGGATAATGAGGTATTATAGAAATTTTATCGAAGGGTTCTCTAGAATTGCTAACCCTATCACTTCTTTGCAGAAGAAGGGGAAGAAATTCATATGGGATCAAAAGTGTCAAGACAGCTTTAATAAGTTAAAAGAATTGTTAACTACTGCACCCATATTAAAAATTGCAAATCCTAATAAGGATTTCATTGTATGCACGGATGCATGCAATGAAGGACTTGGAGGGGTCTTAAGTCAAGAAGGTCATGCAATTGCTTTTGAGTCAAGGAAGTTAAAAATACACGAAAAGAATTACGCTACGTATGATCTTGAGTTGGCAGTCGTGATACATGCTTTAAAGATGTGGCGTCATCACTTAATTGGTAAAACATTCATTTTAATGACTGATAATAAGGGGTTAAAGTATTTACTGGATCAAACAAATCTGAACGCAAGGCAAGCTAGGTGGTTAGCTTTCCTTAGCGAGTACGATTTTGAGATCCATCACATTAATGGAAAGGAAAATAAGGTTGCTGATGCGTTGAGTAGAAACACTAGATTAATTTTTGTGGCAGCAATCAATACTTTTAAAACTGATCTGGAAAATCAGATCAAAGAAGGAACTAAGCAAGACAAAAATTACCAAAAATTACATGATAAAGTGGCTGAAAATTCATCTGAAAATGTTATAACAGATTACAGTATTAATGAAAAAGACTTCTTAACTTACAAAAACAGAATTTATGTGCCTAATTTTTCGAAGGTTAAGTTGCTGATTTTAGATGAAATTCACAAGAGTCCTTATTCAGGACATCCTGGTTATCAGAAAATGATAACTATGTTAAGAAAGGAGTACTTTGTTGAATATTGTAACTTCTAAGAATATTATATTTGTATATTATTTATTCCGGAGATGTTCCATACCTCCAATGTGATTATACTATGAATCCGGAGATGTTTATTCCTCCGAATTGGTTGTGGTAACTAGGGTTATTAGACCCACCATGTGGGGGTCGGCCCAGTCAGTTATACTAGGGTATTTAACCTAATGGTTAAATACGAGCCTACATGTACTTGTGTAAAATACATGTCAATGTAGTGTATAAATAGAGGAGGTATGTTCCTCATTTGATACACTCTCTCACTTGAGGATAGCGCACTTGTGGAGGAGAGGTCTGCTATTGTGGAGGAAGAGATCATGTCTCAGGGTTTCATCTTTGTATATTGCTGATCATCTATTTTGAGGAAGCTTTGCTGGGTTTTCTACCCCATGAGGGTTTCCCAGGATAAATCTCTATCTCTTGTGTTTATGCTGTGCTTGTTGTTTCTTCAGTGATCCTGTATATGCTATTATTGTGAAATGGTATGTAATGCTCCTATTTTCTGTCTTAGCATATTAAATCTTAACATGGTATCAGAGCTAACCTGAAGGAAGACAAGGTATGGCACTTACGACACTTGCTTTACTTATGACAATTTGAAGGTTAGGGCTTTACATAGCAAAAACTAGTCATCGTGGCACTTTCGCTATAAATCCATTTCTACGAAGGGTCAGGGCCTGAAAAGTTTACAGGTCGAAGCCAACATACCCAGGTACCTTGTGTCCAAAGGGCACCCTCATATTTGTTGTACTTTGTGAGTTATGATCAGTACAAGTTAGGGTTTCTGCCTCTTCTAGATATGAGTCAAAATCAGGTGACCTAGGAAAAAAAGTCATAACTTGGGATAGGAAGCTCCAAATGAAATTTCGTAAAATGTGATAGGTAGTACACAGACTGTACTATCTCAGGAAGCTTTTTTAGAGGCCGAAGTTCAACCAGTGACACGTGGCATGCCGTACACATTCGCTCTCCTATTTTATCCCATAAATAGGTCACGTTGCGACACTTGGCATAAATCTATCTCAAAGAGTCCAATTGAGGTCAGACCTATCAGGATGGAAAGATAACAGGTCAATCTATCTCAAGAAAATTTTTCAGAGGCCGAAGTTCAAACAGTGACACGTGGCATGCCGTACAAGTTCGCTCTCCTGTTTTATCCCATAAACAGGTCACGCTACGACACTTGGCATAACTCTCTCTCATAAAACCCAATTGAGGTCAGACCTATTAGGATGGAAAGATGACAGGTCAGGCTACTGCAGAAAAAGGGTTTCAGACCCTGTGGAGCAAAAATTTCAGAGTTATAGCAGAAACAATCAGGTGCATATTTCTGTCAAAACAGAATTATTTTTCGAGCACCTTTATTCATGGCTTCCGGAATTTAGGGTTTTGGAGAAAGTTAGAATTTTTGGAATCAGAGCCCACGGCTGAATGCTACTCAGGAAAATCAAAATTTAGAGACCAAGATCGAATTTTTGCTTGGGTGGAAGACCGGGCTTGATCAAACCCCAGTTCGGGATTTTGATCGGAAAGATGGAAAATTAGGGCTTCAGCAAAAGTTGGAATTTTTGAAGTCTGTAACCACGGCTGGAAACTCCTAAGAAAAATAAGAGTTTAGAGCCTTGGATCGAACCTTTTGTTTGGGCATAAGAGTGGGCTTCATCAAACCCTAGTTCGGGATCCTGTCCAGAAGATCCAGAAGTTTCAAAGGCAATTTTGATGGGTCAAATTTTGGAAATTCCAAAATTGAAGTATGCTAGTTTGATCAGCTCAGCAAGACATATTCTTTCATCCATTCACAAGTGTGAAAGTCAAAGATTGAATTTTTAGGGTTTCTCTAGAAAAAAAAACCTAATCAAGCTCCAGATCAAGTTTCAGGGGGAGTTGAGGCTAAGGCCTTACATAAGAAGACTACAAGAAGTCTCGACAGGTATAACTTAAGGAGGCTCAGGTACATCACAAAAGACAAATCAGGTTCCATGACCATGAAAACATGAAGACAAAGACTCATCCATAATCTTTGTTCTACTTACGAGGTATGTATGACTTTGTTATATTATGCTTAACCTATGAGACATGCAGGTTCTAGCTCAGGATCTCTAAATCATTGAAGAGATTGTTTAGGTATGTTGTACATAACTAAGTAGGTATACTAATCCAGGTATGTTTCCCATGAATCTTACCTTGTGTTAGGATCCCTTATATAAGTATACTTGGTATGATTGGTTATGCTTATTCATATAGTTAGTAATCAAGGGATTATGCATATTATGTTTTTTATCTTGATTGATGATATGCATGAGTAAAAGAAGACTTCCCTGAAATCTTGAATACTAATGTTTATTAACTATAATCATGACTATAGATTCTCAAGATTATTTAGAACTATAATGTTTTGATAACATTTAGAACATACTAATGGGTGTATGTTTGTATATGAGATCATGAGGATGACACTTGAACATGCACAGTGGTACATAATGAATAGAAGTTCCAAAGACATACAGAAGATCAAGCGGGAGGCAACCACACAAACATAAAAGATAAGTATTTGAGTTGTTATTTGAAATAGTAAATGATATTGCCTGTAATAGGTTGTATTCATATTTGTATTCCTATAATATATCATGCTAAGTGTAAATATTCATAGAACATTGAACAGTATACTACTAATATGCATATGATTGGTAAGTTGCACAAACATTCCATTGTTGCTTGTCTAGAATGAAACCTCTTTGCTGACATGCTGAGAGTTGTGCACACTCTCGATAGTATGTTCTGGTAGAGATGGAAGGCATCTAGATAGCCACTGTATGCATACAGGATATGGGAAAGTGTTGTGCCAAAGCATTGGTCAAGATAGTTGCATAACTATGTAAATGATATCTGTATGCATAATAGGTTATCATGTCAATATGATTTGATGATTATGAAGTATTACTAATCATGTACCTAATTTTGATTTGTAGGAAAAATCATGATGAATGATGAACAAGCGATGGATGTTCAACAAAAGGATTTACAAATCAAACACACTATAGAAGGCCTGTGGCTAGAAGATTCTCTTAGAAAAGAGAAAGAGAATCATGATGAGATGTTTGTTCCAAGAGGATAGATAAAACCATTCCCTTAATGGTGTAATTAAAGAAGAAGTGTGATTCAAGTTCTGTATGGGTACCCAGGATCGATAATCAATTGATGAGCTTAATGATCACCACGGGTGATGCGGATCTCAACCTTTGCTACAAGGTTGAATATGGTTTTTATACACAAATGACATGGATGCAAGAAGGAACTCACCACAAAGTTTGAATAATATTGAGGCTCATATCAGTAGACCCATCTATCGAGAGATGGCACAGATAGATATGCAGAAAATCATTCAATGCAGAGTGTGAATGATGTTCAGTCACAAAGGGAGAATTGACAGTTTCTTGATAAGCTTGGGCTTTAACAAAAATTAAAGTTGTTCCTAACCTTTACCTTAAGGCTATGGATCATACTATTATTATGATATCCTTCTTATAGGGAATGAGAAACAGATCATGAAAAGAAAGAAGAAGATGGCTGCAGAAATGAAAAATGAAAGATCTCAGATTGATGCATTACTTCCTAAGTCTGGAAGTATGGCAAGGCTTAGAAGGAATCTTTCTCAACCAAGGTAAGTATGCTGTGAAGTTTCTAAAAAGATTTGATATGTTGGAGTATAAAGCCATGGCCACTCCCATGGACTCCAACTTGAAGTTGTTAGTTAATGACTCATCATATTTAGTGGACCTAACCCTATATAGACAAATCATTGGGTCATTGATGTATTTAACAAATACTAGGCTAGATATATGCTTTGCTACAAATACCCTAAGTCAGTGTCTAGTAGAACCTAGAAAGGTTCACTTAATAACTACAAAGCATGTAGTGAGGTACCTAAAAGGTACAATAGATTTTGGTCTATATTATCTTGGAGGTCATGAACTCCGTTTACATGATTACTCAGATTCTGATTGGGCAGGAAGTGCCTCAGACAGAAAGAGTACATCAGGTGGATGTTATAGTCTTGAATCTGCCATGATCTCATGGTTCAGCAAGGAACAATCTAGTGTGGCTCTCAGTACTGCTGAAGCAGAATATATATATATAGCTGTCTGCTCTGCCAGCTATGAAGCAATGTGGCTTTAGAAGCTATTATATGGAGTGTTTGACTTAGAAATGAATCAAGATAGAAAATCTTGTATTCCACGATAAGTCAATAACACATAGAGATCCGATACTTCTATATACGAGATATGGTGCAGAGAGGAGCTATCAAGCTCGAGTATATAAGCACTGAGGATCAGATTGCTGATATCTTGACTAAACCTCTGTCTTGAGTAAAGTTTGAATAGTTCCGAGACAAGCTTGGTATAGTCCAGAAGGACCCTCCTCGAAAGGGGGAGTAGCATAGTATCTGATAACAAGTCTGTCTCATCAGTGATGAGGTTACCTTTTTACTGCACCTAGTTACTTAGAATTATTTAGATTTAGTAATCTTATATTTTTTCTTTTGATGATAGATGTTATGCATGTTTTGATGTTGAGGATACATGTTTTGATGATGATGATACATGTTTTGATGATACATGGTTCGATGATGATTATACATGTTTTGATGATGATGATACATGTTTTGATGATACATGTTTTGATGACGATGATACATGTTTTGATGATACATGGTTTGATGATGATGATACATGTTTTGATGATGATGATACATGTTTTGATGATGATGATACATGTTTTGATGATACATGGTTTGATGATGATTATACATGTTTTGATGATGATGATACATGTTTTGATGATACATGTTTTGATGATGATGATACATGTTTTGATGATACATGGTTTGATGATGATTATACATGTTTTGATGATGATGATACATGCTTTGGTGATACATGTTTTGGTGATGAGGATACATGTTTTTGGTATACAACATGTGAAGGGATTGGATCATTCCTGGACTTCAGTCCGAAAGAAGAACCGTAGACGTATGTCTTCGAAAATGAAGTTCTTGGTGAACATGTAAGGGGATTGGATCATTCCTGGACTTCAGTCCGAAAGAAGAGCCGTAGACGTATGTCTTCGAAAATGAAGTTCTTGGTGAACATGTGAGGGGATTGGATCATTCCTGGACTTCAGTCCGAAAGAAGAGCCGTAGACGTATGTCTTCGAAAATGAAGTTCTTGGTGAACATGTGAGGGGATTGGATCATTCCCGGACTTCAGTCCTAAAGAAGAGCCGTAGACATGAGGTCTCCGATAACTGAATGATAGGACTGGATCGTCCCTGGACTTCGGTTCAAAAGGTACACGATAGGACTGGATCGTCCCTGGACCTCGGTTCAAAATGTACGTGACAAATCCTAGAATTGCTCTAGGTTACATCCAGCATGAAACAGGGCTAGCTCTGTAGTTGTGATACATCCAGCATGAAACAGGGCTGCCTCTGTAGTTGTGATACATCCAGCATGAAACAGGGCTGGCTGTGTAGATGTGATACATCCAGCATGAAACAGGGCTGGCTCTGTAGATGTGATACATCCAGCATGAAACAGGGCTGGCTCTGTAGATATGATACATCCAGCATGAAACAGGGCTGGCTCTGTAGATGTGATACATCCAGCATGAAACAGGGCTGGCTCTGTAGATATGATACATCCAGCATGAAACAGGGCTGGCTCTGTAGATGTGATACATCCAGCATGAAACAGGGCTGGCTCTGTAGATGTGATACATCCAGCATGAAACAGGGCTGGCTCTGTAGATGTGATACATCCAGCATGAAACAGGGCTGGCTCTGTAGATGTGATACATCCAACATGAAACAGGGCTGGCTCTGTAGATGTGATACATCCAGCATGAAACAGGGCTGGCTCTGTAGATGTGATACATCCAGCATGAAACAGGGCTGGCTCTGTAGATGTGATACATCCAGCATGAAACAGGCCTGGCTCTGTAGATGTGACACATCCAGTATGAAAAAGGACTGGCTCTGTGGCGGTAAATCCTAGATCTGATCTAGGTCACATCGAGTATGAAAAAGGACTGGAACTGTGGTTGGGATTGGATCGTCCCTAGACATGAGACTTGTCTTAAAGAGATAAGGATTGATCATCCTGGAACTTGATCTGGATTGCATCATCCATGGACCTATGTCCTAAAGAGAGCAGGATTTATCATCCTGTAATATGATCGTGTGATGACGATGCTGATCGTATGATGACGATGCTGCCGATCGTGTGATGACGATGTTGATCATATGATGACGATGCTACTGATCGTGTGATAACGATGCTGATCGTGCGATGATGATGTTGATGATCGTGAGATGACGATGTTGATGATCGTGTGATGACGATGCTGATGATCATATGATGACGATGCTGCTGATCATGACAGTTTAGATTATGATGTTCATGATCGTATGATGACGATGATGCTGATCGTGACGGTTTAGATGATGATGTTGATGATCGTATGATGACGATGATGCTGATCGTGATGGTCTAGATGACGATGTTGATGATCATGAGGATCCAGACATTGATGTTGCTATAGTTGTTCGAGTGTTGCAGAAGATAAAGACTCAGTACTGAAGATGTTGATGTTCCAGTAACTGGTTGAGTTACTGATGATGTTGAGAAAGCTTCCAATGATTTATAGATGTATCATGTATGATGTATGACTCGTTGCTCCTACGGATGTTGTTATAATATCCTTCTCGTTAAGGGGGAGTGTTGAATATTGTAACTTCTAAGAATATTATATTTGTATATTATTTATTCCGGAGATGTTCCATACCTCCGATGTGATTATACTATGAATCCGGAGATGTTTATTCCTCCAAATTGGTTGTGGTAACTAGGGTTATTAGACCCACCATGTGGGTGTCGGCCCAGTCAGTTATAATAGGGTATTTAACCTAATGGTTAAATACGAGCCTACATGTACTTGTGTAAAATACATGTCAATGTAGTGTATAAATAGAGGAGGTATGTTCCTCATTTGATACACTCTCTCACTTGAGGATAGCGCACTTGTGGAGGAGAGGTCTGCTATTGTGGAGGAAGAGATCATGTCTTAGGGTTTCATCTTTTTATATTGCTGATCATCTATTTTGAGGAAGCTTTGCTGGGTTTTCTACCCCATGAGGGTTTCCCAGGATAAATCTCTGTCTCTTGTGTTTATGCTGTGCTTGTTGTTTCTTCAGTGATCCTGTATATGCTATTATTGTGAAATGGAATGTAATGCTGCTATTTTCTGTCTTAGCATATTAAATCTTAACATACTTTTGGCCTAACATGAAGAGTGAAGATGTTGAATATATAGCTAGATGCTTTGACTGTCAAACTATTAAAGCTGAACATCAACATCCAGCTGGGCTATTGCAACCCTTACCAATTCCAGAATGGAAGTGGCAAATCATAAGCATTGACTTTATTACAGGTTTACCTAAACATCAGAAATAGAATGATTCCATTATGGTTGTCGTTGATAAACTTAGCAAAGCTGCTCATTTTATTCCTGTTAAAACTACTTTCAAGGCTTTTAACATTGCAGATATTTTCATGAAGCAAATTTTTCTCTTGCATGGAATTCCAAAGGTGATTATTTCAGATAGAGATTCTAAGTTTACTGGTAATTTTTGGATAGCACTGTTTAAAGGATTAAATACTAAGTTAAATTTCAGCACTTCTTTCCACCCACAAACTGATGGTCAAACAGAAAGAGTAAATCAGATTTTGGAAAATATGTTAAAATTATATGTTAAAGATCAGCCATCTAAATGGGATGATTACTTACACTTAGCAGAATTTTTCTACAATAATAATTATCAAGCATCTGCTAAGTTAAGTCCATTTGAAATTTTGTATGGAAGGAAGTGTTGTACTCCAATTTCATGGGATAATCCTGTAGATAGATTGATGTTAGGACCAGATCTATTGAAAGAAATGGAGATAACTGTGAAACAGGTTCAAGGTAACTTAAAAGTTGCCCAAGATTGGCAGAAAAGCTATGTTGATTTGAAATGAACAAAAAGAGAATTTCAGGTAGGAGACCATGTATTCATAAAGGTAAAGCCCAAGAAAAGTTCTTTGAAGCTTGAGAGCTGTGCTAAATTAGCACCGAGGTATTGTGGACCATTTGAAATCCTATCAAGGATAGGAGTTGTTGCATATCAATTGGCTTTGCCATACAATGTGAAAATCCACAATGTTTTTCATGTTTCTGTTTTAAAGAAGTATGTGCATGATGCTACCCATTTGTTGAATTGGAATGACATACAGGTGGAACCCGAAGGAGATTTTCAGGTGGAACTGAACTGTATTCTCGACAGGAGGGAAATTACACTTCAGAATCGGAGGATAGGGCAGGTAAAGGTGCAATGGAAGCACCTTAGCCCTGATGGGGCTACTTGGGAACTGGAGCGTAAAATGCGAGAAGCATACCCAGTTCTATTCCATGAGGAAATTGATGATGAATAAGCAACATCGAGGATGATGTTGAGCTTAAGAGGGGGTCTTTGTCACATACCCTAATTGCTGAAAACATTTTATGCTGAAAAATTTGTATTAACTTTTATTGTAAAGTTTTTATAATTTGGACAAGTGTCCAAGGATGACTGTAATTTGCACAATATTTTATTATTTAATAAACAAAATAGGAGACAAACACCTAAGGGGACTGTTGAAAGAGTAATTACTGATCCACTAGGTAGAATGTAATCTGGGGTAGAAGGCAATGGACAAGTGGCAGCATCATGATGCAACTAACTAGCTATTGGTATGGGACAACTCCCTTAAAATGTGGTCTTAGTGCCCTGAAAGAAGGGAATGCAACTTGAGGCTCATTTATTGTAAACTGACCACTAAAAGACCTACGCAGTCTATATATTATCCATCAGATTATGAACTGAGGTTCATCACTTTTCCTGACGAGGAGACTTACCTTGAGGTTTTGTTGTTTGCACTCAAGAGATCTGATGAGGGCATAGGCTAGGGTTGATCATGTTGTGAGTCTGCCAAAACTCTTAATGAGTTCAGGAGTTTGTCGCTGAGTGGAGAAGGCATTTTACAGGAGGTTGATACTGAGTGGAGAAGGTATTTTGAGTGCCTTGCTTCTACACAGTTTTCCACCAACTTACTGGATCAGTAATCAGGCTCGGGGGTTCACTAGAAGTTAGGAGTTGAGCTGCTTCTTCTGAAGTAGGTTGGGAGGAACAAGCCTCCTTGGGTGTTTGTTGCCCTATCATCAGTTACAGGTTCTATTGTCTTATTTAATTTATTTCTAGTTCTGTTATCTATTTTGTATATTTACAATTTCGTTGTTTAACTTTCACTGTTTATTTAAATCTCATCCATTTTCTGTGCAAATTAAGAATTCTGTATGATTGAGAAGTGATTCAATAAATAGTTTCTGTATTTTTCCCCATGCAAAAAGGAACAACATCGTACTCCAGTACAGAAACAGTTAAGATAGATAAGATAAGATAGGCATACTTCCATGGTGATGAATGTACCATTTTACATGTTTTGTAAATTATTAGTTAATATTTTAGTATTAATTACAACATTCTTTTACATACAATTCTATTCTTATTTCTATTCTTTTTCATCAAAACAGTAAACCTATTTCATAGAATAACAGAGTTTATATTAGATAGAGAAATCATATATGTTCTTTACATTTTTTGTTTTCCATATGTTTAGTATCAAAAGAATACTGTTATATATTTATTTTCTTAAAACCCCAGCTGTTTATTCTCTACAATATTCTAGGAAACAAAAGCATCCATATTCTTTTATCAATACTCACACATCACTGTGGTTTTATTTAAATAGTTTGTTAGTCTAGAATCCTTTCATACATTACACGATACCCTAGTTTTATTTCTTATAACAAAGACATCATCACATATGATTTATTTCATATCGTAACCCTACAGACAAAGCAAAACCATTTCACTACAGTTCACATATCTTTCGTTTTCACATAGAATTATTTTCCAATAGATCTGTAGTACATTTTAGTATTGTTTCCAGGTCTACAAGTATTACGATATTCATAGGATATCTCTAAAACGAAATAGCAGACATGAACTTAGTACTAAGACTTCTACGAGAAGTAACTTTGGACCAAATGTAGAGTTTCATGTTATTTCATTCTCATTTTGACATAGATGAAGACTCAATAGTTTATCAATAGTTAAGGCCAAACCAAACACATTGTACAAGCCCTAATCTTCAAATTTACAGATAGCATTGCTGAGAACTTTATAAACCTTTAAACATAAATAACTTTTCACATTATTTCAAAAACAGAATTAAGAGGTTTGTTAACCTAGATTCTTTTATGTTCTTCATTCCCGAAGATGAAAACAAAATTAGCACAATGTATGATACAAATTCCATCACTATTCTAGATGCACGAGACTCAGAAATTTACTGTTTCTCTTTCCACTTTTAAAGTCATCAAGACACAGGTTAGGTCTACGGGCAATGCCCCAAAAATGACGAAACAAACCACTACTGTAATATTGTATTCCTTCTTATTAACAAAAAACTCGATAAAGTTGGAAACTTACAAAGAATAGAAGTACATTGTTCAAAGTTAGAACATAGAAATCCAAAATACAGAAGTAACCTAAACACAATTACATTGACCCTATAAGTTGAAGGATAGCTGCACTACAGGCATGAAAACAAAGCTATTACAACTACGGCCATAACATTGCCAGGAATCCAAATTTCTACAATGGATGATGCCAGGTCTTCATTATTCACAACAGGAGCACCCACAAAGGTTATGCCACCAAGGCTTACCAGTGGAGCGAGCCACAGTTATACACAAAGAATTTCGATAGCTTAAAACTTTCCAGATGATGACTTTCACCTATCAACAAAACATTCCGAATAGTTAGGTCCTTCACATTGATACTGTACTAAAGATTTAAACTAGAAAAACGTTGCAATGCATACTGAGGGTTAGCCATTACCTTGTTCATATTTTGTAGAAGCCTGAATGCTAGGAATACAAGGAAACCAAAAACTTGAATACACCCAACAACAGCAGCAAGAAAACCCTCTTCTAAAAATTACGTTGACAGTTGCAGATTAACTTACACACTATCTATCTTTAAACCCGAGCTAGTAACACAATAACCAGAGGTTTGACTATTGATTTTGAGTAAGGGAGTTCACATTTTCAACAGAAACAAAACCCTACTATCAAGCATCCTACCGACCATCCTCTCCCAGATTCTAACTATCAAAATGAATGCGTGAAGGCCACTTTTATGTTTTGGCGGGTTTGAACTTAGGGTTTAAACATCTTGATAATCAAGACAGAAGATCAACGGTCAGGATTAAGCCAGCGAAGTCAAGATGGTACTAAGGTAGAGATACTACCAAATAACAATTTAATAACACATTCAATAACTGGTGCAGCTGGATGCCATATCATCCATGTTTGAGCTTACAGCTTGGCGAATTATCACCATTCTCATAACATTATCACATGGAGCCAACAACATGAAGGAGCCACCTAAGCTCAACACCACCAACACACAGAGTTTCTATTTATTTCCGGATTTCACGTATCTTTTTTGCAGGCCCTTACCTGCAACTACATTTATGCCATGTTAGTTTCAAGCTTTCGTTATAGCGAAGTCTCAGGATAATGTCACAACCTCATTGCAGTTACATTACAACAGGTGGCGCGGCCTGCAAACCATAGGATATTACATATCAAGTTTATAACTGTCACATTATAACGTTATAATCACGACATAAACCATAAGGTTGTGTGTATAGCATACTAAACCATAGGTTTTAAATATATGTTATATTTCCCATGCATTTCGCATAACGATTTATATATTGCGAACACTACATTCTATAGTTTCCAAATCTACTTCGGATTTCTTATAGCAACGTTAAGAATTGAGTTTCAAACCATATCATATTAACACCTACGACTTATGCATTTAGTGCTAAGTCCCCATTTCTGCTTAGGGCGTATATATTAAAAGACCCATGCTAAATTATTAATTGCATATTGTGTATTTAGGGCATTATAAATACTAAGTTTCACAATAAAAATGCATATAGCATTAAGACTATAGTTGATCAACTAGGAATTATAAACCTTACAGTGCATTTCATAAAGACATTACAACAAATCAAGATGAATCTCTACTCTCACATCAAACCATTATTCTGCCAATACAGAGATCTAGTTGAAGGGTAATTTTGGAATACATATGAAGTAAGTACGTGGGAAATTGTCTTGTAAGCTATCGATGACCATTGTTATAACAAGCCCTTTGTTACAATAATGATATTATTATTACACAGTTTTATTTCGTGAACATTATCACCTGCTTGTCGTAAACAACTAGATTGTAGAATCTTACATGACAACCCTTTAAATAATTGACATCATTTGATTACAGCAGAATTATATTGGAAAAATGTCTCTAGCTACACTCGTAAATGTTAGGTAAGAATAATACAGATTGATAAAGTTAAACCAAAGTTACATACCATCGACGTCTTCCTGCATGGCAGCATATACATTTATCTTAGAATAGAAATGACTAGCTGTAGCTTATAACTTGTCTTGAAATAACTGGTATTACTCTCTTGCCTTACCTGTAGACCTCTGAAGAAAGAATCCAATGCTTTAGCTATCAAAGCTAAGTAAACCTAAGGGAACCCTGTAGGAACCCCTTCAGAAACATGCAACATGGTCATCAACATTGTTACTAAAACTGTAACACTTGAGAGAATAATTAGTGTTGATTAAATTACAAGTAAATGTACTAATTTGTTGTATTAAGTACCACCATTTATATTACGTGCTAAGATGTTTAGTTAGTTATTAACAATCAAATAATTCCGCATGCAGTATTGTAACAACAAAGGCTAATTCAAAAAGTTTTAAATTTTTAGTGATTTTTGGGGTGTTACACAATCCCACCAGCAGAAGGATTGTTCATGGAACGAAGGTAGTAACCAGACTCAGAAGAGCCCAAAGGGGAAGAGGGCTGCAAAACATCGGACTAAATCACAGGGGTAACTTCATATTTGATAACAGCAGAACACTCCAACAAAAGGGGTTCGACAGGAGGGAGCGTTAAGGGAATACATGTAGAGATAGTGTTTGGTGACAAAAATTGAGAAGATATGTGTAATTTTTTGAGACCTTCCACCCAATCGAGACCCGAAAAAGATAAGTTCTTAAAAAAGAAATTGAAGGAAGGAGTAGTGCAGAGAGAAGAAGAAGTACCAGCTTCCAAATCCAGCGAACGAAGAAGAGTATGCTGTAAACCATCCGGGGCCATGTCCATGGGAGGGGTGTGTACAATATCTTCTAAATCCACATTATATGTTGAGTCCGGCACAACCCCATCCTCTCCCAAAGTAACATAAACCCCCACAGTTCCGGTAGGAGACTCTGAATGCTCCGAAACAGTTTGTCCAACATTATTGCCTTCCGGTTCCGAACAAGCTTCCTCCTCCAGAATCCTCCACTTTAGTGAAGACCCAAATTTAGCATGAACCGGAGGGGGAATTCAATGGCCGGATTACCATACTCATGACAGCGTCTGCATCGAACCGACACATTTTCGTAGTTAATGGTTTGAGGGTAAATATACGGACCCCAATGTATGTCCATACCATCTTCCAACCCATCCCTGACATTGACATTCACCAAGATTCTAGCTACCTTCTGTATCGATGTCGCCACAAAAGAAAAATATGCATCCAAATAGGTCCCCAACAAATTACCAATCCTCCTGAAATGCTCCTCAACCCAGTAGTGTAAAGGAATCCCTGGTAGACAGACCCAGAGCGGAATGGTGTCCATTCGCTCTCGACTGGCATCAAATAATGGATTCCATGGTTTGAGGAGAAGTGGCACTTTTACCATACTCCAATTCAGACCTAAGGCCCACTATACATGAGCATCCGAAGAGAAATTAAATGCAAACCATCCCCCCGAGAGAGCCACCACTCTTGGTACGTACCCACAGTGCCCTAACCATGCCCCAGAAGCCCATTGAATAAAAATTTTAAAGGCCACCGACCTTCCATAAACCCTACCGACCAGAACACAGTTAACCATTACAACAATTTGTTGAAATCCAATATCCTCCTTTAATGAGTAGTTTGGAGCCTTACCCGTGTTTTTAAACCATTTCCTTCTCCCCTTGGCTCATGAACAAAGTTCCCCCGAATTCACAAGACTTGCATCCGATTCACAATTCTTCTACATAGAAATCAAAGATGGACTAGAGAATCTTCGTTGTTCAGCAGTGCCCAAGTTTGTTGCTAGAACACCACTGGAAGAGGAAAATATTGAGTCCCCATCTGCCTTGACATACCTTGCAAGAGATTCAGCACTTAAACCTTGTACAGATGTTCCAATGTATGAACCACCAAAAGAATTTAAAAACTCCAGTATACTCCCAATCTCTGAGATCAAAGCAACATGCGAAAATAGAGGGGAGTTGATACCCTGAAAGCCCCAAATGTTAGCCCTCCTTTCCCCCACTTCCAATACTTCTTCTAACACAGTCATTTGCGGGGAAAACTCAGACTTGTCCAACACAGAAGGTGAAATACTTCCCTGATCTGAGGCTATACCAAAGATGGGAAAATGATCCGAAGGCCCGGAACCCCATTCCCCACAACCACCAAAGAGACCAGCACTGGTATCAACCCTAAGATTGCTAGGTGGAAACCTCGAGATATCACAATGCCGCAAATGGTCGCTCCCATAGTTGACTTCATCGAGCGGCTCCATAATAGAAAATAGTAAATAGCTCCCAAGTAAAATTTTAGGAAGTAAAAACGGATTAGCACAGGAAACTTTCTTACCACGAAATAATGAAGAAACCGATATTCAAATGAAACTCCACCTCGAACGTCATGCATCCCATCTGACATTGATAGGGTTACGGTGTCCCTGCCGCCTATAGGGAGCTAAACTAGGCCTGCCTCCATCACTCCAAACCTTAGCTCCATCGTCAATCAGTCCCAAAATCACCCTCTATACTTTTTTCAATAATAGATTTACTTTTACTAACGTTATTTCAAAATATAATTATATTTAAAATAAATTTATGCTCATATAATTTTAAAGGTAATAGCATCACTAAAATATGTGTTACCCTGTATCATCGGGTTTACCTTATACCTTGTATCATTGGGTTTACCTTAGTTAATGCAAGAGTAACATACTAATTTGTGATTTGTATTTTTAAAAGGAGATATTACAATCTAAATACTCATTAGGGATTATGATTATAGCTATGGGGAAGTTCTCTAAATTATTTATAAAAAAAAAATACAATACTATGAGATATATTAGAGGTTAGTTTCTTTTATGAGATACATTGGAGGTTAGTTTCTGTTATATTTATGCTATGATTTTTTTTATTTCTAGGATGGGCTTGGATATCCTCAAGCATTGTAAAGTTGGTGGAGGCATATTCGTCTCTTCCAATATGGTCAGTGATAGGGGAAATGACCCATTTTAATTTGAACTCTATGGTTCATGTTGTTAGTATGTTAAGTGATAGTGAGGCAAAAGAACTCATGCTTGTCAATTTATAGTCAATAGATTATGGAAAACGCATTGGAGGGATTTTTTTTATGGGAAGGAATAACAATTAGGTCGAAGAGAAGAATACGATGGGTGTAGGAACTACCAATGCAACTTGAAAGGCAAGATTGTGGGCTTGTAGAAACCCAAATGAGAAGGGTCCTCAATGTGAGGAAACTAAAGATAAACTGAAAGACATTCTGGATATAACATACATATAAAATTGGACGTTTTATGCCTCATTGAAGGAGGAATTGGAAAGAATTGAATCCTTAGTTAGGGGAAATTAAGGTAACACCTCAATTGAGAATATTGATGTTGAGCTCTTGAATTGGACTTTAGACACAAGCTTTTCCAAAAGCTGAGAAATGAAATGCCTCAACAAGGTGGAACTCTATGGTGACAACAAATATTTTATCTTGTAGGTGGTAGAATAAAGAGAACTCAACAACAAGCCATTCTAGACAAATTAGACTCCATGGACATGAAATATGAAGTATTGGTCAAAGACGTTTGGGAGATTCAAGTGGTTGTGGATGATCAAAATCTAATGAGTAGACTTAGGCATTAGAGGCTCAGGTAATCACTCAATTGGTTTACATTTTTGTAAAATCAACATGAAATGGTGAGAAATAGCATCACCAATGCCATGTATTATTATTTTTATCTATATTCTCAGTTCAATTAATAATGGTTGATTCATTTTCCTAATATAATAAAGAAGATTGATTACATAATAAAATATGTCTTATGGACACATTTTCTCATTTCTCTAGTGAATTATATCCTATCCAATGAGGAAAATAGGTTATAGTATAGATAATTATGTTAGTATTTTTTATTATCCTAGGATTATTGTAATGTACCCAATTTCTGCATTACCAATTATGGAAAATGAGGTATAAAAATTTATCCTTTAACTTAATTCAGACATACAAATATGTCAGTCCCAATGTTTACTTGTTATAATATCCCAGGTACATCCATATCATTTTCATTTTGACATATAAGAAACATGAACATTAACAATTACAATTTACACTTTGTCGACATGGTGACTTCAAGAAAATACTTGTCAACATATTCATAGATTCCTTCATGATTTCATAAGTGTAATACTTCCTCTTCATTATATCAACTATAATAATGTCTCTACATTAATTATTATCTAACGAGTCAAGCAGCATTAGTACTACTAATCTCGATGATATTCGTCCCTTTAATCAACAATTACTCATCTAGGCAATATGTTCTTTTTATGTCTTCGAACCTTTTGCTTCACATAGCGGGACTCTACTAATCTTGGAATATGAAATGGTTAATAGTCATCACCATCAAAAGCTATGCATATAACATTATTGACTCTACCACTCTTTTAGTGATAGACTTATATCTAGTAGAGATTAATCATTGAACAATGATAAACTACTTGCCAACTATGCTCTAATAAGTATCTACTCTTTGAAATCAACGATCGGCATACCAATGTTTAGACACACTTGGATGCCACCATTTATACTTATAAGACCAAGACACATATCATACATCTTGTAATGAAAGAATCATACATCTTTGAATTGTATTCTAGTTCTTTTTAACCTATACCAATTGTACTTGTTTAAATGAATTAAGTCCCGGTTTCCCCATGAAGAACTAGCTTTATATCGTTTCTTCTGATGTACTTGATCACAATCTTATTTTCAAGATACATTAGCAATATCAACATTATTTATCAAGTGTAAACTAGAAAATATTAAGACAGTAGTTGCTTGTCACTATAATCATTTATACGCCTTATTCACCCCTTTGATAATATGAAGAAATATGACCTAATTTTATGAATCT
Organism: Larix kaempferi; assembly: GCA_027924585.1. NCBI lineage: Eukaryota > Viridiplantae > Streptophyta > Pinopsida > Pinales > Pinaceae > Larix > Larix kaempferi. The sequence continues at coordinate 451,941 of BSBM01001482.1, read as the reverse complement.
AAGAGTATTATATATTTGATCCCACCTTTCACGATAAGACATCCCATAATATTCACTTTTAAAATCACCTTCACTTAATTAATTAGAATAAAGATCCTCTAATTTCTTACTAACCCATTAAAACACAAGGAATGTAAATATTTCACAAAACAACATCCTTCTAAGTGTTCTTCAACATTATTAAGGATTTTATGTCTATTGCAATTTGTGAACCAATACAGACTAAGAATGTAGTAAATTGCAATAAAGTAACAAAAGATTACTTCTAATTGAAGCTTGATCCACCCTTGTAAGCGAAAGGACAACCGATTATAACTTACACCAATTTTATACAATTATTTCTAAAGTACTTGTACACACCCTTGCTTCACTACATTATCCATACCATATATAGTTACTTACCTTTATGATTAGTTTTACTCTCCCTATGTAATTATTTATGTATAATTAAGGCTTATTTGACCTTTCAATAATATGCATGAACTTAAATCAGCATAAGAGTATTGCCGCATGTTCATTAACTCATACCTGAGTATTGAGGCTTGATTCAAATAACTAAATGAATATCACACCCAACGTGAAATTAAATACATATTTCTCTCCCTTGGTTAAGTTACATCTCAACAAATAAATACCTTCCATCAAAGTATTCAGATTATTCATTTATGATTGAAGCTACTTTAGTCTTGATTAAAGGTGTAGCTAGGGTTTCACCCTTAGCTTGTGCAAATGAGCACCTACTAAGGAGAATGGACGCCTTAGTAGCAGTTCAGTAAATGTAAATTATTAAGCTAAAACTGAAATGTAAAACTATTCTAAAACATATGCATGAAAAATAAACAACAATTTGTAAACAAGGGTTTTGTATTAATATTACCTTCAATGTGAAGGTTGATGAAGCTCCTTGCAATGTCCAAGAGGGTTGCTCCAAGCTCCAATGTGCTCCTTCTCTTTCTCCAATGGTGGAAATGGGCCAAAAGGGGCTCTCAAGGTGAAAGTGGCTCAATGGTGAGCTAGGGTTTCAAGAGAGATTTTGGCAGAGTAAGGGTGCTTATGATTGTGGATATGGAATAAGGGATCTCCATCACCTATTTATATTTTTTTGGTGGTGGAGTGCTGACCCATGGTTTTGGGAACCACATGGTTTAGGGCAACTGTATAGGGTTTTTTCCTCCTTTTCCTCATTATTTTATATTTTTTTATTCCCTTTTTAGGGGATTTTTCCTACTTTTGGAGGAGAAAGGGGGTTTTTTAGCCTTTTTGAAGCTATTTTGATGGTTTTGTGGCCTTTTGGAGGCTTTTTAGTGGGAAATATGGTAGGAAAATGGAAAAATGAGCCATATAATGTGGTAGATGAGGTAGTGAACACTTTTTGGGTGTTAACAGATTGCCCCCTGATGTGCGAGGGCAGGAGCTCATCGTATGGCCAATGGACATCATAATTCATATAAGGTTTTCCAGGGGTATGGAGAAGAGAAGAAACAAACTGAAGCCCGGAACAACGATCCTGAACAACTGTAAGAACTAAAAGTACATAACCTCAATAATGGATGAGGAATCATCTGATCATATGGACGAGGCGGGCATTCCCATGCTCGTATCAGGATATAACATAACAATAACAATGGGGTCCAAAAAATGGGGACCTGAAATATACATGACCTCAAATACTGACTGAGGAATAATCTCAATATATTGACGAGGCGGGCATACCCATGCTCGTATCAAGATACATAAACATAACTGTGAGGCTCGAAAAGGGGGACCTGTAGGATACATAACCAATGTGTACATCATAAGAGTCGAGAGGGGACACAAATCTGGGACATACTGCTGGGCTGATCATGTGTGGACTGAAGAACTGGTGCACTGGAATACCAACAGTGCTGCTGACTGGGGTACCAGAGGAACTGATGAGCTGCTGGATCATAATGACTGGGAGCAATAACCTCGATGGTACACTGAGCTGGAACTGAAATGGGTACTCAAGGAAGCATATAACTGGATGGCTTCCGAATATAAACGCCAACGCAGCCCGGACATCCACGGGAACATATAACTGGTCATTCCGAAGTGACTCACCAATGTGCTAGAGTCAGGGGAAATCCGGGGTCTTCGACAAATAATGTAAAGGATGTAACCCTACGCGATTCTCGACGATGCGATCAAGGTGCTGAAGTCGAGCATGTGAGAAACAACCACTCGGAGAGGCAATGATGACTCCTCTCAGAATGATCCGTAGGAACTTACCACAGATGGTGATAAGTCCAAGGCGTAGGGACCTCTGGGCCTATCCTCTGGAATAGAGGGGCTGTCGTCGACAGAGGGAGACCTGCAACTATCAAGGCAATGATGTTTCCTTGACAGGAGCGCGAGGTGTAGAACCGAAATGTGATAGTAGTGATGGCAGGACTGACAAACTGTGGGGGGACAACTGGGCAAGTAGAGTGGGTGGACTCAAACTTCCTTTGTTCAGAGTATGATAATGGGAATGATCTGGCAGCATATGAAACTAATTGAGGGGAAAGGGATCATAGCTGTATTGGATCTGGGAGGGTGACTGGTCTGAGGGAGACTCAAGCTGGTATAAAATGGCAGGAGACTATAGAATACTCTGAATAAAGGCGACCTGATTGGGGGTGATGCCGAGATGATCGATCATAGTGCCAGGAGGCACGGGAGGAGACTTCTTCATGGGTTAAGGGACTAGAGGAAGTGTGTGTAAAATGATACTATCGTGTGGATTTTACGAGCCCAGGACAGTTCATGCTCGTGGTTGCTTTCAATTTTAAGGAGTCTGAAAGCGATAAGAAGACTTTGAAATGATGGAATGGTACTGTCGTGTGGATTTTACGAGCCCAGGATAGTTTGTGCTCGTGGTTGCTTTCAATTTTAGAGAGTCTGAAAGCAAATAAGAAGACTCCAGGGGGTTGCTTTTTCGTAGATTTAGTCTCCAAGGCCCAAAGAAGCATAAAAGGATGCAATGAAGAACTCTTCTAGCCGGTGTGACTAGAGTATTCCTTTTTCGTAATTAGTCTACCAGGTCTGGAAAAGGGTTAAACTTATACCAGATAGATGCCCTTTCAGGTACTTAAATGAGCATGAAAGGAAGCAAGATTGCTCGACGATCTTTTCATTCTTTTAGGAGTCAGAAAAGAGCTTAACGGAAACTCCCTAAGTGCCTTTTTCGTAAAGGACTTGTCCGGCCCGAAAAAGAGATAAAATTATACTGAACAAAAGGAATGGCCAGGCAAGGAGGAAGTGTTCAATCAAGGAACATTTATTATGACCAAGAACGAGGATATGGGGGAACACTGGTGGGCCTCCTTGCGGGGTGGATGAAATGGTGGCAAAATAACGAAACATTTGCAGTATGATAGGAGTGAATGGCTCATGTAAAAGTGTGGAACAATCCGATGGCGGTCGATGTGGTGCGCAAATCGAGGCAGCAAGGTTTCGGGACACAATATTGAAATTGTACCAGGTGAGAGTGAGAAATGATCTCGAGCATCATCACGGGCTCGGAAAAATGAATCCGGCGATATAAAGAGTGTCAAAAACGGGTAACGGTCGATGTGGCACGTACACCGAGGCGACGGGGGCATTTTGGAAAAATACCCAAAAAATCTGGGGGTGAGAGCGAGAAATGACCTCAAGCATCATCACTAGCTCGAAAAAATGAATCCGATGATATAAAATGTGTGAAAAATGGAGAACGACTGATGTGGCACGCAAACCGAGGCAACTAGTGGTGTCTGAAAAATGGGCAAAAAATGATGGAGCAAAAATAATGCAACAAGGTGACCAACATGACGGTCTCATCGCGCTGATTCCAGTGGTGGAAACGGTTCGAAAAACAGACTCCGTATGGGGTCAGAATGGCCAAAACAAGAAAAGTCAACGGACTATAAATAGTGGGTGGGCCAACATGACATGTGTCATTTGTACTGTTTGACTTTGACTTGTGATCAGAGTGGACTAGTGCTTAGGTGTCATTTCTGGACGATCCGACCGGCCAATGTTAGATCTGGGAGATACAGGTATTCTGTCAAACTCATACCTGCATGTTTTTTAGGGTCAAGGGTTGGGTAGTGGACCGCAGGTTAGGGGGTCAAAACTGCGGTTGGAGACCGTGAGTTTCGGGGTGAACCACGCGGTTGGCGACCGCGTTTTTCCTGCATGGATACATGGTCTAGTACCGCGAGTTCCAAGGAGGAACACGCGGTGCCAAACCGGCTGATCAGCTTCTGGGAGCCGGACATACAGGCTTTCCGGGTACAGGGTGAGAGGGTGGAACTCACCCTGACTGATGTATATTTTCTGACAGGGTTGCCCTGTCTAGGCAGGGCAGCAGACACATAGCCGCGGGTTGCTGTGGACGTCGACATGGAGGACATGTTGAAGAGATACTGTGGTCCTGAGCCAAGGGTGCATAGGAATGCACTCTTAGTGAGGGACCTACAGGAGCCGGTTGTGCAGGCCATGGCGGCATGTGTGGTTCGAGTACTGGGGTCTCAGTCACTTGAGAAGGTGTCTGGGGGTCAGATGCAGATGATAGAGCGCATACTGGATGGGGTGTACTACGCGTGGGGCCAGATGTTGCGACGCCGTGGTGGCGGCGATGTGGGCAGGTATTTTACGCAGGAGTTGTACCTGTAGTGGCTCCAGATACCATTGACACTGTACAATTTCCCGTATCGAGACATGGACTTCACAGGAGATCCGGAGGCGCCACGAGCACTAGGACAGGCATGGGGTCCCGACGGTACGTATGTGTTTGCTTGCATATTATGGATGTCAAGTTTTATTTATATGATAGTAGATTGATATATTGTGACTGACATATGGGTGATCTTGCAGATGTGGGCCCGAGGCCGCCTCTAGGACATGTGGCACGGAGGGGGATTGTGGCTGTTCCAGCTCTACCTGGGCGAGGAGAGGTCCGTCGCCGTGATTCGGAGGGGACACTGGAGTCGGTGCGGGCACTATTAGACCAGTTGCTGATAGGGGTGACCGACGAGGGATGGCGGGATGTCGATCCTGACGTGGTTCAGGACTGCATGAGGGCACCCCGAGAGTTCAGATCCATAGCGATCCGGGTGGCGATCTTGGTGGACCGGGTACGGGCACAGGAGCCCATAGGAGATGAGGACTTGTCGGAGGAGGAGCGAGGGGAGGACTCAGAGGTAGATGATGCAGGCAGTGATGCAGGATACGAATCTCATTAGGGAGTGTAGGGGACTCCCCCCGAGTTTTGTAGCTACGGCATGTATTTGATGAGGCTATAGGGATGTCTAGCCATTTTTTGTATAGCTGAGTGCAGGGGTACTCATGACATGTATAGCACAGAACATGTATTTTTTGATATATATATATATATATGCACGTGGATGCACCTTTTTGTATGATGTTGTTTTATTTGTACGCACGTGGATGCGCTTTATGATTTGTGATATGTTTACATTGAACGTGGATGCAAGTAGGCTAGGATGTTAGGCACGTGAATGCGCCTTGTGTATTTTATGTGATGCAACATGATGTATGTATGATTAGGCACGTGGATGCCCCTATGGATATGCATGTGGTTTATGTACATGGATGCAAATGTGGATGTGAGGCAATCTTTTTGGGCTTTTATATATTTTTATGAGATGTTATGGGATGATGATGCATGATGTTACATGGTGTGATTGATATGCCAATCGAGGATGTTGTTTGCCATTTGGTCTGCGACACTATTTTGGGCTCGTGGGACATGTGTGAATGTTATGGATTCAAACTGTCGGCTGAGTTGTTTTGCGCGCAGGAATTTTCTAGAAAGGCAGGGATCACGCACCTGGTAGCAGTTGTTGAGCTGGGAGACAAGTAGCTGGGAGTCAAGGAACACATGAAGGTGACATATGCCCATCTGGAGGGCAGCAGTCAAGAGACCGGTCACAGCATCATACTCTGCCTGGTTATTGGTAGCAGCGCCTATACATATTCCGTCAAGGTGAAGCATCTCATTGGAAGGGGAGTACAAGACCCATGCTGCAGAAGCCAGGTTGGGAGACCAGCGGCTTGTGCCATCAACGAAGCCAGTGTAAGAAGGTGGAAGATGGTCCATCTGTGATCATGCAAAAATGATGAATGTAAGATGATGGTAAAAAATGTGAAAAACAAAAAGAGAGCAAACTGTATAATGCGGACCAATGGGGCTGCGGTGTCATTTATGGGTAAAAACGCTTAAGATACAACCCGTTACGGGGGTTGCATAAAGGATGGCCTTCAGAGTCAGCTAAGATGTATGCCCCCTTGCCGAGGCAGGTCTGCACGATGTAAGGGCCTTGCCACATGGATTCAAACTTCCCTTTTCCAGTTTTGTCATGGGCTTGGTCATAGGCGAGGACGAGGTCCCCTTCATGGAAAGTTCGAGGGTGAACATGTTTGTCATAACCGGCTTTGGAGCGGTTCTTGGAAGCTTCAATGTTCTGGAGAGTGGCACGACGGTCTTCATCAGCTTGTTCGAGTGTGAGAAAACATTGCTCGAGGGGGGAGGTGTCGAGGAGAATCTCAACAGCGATATGTAAGGCAGGAATCTGACACTCGATGGGGAGGACATACTCTACACCGTGAACTAGATGAAATGGTGTAAAACCAGTGGCGGTCTTGGTGGAAGTACGGTAAGCCCGTAAGGAAGGGAACAGCATGTGGTGCCAATTCGACTTATGCTTGTCGACCATTCGTTGGAGGATGGTTTTCAGGATTTTGTTAACGGCCTCTACTTGACCGTTCCCTTGGGGGTAGTAAGCAGAGGAAAATTGGTGTTCAAATTTGAGGAGGGTGGATAACTCACACCAGACGGCATCTTTGAAGTGTGAACCATGGTCTGAGACCAACTGTTTAGGGACCCCGAATCGAGTGATAACATGGTTAAAAAAGAATCGGGCTGCAGTGTCAGCGGTACAATTGAAGGTAGGCATGGCTTCCGCCCATTTGGTGAAGTAATCAACGGCGACAATGATATACTTGTGACCGTTGGCAGATGAGGGTCTGCACTCCATGAAGTCAATGGCCCACTTACAAAAGGGACCAACGGTGACGACTGGGTGTAACGGAGCAGGTGGTGTCCGAGCCTTAGGGGCGAAAAGTTGACAGTTGTGGCAATGCTTGACCGCAGTGATGCAGTCGGTGAAAAGTGTGGGCCAGAAGTATCCGGTGCGGACAACCTTTTGGATAGTGGCCATCCCTGAGAAATGGCCTCCGCAGGCGCCGCTATGACAATCGTTAAGGACGTGTTCAGCTTCCGCGTGTGTAAGGCAACGACGAAGAATGGTGTCAACCCCTCGCCGGTAAAGGACATCGCCTAAGAGGAGATATCGAGAGGCCTGGTGACGGATACGATGACGACCATTACGGGTGACTTGGGGTCTGAACTTCTGCGTGCGCAGGTATAACAAAATATCACCGTACCATGGGTCATCAGATGAGATCGTGAATAGGTGATTGTCGGGTAACTCATCGGAGATTGGTTTGGCCGGGAGAAGGGAAGGGAGATCAGTAATGAGCTGGGCAAGCGTGAGGGCTTTGGTGCTCTTAGGTGTTCGGAAGGTAAGGTCATATTCCTGGAGGATAATGACCCATTTAGCAACACGACCTTGTAGTAGTCGCCGGTTTAGGAGATAGACCATGGGGTTAGAGTCGGCGACGACTGTGGTATGACTCATTAAGGTGTAGTGTCGCAATTTTTGGACGAAAAAGACCACTGCTAGGGCTAGTCTCTCCTCATATGGGTAACGTAGGGGTGGGCCAGAAAAAGTCTGGCTGACGTAGTAAATGACATGCTCCTGGTGAGAAGCATCTTCTTGAACCAAGACTCCGAACACGGCATGCTCAGATGCCGAGACGTATAGGATGAAGTCCTGGGAGAAATCCGGAGGGGAGATCAGAGGGGCTTGTGTGAGAGCCTTCTTGAGGGCGTCGAATGCAACTTCTACTTGCTCATCCCATATGAAGGGTATGTGGATACGGAGCAGGCGCAAGAAACCGTGAACGGTAGTGGCGTAATCAGGAACGAAGCGTCGAAGGAAATTGGATCGCCCCTGCAGACTTTGGAGTTGCCGGAGCGTACGAGGAGAAGGCAGGTCTAAGATGGCTTGGACTTTCAGAGGTTCAACAGTAATTCCTTTCTGGGAAACAATAAAACCCAACAATCGGCCTGCCGGAACGCAAAAGACACACATGTGTGAGTTCAAGCGGATTTGGTATTTGCAACAATGTAGAAAAACTTGCCGAAGGTCGTTAAGGTGGTCCGATCGTTTCTGGGAACGAGTTGTAAGGTCATCTAGGTAGACTAGCAAGATATGGACCAAGTCATGAAAGCAATAGGTCATGGCCCGCTGGAAGGTGGCACCAGCATTTTTAAGGCCAAAAGGCATGACGCGATAGGCAAAGGTGCCCCATGGGGTGGTAAAGGCAGTTTTGTACTGGTCTTCCTTAAGGATCTGAATCTGGTTGTATCCGAAAAAACCATCCATGAAGGCGAGGACTTCATGTCCCGCACACGCATCAATGAGTTGGTCGATAAATGGTGTGGGGAAATTGTCCTTGGGACAAGCGCGGTTTAAATCGCGGAAGTCAGTGCATACTCGAATGGTTCCTTGCTTATTGTTAACGGGAACAGGGTTTGAAACCCAAGTGGTATAGGCAATAGGATAAATGAAACCTGCCTTGCGCAGCTTCTCAATCTCGGCTTTGACAGCTAGGAGCTTTGAGGGATGAATGGGGCGCTGTTTCTGACGAACAGGGGGTACATCAGGCCATATATCAATGTGGTGCTCTATAATGGCGGGGTCAAGACCGGGCATTTCGGTATAGGACCAGGCAAAGACATCACGAAATTCTCGGAAAAGTTTTCGGTACTCTTCAATCTCTTGTTCACTGCAGGAGGCTCCTAAGGCAATGCATTCATTGACGCCAGGTGGGTCAGAGATATCGATGTGGATGACGGGTGAGATGTTGGCCATGTTACCTTCTTCGAAGGCGTCAGGAGCAGGAATAGGGTCCTTGAACCAATCGACCTTAGTGGGAAGGAAGTCTTTGGATTCAACCGCAAATTGGGTAGCGGTGCTAGAGGAGGATTCATCTGGAATGAAGTAGGAACGGTGGTGCATGTCATCCCAGGGATAATCTGGGGCAGTGAGGGCCTCGAGAATCTCCTCATCAATACAGAAAGTTTGTGTCGTCAAATCGGTTGATGAGGGGGTGGTAGTTGAAGAGATCATGTAAATGGTATTAACCTCTCCAGAAGGGGAAGAGACTGGGGGGTAGATTTCCTCAATGGTGGGTGGTGCCATCTCAAGATCCAGATTGTTCATCTCATAGAGAGCCGCTCTATAATCTGGGAGATCGGGACAATGATGGGAGTAATGCCCATAAACACCGCATATGGCACAGGGGTGGTTGGTACGCAGGGATTTGTCTTTGGGCTTAGGGGTGGGGTTTAGTTCGACAGTTGGGATGTTGGGGTCATCGTCGAGCATCTGCATGTGCTTCTGCAATGCTGGTAACTGTGGGCATTGGTGGGTCGCATGGCCCAACTCGTCGCACAACGAGCATTTGGGAGGAGCACGAAACACTGGAGGGTTTTTGACTGTCTTGGGAGGTGGTACAACAGTATAAGGTTGTGGCCCTCTGCCCCCAGTGGGTTTGGGAGTAGGAGCAGGAGTCGTGGAGGACGAAGGGGTAGAGACACCGGGAGGTGGCTGAGAGGTAGTAGCCATGGGTTGCACCGGTTGGAGGACGACATCTGGTGTCGGCGGTCGAACGGGAGGCGAAAGATACCATACGGGTAATCCCAAAGTTAACCCAGGGAGGCTAAGGGTAGCCATGACCGAGGCGCTTACTACTCTCGATGGAGGGACTAGGAAGGGGATCGTATGGATAGGTGTAACACCAATGTGGCTAGGTACCAATGGTGGTTTAGGAAACAAGGGTGGTTGATTGTTAGGTGGTTGGTTATTGTGGGACAAGGTACATAAGTTAGACTCTTTGGGCGTAGATGACGGGGGAGGAATGGATTGGAAGGTGGAGGTCATCGGCGCATCTGAGTAGACTCCAGGCCCCGTAGAGGAAACAAATGAAGTGGTGGCACGAGAAACAGGTTGTTCAACCATGGGGAGAACATTTTCAGGTGCCGCGGGAGCACTGGGATCATAGTAGGTGAGCTGGTCAAGCTTAACCACGCGTCCCTCATGGGGGAACATCATGGTGCGAAAAACGGAAGAGGCAACCGCCCGCATGGCATACATGTAGCTGCGGCCAAGTAAAAGGTTATAATCCAATTGGGCATTGATTACCTCGATGTCGATAAGGACGGTTTTACCACCTAACTGCATGGGGACATTGGGTAGGAGGCCTTGGGGCTGGGCCGACCGACCGTCGTAGGCACGTAATGGAGTGGTGGACTGCTGGAGAGTAGGGGATCCCAACTTCTACCATACGAATGTAGACATAACACATGTGGAGGCACCTTCATCGATGATGCATCGATGGATGACAAGATTCCGGATGGAAACAGAAACTTGGAATGCTAAGGAGGAAGGCAGGCGTGGTTCGGATTGGTCCAAATCAAATGCCATCAAATTCGAATCGTGTGGGTCAATCGCCCCAATGGCGGATAGTAGAGTTTTGCACTGAGAAGGGCAGTTTTTCAAGACTTCTAATGCAGACATGGCTGCGGGAGATTGGGCTAAGTCATCGACGATGTTGTAGTTTGATGCAGCCCGTGCATTGGGGTTATTGTTGATATGGCGAAGCGGGAAACGAGGTGCCTTGGGAGTGCCCTCTAGTGGAGGCGGAGGTATGCGTAACGCTTGATCGGTGGGATGAGCATTAGGGGTCTTCTCAGCAGGAGGGGCTTCAGTGGTGGAGCCATATTGGTTCCGACGAGTCTGGAGGTTGACGTGACCGGATGACATCATCAACAAGTGGTGGGTTCCTGAATCAAACATGGGTTGATCGGGAGCAGCGTACGTGATCTGTTGTTGGGGTTGCACGTTGGCTTGAGGGGGAGCCAACGGCTAAGCGTTCACGACGCCTTGGGTTGGTAAGGGGTTTTGCAGAACCAAAGGGGGCTGCTGAGGTTGAGGGGGGTTAGGTGGCGCCTGAGGAGCTGCATGCCCTTGGTGATGCGCATCATCAACCCAAAGTTGATGAGCTCGCTCCAAGTGTGGGCAAGCATGTGTGTAGTGGCCATATACCCCGCAAATAGAACAACGAGGGTTTGTTCGCAGATTGGGATTCTTAGCCTGCTTGGGCGGGCGATCAGGGTTTTGGTTAGCAGGAGCCATATTATTATTATCGGGGGGATTCGCCGGTTGACTAGCTTGGTCTGCAGGTTGGTTATTCCCACGATTACGGCCCTTGCCGCGGTTTTGTTGGCCCTGGTTGCGTTGGTTATTCTGGTTTTGCTGCGGGTTTTGTTGGGCGTAAACTTGCCCTTGGGCAGCGGGTGGATTCTGAGGTTGCGCAGGTGCGGGAGCAGGCTGCGGTGGATGGTATGTAGGTTGAGGCTAAGCAGGTGCATCAACTTGAGGGGGTTGCTGATATGGCTGCGGAGCGGGTTGTGGGTTTGCCGCAGGGGCTGCCTGTGGCGGATAATAAGCAAGTTGGGCCTGTGAAGGCGCAGGAGCTGGGGTAGCTTGCTGATGGTAGTAGGGCTGAGGTGCGACTGGGGTAGCATAAGCGGGAGTCGCATGACCGAAGCACTGAGGTGGACATGAGGGTCCATGGGAATGGTGGTGATGTGTCATGGGAGCATATGAGTTGGTTGCTCCAGACTGTGAGGTAGCCCGCGAAAGTTCAGGGCTAGCGTTAGGACGTGTAATGAAAAATGGTTGGGGATGCGAAGAAACACGGCCAATGATACCATCTGCAGCGTGGCATGCCCTCGGTGCATCGTGCTAGGAGGACTCCCCATGAGGGGCGTCAGGTATAATGGTATAAAGGTAACCCGACTGGGCGTAAATGAGGTTGAACTGTTGGGCCTTAAGGATGGCCTCTTCTTCAGACTGGGGTCTTTCTGATGCCACATCCTTAGCAATGAAAGGTAGAAGGGATTTGAGGAACCAATCTAGGAAGATACGGTCGTCTAGTTTGATCTTGCATAAGCTATGGCGTCGACGCCATTCATGGATGTGGTCCGTGATGTGGGTAGCCGTGTTTTGTCTACAAGATAGAAGGATCTCAACGCTCGCGTCATGGCGGACAGGAAACTGGAAGAACAGCAGGAAGGTCGAGGCAAGGGAAGCAAAGGTGGCATGGGTCCCATGAGGTTGCTCGATATACCACTTGGCTGCAGAGCCAGTGAAGGTGCGCTGTAAGAGACAGAGGCGAATAGAGTCATCCACTATGGAGTTAGAGGAACACCATAAGTGGAAAGACATGATATGGTTTTATGGGTCCTCACCTGCCTTACCCTCGAACTTAGGGATGTCAGAGGGGAGCTTGGTAGGAATATGAAGCCACGCAGGGTCATGGCGAATAGGATCGTTGGTCAATCTGGCCAGGTCAGGTAGGTTGAGGCTAGCCATGAATGGCAAACTGGAAGAAGGATGTGACACAGTAGTGGGTTGGACCAAGTTGGGGCCAATGCCCCCAAGTGGAGGGACAGGATTTGGGATGGTGCCCCCAAGTGGGGGAACTAAGGTGGTGGAGGATGGTCCGGCAGCACCATGGGTAGTGTGAGCCACTGATGTAGTGGGGATAAGGATTCCCGCTGCGGGAATAGGTACCGTGAGGGGAACGGTAGATGGGGGTCCCATGGAGGGCATACCCAAAATAGGTGTAGAAACTGGTGTAGTGGTGGATGTGCCACCAATGGTCCCTATAACAAAAGGAGTGGAAGTTGTGCCAGCCATGGGGCTAGTAGGGGCAGTGTAAATAGGGTTCTCAGACTCTTCGTCAGAATCGGAGGTAAAGTAAGGAGCATCAATATCTGGTGACGGAGTCCTATGTCGCTGACGAGTGGAGTCAAGTGACAAGGCTCTAGATCTGTGATGAGTGGTATCAACGGATGATGATCGGAATCTATGACAGGTGGTGTCAAGTGAACCGTGCTGTGGGGGCTCGCCCCTGAGGCCCCGAGAATGTCTCGGGGACTCAATGGTGACAGATGGTGTCTAATCTCTGTGGGTTGAGGTGAGTAAAAAATGGCTCAAAAACCCTAATGCAACCGAGTGTGCAGAAGGAGAGCTAAAAAGAAAAACAAGGCACTCAGGCCAACAACCAACTCAAAACACCCACTGCAACAGCTGTGCTACAATAGGTGGAGTATCAACAAAGATGGTAAGAATACCAACAAGCAGCAGGTTTCCTAAAAATAAAAAATGGTGGACTCACTAGACCAAAGGGAGGTAAAGAAGCGTGCAAACACCTAACTAAAAGTATTCTGACTCAACTAGACATATCCTCTGCAAGGTGATGAAATCCAATTCAGACAATATGAATAGGAAAGCCAAGTGGCTATGATATCCCCCTACCGGGAGGGACACCGGGTAGTCAATCCTAGAAGAATGGAAACTAAGATACCCCGTTCATGACATGTCCAGAAAGGTGAATCTGCCGTGTAGTCCATTTACCGCAATACCCCTATACAGGGATATCCCGCGAACCGTGAAAGGTAGCCCTTCGGTTACTGAATGGAGTGCGGTATTCCACTCAGGCCTCCGGAACCAGTCTCCCGACTTCAACCTTCCTAAGGGAGAGGCCCTCTGATAAACTGGTCGTGACTGTGCCAAAAAGTACTAGGGGATTTTGGTTCCCTATTTGGACAACAACTATGTCTCAAGTGTAAGTGACCGAGGGGTGTTATTGGAAGCCTATCCCCCCGACCCTACCTAACTACAAAGATTATTTTGTGTTCCCCAAGTGGGGTTAGAATATTGGTTGAGTTAGGTACGTTTTAAGGCTCACTTGAATTATGTGACAGAGTGTGTGCTCGTGAGGTGATGAACCCAAAATAGAAGTGCCACAAGGGGGACAACTTCTAACTATCAATAATACTGAAATTGAAACTTTAACTTGCAAAATTTTCTGAATTAAAAATACTGAAATTTTAAAAAGATTCTATAAAGGGAACAGAAATTATGTTGCAGAAAGGCTGTAAGGAAGTGGGGCTGTAGGTAGGACAAAGGGCTGTTCAGATGCAGAAAATATTGCAACAAAAGGTGCTGGGCTCAAATTAGGGAAAAAATGCAGAGAGCAGACCGCGGGTCTATGGCGAATCAGAACAGGTGGACCGCGGGTTTGAGGGAAACAGACGCGGTCGGGTCGCGGCTTTCGGGCCAACAGACGCAGTCGGGACGTAGGAAGCGGGGAAAAAGACGCAGTCAGGTCGCGGCAAAAGGGCTAACAGACGCAGTCGGGACGCTGGAAAGGGGCCGAAAGCTGCAGTCGGGACGCGGAAAAATGGTCGACAGGCGCAGTCAGATCGCAGTAAACAGGCTGATTAGCCGCAGTCGGATCGCAGGTAACAGACTTGAATCCGCCGGCAGGGCATCGGAAACCGTCTGAGAGCTACGGTCGGGTTGCAGGTAAAGGCCTGAAAGACACGGTCGGGACGCGACTGCAGAGAGAAAAAATGCGGTGTACGGCGGCCGAAAGGGACAGCCGAAAGGAAATTTTTTTTAAACGAAAACCAGAAATTCAAAATCTAGGGGAGTCGCCAAAACTGTAGCTAGGGTTTCACCCCTGGCTTGTGCAAATGAGCACCTACTAAGGAGAATGGACTCCTTAGTAGCAGTTCAGTAAATGTAAATTATTAAGCTAAAACTGAAATGTAAAACTATTCTAAAACATGTGCATGAAAAATAAACAACAATTTGTAAACAAGGGTTTTGTATTAATATTACCTTCAATGTGAAGGTTGATGAAGCTCCTTGCAATATCCAAGAGGGTTGCTCCAAGCTCCAATGTGCTCCTTCTCTTTCTCCAATAGTGGAAATGGGCCAAAAGGGGCTCTCAAGGTGAAAGTGGCTCAATGGTGAGCTAGGGTTTCAAGAGAGATTTTGGCAGAGTAAGGGTGCTTATGATTGTGGATATGGAATAAGGGATCTCCATCACCTATTTATAGTTTTTTGGTGGTGGAGTGCTGACCCATGGTTTTGGGAACCACATGGTTTAGGGAAGCTGTATAGGGTTTTTTCCTCCTTTTCCTCATCATTTTATATTTTTTTATTCCCTTTTTAGGGGATTTTTGCTACTTTTGGAGAAAGGGGGTTTGTTAGCCTTTTTGAAGCTATTTTGATGGTTTTGTGGCCTTTTGGAGGCTTTTTAGTGGAAAATATGGTAGGAAAATGGACAAATGAGCCATATAATGTGGTAGATGAGGTAGTGAACACTTTTTGGGTGTTAACAAAAGGACTATTCTTTAATCCTATATAGCAAGGATTGCTACTCAAACATTCATTGTAGTCATTCTATATGCTTATGAAATACCAAGTAGTAAGGAATAAAGTTTATACACATGCATACTCCTAAGTAAGAAAATGCCAATCAAACCTTGATAACAACCATGAGCTATAAATATAAAATAAGAATATTGATGCATGAACAAAGATCATTAGTATAAGTATATTTAACTCACTCTACTTAACATAACAATGAGTCATCGATAAAAACACATATCTCATGAGCTATAAACATAAAATAAGAATATTGATGCATGAACAAAGATCATTAGTATAAGTATATTTAACTCACTCTACTTAACATAACAATGAGTCATCGATAAAACACATATCTGACATAAATTGTCTTGAGCGACTGAAAGCTTGACTACAACTTTCCAACTTTCCACCCATCTCTTACAGGCATTGGAAGAAATATGTATGTAATATATGCCTCAAAGAAGTGAGGGAAGAATTCAGTCCCCTACAAGGACATTCATATAGAAATTGTTACAGGCGGAAGATTGGGCCTATGCCCATCCCCTATGGACGGTGCAGATCAACATTTTTAAAATAGTCAAAGAATGGAAATTGGGCCTATACCCATCCCATAGGAATTACTCATAATGCAACTTATATATATTTAGTAACTCGATGCCATGATAGGGCCGAGGGGCTGTGCCCTTGCTCTAGCCAACATGATTAATCATACAATATATTTATGTTTATTAACTCAATACTATGCTAGGGCTAAGGGGCTGCGCCCTCCTTGGTTGTGCCCTTGCTCCAGCCAACAGGCTCTTACTCATAAAAACATGTTTATGTTTATTAATTTAATTATTTATAATTTAAATGTTAACATTATGGGTCTGCGCCCTCCTCACCAGGCTCACGCTTGAGCTGAATTAAATTAAATTATCTATAATTTAAACGCTAACATTATGGGCCTGCACCCTCCACAGGATTCGTGCCTTCTGAGTTCCACGATTCAATTATTGCACAAATTACTAACGAAAAGCTCTTTCAAATATTACGCATCACCCACAGACAAAATAGAGACATTGACTTTTTAGAAAGGAGCTGAAACAACTAACAAACATCAAACAATGGCCAATTACCTAGCAGAGTATGTAATACTTATCTTTGAATAATAATATACTTCCTTACTAGAAATTATATATATATATTGAAAAGATTTTAAAGATTTTGTGCTTTTTAATTAGGATTGTATTCAACCTTTTTCCTTATCATACATTAAGCAATAGTTTTTCATAATTGCCAACTATTTTTATATGGTGAATAGTATATTTTAGGATTCTTAAAAACCTATTTACAATTTTAGGATTTTTTAAAAATAAATTTTCTTTTTATACTTTTAAAACATATAATCTTTTTAGAACTTGAATGGAATATATATATATATATATATATAAAAGATTATTTACTTTATTACATATACTCATTTATTTATAGTTCCTTGTATAGGTATTTATAATAATTTACAGTGATTATTAATGGTATTTCATGCTATCATAAAGTATTTAATAGTGGTATTTGGCTTCTTTTAACTTAGGAATTTAGTAATGTTTCCTAGCATCCTCTATCGAGGTTAAGATATCAATGATATTTAGACTGATTCTATAATTTTACTTAATAGCACTTAATATTAGTTAGTGTTATCCAAATCGTTAGGTCATAGGAGTTTGTTACTACCTTGGTGTGATTAGTAGTTTCTTCGTCATCCCTATCTAAGACCAACCGTTAATGACACTTATAAACTTAAGGGCCCATCCAGTGAACATCACAGTTCAATTTTCATCAAGTTCCTGCGGCAGTAGGATGACACCTGTCATAAAATTCATGTCTACCTATCCATTCACCCTATCCCCCTAGTGGATTCTTGCCCCTTTCGTTTAGTTGTGTTAATCCTTTCAATCTACGAAGTCTACAAATTCACATTACAACTTACGAAAGCATAACCATACTTACAAAGTTCTACCTACAGAGCTTCTGCCGTGAGCTCCTTGCCATGGGCAAGTACACAATTGCACTTTATGTTTCAAAACAATAGGGGTAAAAGAGGGATATTACATCCTCTCCCCCTTAAGAATAACATTGTCCTCGGTGTTGGTACACCTTTGTAAACATAAATTTTTCAGCTATCTTTACTTGCTTTGACATCTTTTCTTTTCTTTTATGTTTCTTGCCTTTCATGTCTGTACTTTTCACAAACAACACAAGTTGTTTGTAGCATTTCATCATAAAATACATGCATACATATGTTTTTTTGCAAAATCAATTATAACACAAATAATAATTTTTCCCTTGCAACATCATGTTGCTACTTTTTCATGGCAACTCTTTCACAATTCAATTTACTTACAAAGCTTCACTTTATATTAACTTGTACATGCACATTTGTCAATCACATGATATATATATATAAGTATATATATATATATATATATATAATTTCACTATTAATTAATAATATAAATAAATCTTTTTATATATACAAATATTTTTTTTTAATATTTTAAAAATATCAAACAATCCCATCAAAATCATCAAACATTATATCATAAAATTTATAAATTTATTCATAATTATAATTGCACATATATTCACAATCTTTCCAATGGTACAAAGACTAAGACGCTCAAATGGGAGGCTTGAGTAAAAGATATGCTTTCTTTGTCATGGAGCATCACACTCCTATTAGATTTTTTATTGGAAAAAAGGAAAAGCATGTAGAAGTATTAGCCATATAAAAAAAGGTTGGAAAACATGGTATGGACCTTAAGAAAGAGAATGTAGTTAAAGAAAATAATCAAATTATTAGGTTAGATTAAAACTTAATGTAAAGGTACGAAGTTTAAATATATGTTTAGGTAGATATGGCGTCTGACAAATTGATTTTTTTATAATTTATAATTAAATGATCACAATTGTAACTATTTATAGTTTCATGTTATCTATAATGTTAATGCTGATGTGTAAATACATTTTTGAAAACAAAATTGTTTTTTTTATGTTTTAAGAATAATTACGCCGATAGGCGTATTCTTTTAACTTTTGGGGGTGGGCACTGAGTGGCAGATTTATTATACATTTAATAATCAATGGCTAGATTTTAAAGGTGGGGGAATATGCTTCGTTTGGTGCATTAATGAAGCATTCAGATCTGCTGTGTTAACTCACGTGCATCTTTAAATCCAAACGACGCATAGTTATTTCAAATAATTTATTCAAATAATTACAAGTGCCAAGTGTTTCTTCCCACTGCTGGAATTAAACCGTCCCTCAGCTCCACTCTGCCTTTACAATATGTTGCATTGAACGACCCTCGCTCAGCTCCACTCCGCCTGTACGATATGCTGTGTTGTACGCCCACTCGACCGTTCAACACCCCACTTAGTAATGTAACGCTCAAATGTCCCTACTGTGTTATTAAATTTTCTGCAACACCCAAGACACAGTCACCCCAGGCAATAGTGTAGAGGAGCTAGCGTGCAGAAAAGCGATCGTGCATCACAACAGCCACCAACAGAAGGGATCGGACTGAGTGTGCATCTTCAGCAACAGCCACTAGCAGAAACAGGTACGGATCACAGACCTGTGTAAAACGATTTGTATTTGTTTGGGTCTTATATTTCTTTACCACCTAGAAAATGAAGGAATGGCGTGGCATGTTAATTACAGTATTCACCCCTCATGCTCAGGTCGACTCTGTACATTAAATTACAGTGCTCGATTTTCACATACGAAGATTGAAATTGTTTGAAGGGTTTTGTGAATGAAATTAGCGAATGTTCGGTTAATCTTTTTCCTATTTCAGATTGTTGAATACGATTTCTACAGTCTGTCTCAAACCCCGAATGAACCACTGTGGGTAAATTTTATATTTTCTGAACTGATCTCTATGCTCCTTATTTATTTTTGTTTTGGTCGAATGTTTGTTTTCCACCCTGATCGGATTGATATATTTCAAATGGTTATGCTGAGCAGTATGAATCCCTGGCCTTGCCATTACCATAATTTCTGCAAATCTTCACAGTGGTTCAGATTTTAGATGTCCGAGTTGTAATAGAATTGATTCATTACCTCCCCTACCAGATCTATCAGATCCCATTATCATCAGGTAATCCCTATTCCACACTACCTATGTCTCTGTGCATCTCTGTGTGTCTCTGCCTTGTCGATCTTTTTGCTCATAATAAAACCTAGCCCAAAGTCATGAAATGTGTAGTGATAAATGAGACCCTTCCCATCTCATCATTTATAGTAGTCTGTCTATCTCAACAGAGCTATCGATCGCTTGATGGAGATAGCTGGGTGATCCAAGGGTTGAGCAATCTTCAGTACTGAGCTCGGAGTCTAATAGACAGTGATCACCAAGAACTAAAGCTTTCAATTTGTGTTCAAAACTCTTTTCCTGTTATGCGTTACCGTGGCTGAATTCTGCTTGATGAACTGTAGATTATGTTGTTCTTTTATACATTAGTTTTCGACATTTGAAATTTACATGGATAATTACGATCCCAAAATTCAATTGATGGCTTATAGGGAATTAATTATGTTATTTGTTTCTTGAATTCATGTTTCGCATTACGTATTTGTTCCGCATTTTTTCCATTTCTTGTCTAAATATAATGTGAGAGACAGATCATAAGTAATGCCTCATTTATTTTCCTGTCTTTATTAGTCTGGTAATTGTTTTACTTATGGTCGGCCACTTTGTATATAAATCAGGTTTCGAACCATCTTGGATTGTTCAGGAAAATCTGCTTTTAAAAATGACGATTTTTGTTGCCATTAATTAGACTCAAAGCAATCTAAATTCTTTGCAGGATTGTTATTGTTTTGTTATCTCTATTGCGAGTCATTAAAGTAAAAGTAACCTAGATTCTTTTTTGAATTGTCACTTTCTGTTAATTGTTTAACCGGTATTTTTACATCAATTATTAACAAATAGTGGTATAGATTGTTGAAGGGTAATGATTGTGTAAATAAGAATGCAGATCACTCAATGAAAAGGTCAGTTATCAGAGAATTGCTCACTTTAGCGCTTCTGATATCACTGGGATGAAGGGGCTATGGGTTTATACCCAGAAAGAAGCATATGGATGATTGCCTTTTAGGTCTAAGCTGCTTGAAAAGGATGATATTTTGCAGGTAGCAGCTGGATCTAAACAATTTCACATTTTATTTTGTAGGCAGTGGCATTATATTTTCCAGACAATGGCTGGACCAAGGTCCAATTTCATAGTGTCTACACTGGCTCATTTTTTATCAATAAAAAATAAAACAATACTTGCATGTTTTAGATTTATGGAAGGGCGAGGGTTTGAAATCCATTACAGTGAGAAAATGCAAGTTTCGATTATGATAAATAAAAATTGCATGTTTAATTTCTATGCTATGGTATTTAAAAAAGATAGACATCTTTCCAGCCACATTAGAGTGGCAAAGAAAGTTCATAATAAAATCAAGCGTTTCATCATTTCACAAACTCGTTCGTAATAAAATTAAATGTTTCATCATTTGACAAACTTTAATTCTATTAACTCTCGATAAATCAATGATGTAATCAAGAATGTGTAAAAACTTGGATAGTTGTTGATGCTTTGGGACATTAACTTGTTTTGACAAACCACAATGTAAGCCATATAGATTGTCGTCTTCTATTTTTTTAACTCTTTACATTTAACAAAAGCGGATTTTCATTTTTTATTTTTCTTAAGCTATATTTAAGAAATAAATTTATATTGAATTTTTCTATAATTTTAGGATGAGATATATTTAAAACAATTCAGACATTTATATATCTAGATGTTACTATGTTCTTTAATTTTCATTTTTATAGATTTCTCTTCATCAAATAATTAATTAAATCCATCACAGATATCCGTTTCTATAATTATGAAATCTTAAAATGATTTGAAGGATATCTAAAAGTGAAATGATATCATATTTTAAATTAACATGACAGGTGTTTAAAATCAAACTTATAAACAAAATGTTTATTAATTAAGAGAGCGAAGGCTTAAGAGGCCATATTTCATGAATCATTGGAGTTGTGTAGTTTCAATGCATGGATTCCTGTATAATCTGGGAAAAACATATAGATCCATTTGTAGTAAGCATAGGCGACCCATTTGCAAATTGCATACACAGCAAGATTAGGCGGTTCTCATGTGAGGGCGTAACAGTTTGTATAATTAAGAAATATGAAAATGATTTACAAACCAAAATTTTTGAGAAACTTACTCCTCTTCTTGAGGGCCTGAAAACCAACGTTTCTTAAGTATACTTTTTTTTTTATTTGGGACCAAATTTTTGAAATAGAATATAGTTTGTTGAAATACAATAGAAGTATGTTCTTGAATTGTTGAGGCAAAGCATTCATAACTAAATTTAAGAATATTGAAATAATTATTTTTAAGAGTATTGAAATAATGATTTTTTTTAGAGTGATGGTTTTTGGATTTAAAGTAAATGTACATTTAAGAAAGGACAAATAATTATATTTATAATATTAACTACTTTTTATAAAATTTCATAATTTATAATAAAACAAGAAAAAATATGGTTCAGACTCAATATTAATTAAAATTAAATAATAATTAAAACTAATGTTTTTTATTTTATTATAAATGATGATATTTTATAAAAAATTGTACGTTAAATATTTAAATATAAATTAGTTGTGAATTTAAATTATTTTTTTAAATATAAAAAAATAAGAAAAAAGTTAAAACTATATATAAAAATTGGAAATTGAATATATATATATATATATATATATATATATATTAGGAATATTATTATGGAAAAATAATTACAATAATAACATTAATAGAATTAAAAATTAATAATAATAGTTATATGTATGTTAAAATATTATATTTGTTGAGATTTTTATGTGTAATTTTAAAAAGTATAAGTAAATTTTATAAAGAGAATACTCGAAAAGTACATGTAAATTTTATAAATTATGTAAAAAGTTAAAGCTATATATATAATTGAAATATATATATATATGTAGAAAGGTGAAAATTAAAAATAGTTTTTGAAAATTAAATTTTTAATATCAATATTAAAAAATATTATTATGAATAAAAATAATTTCATTAATAATCATCAATAAAATTCAAAATTAATAATAATATTTATGCTTATGTTAAAATATTAAAAATACTAAAATTTATAGGTAGATATAATAATAATAATAATTATTATTTTAATTTTTAAATACTAACAATAAAAATTAAAATTATGGTGAATATAGTTGCTAATGTTAAATATTAATAAAAATTATTATGTTAATAAGTAAAGTTACTCTTGACATTAATTTTAATTAAGTGTGATATATGATGTTAGTTTTCATGATCTTCCTATCACTATCAATGTTTTCATTTCTTATGTAAATGTCAATCATGCTGTAACTATTTCTTTCCACAATTTAACATAATATTAAAACCTGATATTTACATTATGGCATCTTAAGTGTGCACATATCAAATATTATTAAGATGTTATTCTCAACCATGGTCAATCATATCCATATGTGATCATCAATGTTCGACAGTCGACATAGGAAAGGACACCGAATGTTATAATGTTCCGGTCTTGATGTTGAAAAACCATATTAAGCTATTGCAATCCAACATAAGTCTTCAGGAATGTCACATTTGGACCTAACAATTTAAAAGGTTTGTAATGCAACATAGCCATTAAAATGCAGATTTACCATACGAAATTTAGCCAAGACAAATGTTCAAATGAGACATATCCATAGTAGACAATTGCATCCAACAAAGACAACCACACAACCATAGTGAACATAAGTCAACCATCATAAATGTTAAAACCATAATTAAAGTCAAACAAAATCACCATGGCTAGCCAAAGTCAACCACAGTTGACCAAAGTCACCAAATTCTAAATTCAAACAAAGTCAACTAATAGTCAATTATGCCCAAACAAATTCAACCATTGTCAAACATAGTCAATTATCCAAACAAAGTCAACAATAGTCGACCATAGTCCACTTTACTCAAAAGTAAAATAAGGTCAACCAATAGTCAATTATAGTAAAATAAAGTCAACCATAGCCAACCATAATTAATTAGTAAACCATAGTCAACATTAAAAAAGTTAGCCATACTCAACTATTGTTAGCCAAATAAAGTCAACCATAATAAAATGTCAAACAAGGACAACCAGTAGTCAACTGTGTTGTATTGTGGTTGAAGAACCAAATCAACCACAATAAACCATGGTCAACCATGAACAACCTTGGTCAACCATTTGTAACCATACACAACCATGGTCAACCGTGAACACAATGATCAACTATGTTCAACCATGAACAAGTATGGACAACCATGAACGCAATGGTCAACAATGGTTAACCATAGTCAACTACGAATAACCATGGTAAACCATGCATAACCATGGTCAACTAGAGGTCCCTTGAAATAGTTAAAAGTGAATCATCAAAGTCAACCATGGTCAACCAAAGTCAATCAACCATGGTCAGCTACGACATAGCCAACCATGGTCAACCAAAGTAAACTATAGTCAACCATAGTCACCCTTAGTCAACCATGGTCATTGTGTTCAACCATGGTCAACCATAGTCACCCATGGTCAACCATGTTCAACCGTGTTCAACCATGGTTAACCAAAGTCGACCATGGTCAAGCAAAGTTAATCAACCATGGTCAATCGTGGTCAGTTATGGCATAGTCAACTATGGTCATCCAAAGTCAACCATGGTCACCCAAATTCAACTATAGTCACCCATGGTCAACCATGTTCATCCATGCTTAACCAAAGTCAACCATGGTCAACCATCTTAACTAATGGTCAACCAAAGTCAAGTATGGTCAACCATCATCGACCATGGTCAACCATCTTAACTAATGGTCAACCAAAGTCAAGTATGGTCAACCATCATCGACCATGGTCAACCATAATCATCCATAATCAAGCAAAGTCAACCATGGTCAACCGTGGTCAATATGGCATAGTCAACTATGGTCAGCCAAAGTCAACTAGGGTCAACCATAGTTAACCAAAGCTAGCCAAAAGTTTACCTTAGTTAACCAAAGTGAAGCATAGTTAACCATAGTGAACCATAATCAACCAAAGTGAACCATGGAAAGGTAAAGTCAAAGATGGTCAATAAAAATTCAACCTTGGTTTACCAAGTCAACCATAGTCAACCATGGTAAACAATAATCAACCCTAGTCAAGTAAAGTCAACCATATTTAACCATATTCAACAATAGTCAACCATGCTTGACCAAAGTCAACCATGCTCGGCCAAAGTCAACCAAAAGTGAACAATGGTCAACCAAAGTCACTCAAAGTCAACCATACTCAATAATGGTCAACCACAACCAATCATTCTTAACAAAACTCAACCGAAGTCAACCATAGTCTACGAAAAGTCAACCATGGTAAACCAAAGTCTACCAAAGTCAACCATGGTCTACCAAAAGTCACCTAAATTCAACTATGGTGAGACAAAGTCAACCATAACTTCAACTAAAGTCAACTATGATCAACCAATGTCAACCATAGTCAGGCAAAGTGAGCGAAAAGTCAACCAAAGTCAATTTTGGTTACCCATAGTCAACCATTTTCTAACCAAAGTCAACCATGGTTAAGCATCGTCAACCAAACACAGGTAAAAGTCAACCTTAGTCAACGAAAGTGAACCATGATCAACCTTAGTGAACCATAATCAATCAAAGTCAACCATGGCAAATTAAAGTCAACCAAATTCATCCATGGTCAACTAAATTCAACCATGGTAAACCAAAAGTCAACCATTTCCATCCAAAGTCAATCTTGGTTGACCAATGTCAACCATGGCTAACCATAAACAACCATAATCAACCATGGTTAACCAAGGTTAACCAATCTCAACCATGCTCAACCATAGTGAGATACAAAGAGAGATTAGTCAGCCATAGTCAACCATGGTGAACCATGGTTGCATGGTTGACCATAGTTGCCAATATTATTAATAATTTTTTTTATAACTAGGAAAATCAGAAACTAGAGACTGGGCTGCTACTTGTGTGACACGGGGTCCAGGGATCCAATCCCGCTACCACTATACCCCCAGGTGCGCCACACACCCTGCAAGCATGGGACATGGGTAAAGCCGGGTGTGATTTGAACTTGTGACCTCCATTTACAACTGTGACTTCATAACAATTGAATTGCCAATGAGCTACACCCGTGTGGGCGACCAATATTATTAATATTAATATTATTTTAAAATTTATTATTTTGTAATAATAATAATAATTTACAATTTATTATTATTGTTATTATTATTTTACAATAATAATAATTATTATTATTATTATTATTAAAAAATAAATAAAAATATAAGAATAAAAATTATGAGTATTATTAATATTATTTTTATTTTTGTTATAATTATAATTATATTTATATTTTTAATTATAATTGCCAATCCTTATTATAAATTATTTTCATTTATTATATTTTTCTTATTTAAATATATATTATATTTTCTTATTTATAATAAAAAAAATAAAAATAATAAACAGTTTCTTATTTTTTTTAATAAAAATATTCTTATTCTCTTATTTCTTATTTTTCTTATTTTCTTATATTTTTATAAAATTATAATAATTATAAATCAAAATAAATAATAATAATAATAATAATAATAATAATAGTAAATAGTAAAAATAATTAATAATTAATAATAAAAATATAATAATTCATTATTAAAAATAATAAAACTAAAAATAATTAATTATAATAAAAGTAAAAATAAAATAATTAATTATTAGTTATTAATTAAACTAATTGTAAATAAAAATAAGAAAATATAATTATAACAACAACAAAATGAAAATAATTTATAATAAGATTTTACAATTCTAATAATATTAATATTTTTAATAAAAATAATAATAATATAAAGATATTATTATTATTGTTATAAAAACTTATGCAACATTGCTATGTATTGTTTACATGCTTGTATATATGTACACAATAATAATTTATTATTATTATTATTATTATTATTATTATAATATATTTTAGTATTTGTTATTCTATAATTATAATAATAATAATAATAATAATAGATGTTATTATTATTATAATTAAATTATTATTGTTACAAAATATTCAATTATTATTCTAAATTATTTATAATTTATTAAACATAATTATAAAATAAATATTTGTATAAAATATTAATAAGTAGATTTGTTAGTAAATAATTAATTATTTAGTATTATAAATTATTTATTATTTATTAATTATAACTATAAAAAGCTATTTTTATAAATAAAAATTATTATGATTTTTAAATAGTAATATGAAATATACTTTGCGGGTCAACCGTCAACTAGCCAATATGCCTTATATACGTCAATCGGCGTATATAGGCCACACAATTAAATGTGGTTGATATATGTCGATGGACGTATATAAACTATATTATTAATATTAATATAGCTTGCTAGTTTTCTATAATGTTAATGTTGATGTGTAAATGCTTTTTTTGAAAACAAAATTGGTTTTATGTTTTAAGAATAATTTGAAAACATCATTTTTTTTGTGCAAATGCATTTTAATTAAAATATAAATTCTCTTGTATTTATTAATTTGATAAATGTCTTAAAAAAATTAATTTTAAAAAATATTTATATCAATAAATTTTAATTACATTTTCACATTTTGTCATTTTTTCATATTTATCTTTAAAAAAATACAAAAGTATTTAAATAGACATTTTCATAATTTTAATATTTTAAAATTCTCTTCTAATTCTGGATGCATTTATTTCATAATACTAATACCTTTAAAAACAACAAAACACATATTTTAATTTTTTTGTTTAAATATTTAACATTAGAAATTAATTAATTAATGTGTATATATATATATATAAAACTTAATAATATTTATAAAATAAATTAATATACATTATATTACATAAATAATTACATGCAATTCTGTTTATATTTGAAATATAAACGCAAGCTTGGAACAACTTCGTCGTACACTTTATTTTTAAGGATATTTGGGTAGATTTCCTCTCCTTTCGACTCAGAATTAAATTGGTAAAGTACATAATAAATTTGTGTTCTACTAAATGGTATTAATCAATGTTTAGTTTTTTCCCACAATACAACCATGGCAACCATTCCCGCAAACCCAATTCTCACAACTATTCCTAATGCTATAAATGAGATTTATTCATGTACATGATTCATCCATTTAACTTTAACGTTATTATTCTTATTATTACCATTTTCTTTAGTTGGTCTTCTATTATCATTGTATGGATCTAAAGGGCATCCCCATAAGCACTTGTTCCTTTGGAATGCGGTTACATTGAAAGTAGAAAACTGTGTTCCTGTTGGGATTTGCCCACATAAGATATTTGATGAAACATTTAGAGTGCTCAAGCTATGTAATTTAGATAGATCTTAATTGCTCCACTCAAATTATTTTGTGCCAAGTCTAACTACATCAATGTATATATCTCACTAAGAGATGCAGGGATTCACCCTTCCAATTGGTTTCTAGATAAATTTAACAATCGTAGGCTCTTCATACTTCCTATGCTTGCAGGTATTTCTCCAGTAAGATTGTTGTAGGACAAATCAAATATAGTGTTTGCAGCCAACAAATATGACAGAATATACTCACTTCCTTTCATGACAACTGAAATTTCCTGCAATAGTATATCATCATCATCATCATTAGGTACATATACATTAATTGCTAATCCAAAAAATCCCTCAAGATGAGATGGTATTCTTCCACTAAGTTTATTGCTAGATAAACCCAACAAATGCAACTTGGTAAGATTTGTAATGTCTTCAGAAATACTACAATGTAAATTATTATAACCAACACTTAAAGGTCTCCAGTCATGGAGAAATGCAAGGTATTGAGGAAGCTTCCCTGTGAATCTATTTTTCCTTAATTCCAATAACTGAAGCCGAGTGCTCTTGATCAAAGATGTTGGCAAAGACCCAGACACGTTATTGTAAATCTATTTTTCCTTAATTCCAATAAGTGAAGCCAAGTGCAGTTGACCAAAGATGTTGGCAAAGTCCCAGACTAGTTATTAGAGTGAGCAGATAAAACTTTCAATGAAGTACAATTGCCGATATTATTAAGAATGAATCCCTCCAAATTATTTTTTGATAAATCTAAAATTTCAAGGGAAGTCAAACCACTAATACTCTTAGGAATAGTGCCAGAAATTGTGTTGTTATATATGTCTAGCGTTGTCAGACCCTTTAGACAACCAATGCTCTGTGGGATATGCCCATCTAATTTGTTTCAATGCAGATATAACTTTTCAAAAAATTGGAGACTTCCTATGGCTTCTGGAATTGGACCTGTCAAACGATTGTCCATGACTGAAAGAAATTTAAGCTTCTTAAAATTGGTAATGGCTTTGATGTTACCGGTGAACCAATTTGTACAGAGAGATATTTTTTTTGTAGTTGACTCAAATTAGCAATGCCTAGAAATATATCCGTGAGCCAATTTGAACTCAGGTCTAGTCTCTTCAATTCAGTCAATTTGGCAATGTTTTGGGGGATATTGCCATTGAGTTCATTCCCAGAAAGATCTAGGCCAGTCAATTTGGTTAAATTGAAAATGGCTTGCGGTACATTACCAGTGAGTCTGTTCATGGAAAGGCACAGGTCGGTGAGCTTGGTCAAATTGGCAATGGCTTCAGGGATGTTTCCCATGAGGCGATTTTGAGCAAGAAAGAGATGCGAGAGGGGTAGCCGGAATATACTCATGGGCAGAGGTCTTTGAATTTTGTTACCTCCTGAGTCCACAAATGTCAGTTTACTGCAATTTCCTATTTCAGAAGGGATAGTACCTGAAATATTTCCCCTTTCATCATCATCGCTGACATAACGTAGTACTTCAAAAGAAATAGATAGGTGTGTAAGCTGTTTCAAATTGCCAAACTGACATGGCACACTCCCTCACAATAGGTTGTACCTCAAACATAAAAGCTTAAGAGAAGAGCAGTTTCCAGGAGATGGAGGAATGGTGTTCTCCAATTCGTTATCCTGTAGATCTAGGTACTCCAGTCTCTTTAACAAGCCCAGTTCAACAGGAATAGAGCCAGTGAGCACATTCCCACCGAAGTCAAGCGTTGCTAGCGCTTTAAGCAGCCCAAAGTTGGGTGGAATTCTTCCTGTTAAATTATTGTCAGAAAGATTCAAACTACGCAACAACGAGAGGTTACCAAGAAACGGAGAAAGATTACCTTCCAATCTTGAGCCATGAAGATCTACGTAAACCACTCTTCTATAGTATTTTCTGCAGCGAATACCATACCACGAACATAAATCCTTGGAGTTCTGGGCCGTCCAATTTTACAGGTTTCCAAATGGATCGGATTTGATCTCGTTTCTGAAGGACAGAAGCGCTTCCACGTCCCTTCGATTGTGGTTATCCATGGCTGATAGAAATGGGTAGCCACGAGCGTCCTCTAAAATTGCTGCTGCAGTTACACAGGTCGTCATGATTAAAAAGCACACCAGCATCCTCAGAGCATGATCCATTTCCTACTCTCCGACTCCAACGTCCTCCAAAGCCTCTGAGTTTAATTCTTGGTTATATATCTATATCTATATATATATAACGCCCAGAGATCTGGAAAATTGAAAGAAAATGCATAAAAGAGATGTCAAGGTATTGAGTGGGAAAAGAGATCAAGAAAGCGTGAGAAATTCTTTGGTGTACATCTACAATGACAATGAGAAAATTGAAAGACAGCTAGAAAAAAAAGGGAGACGTTTTTCATCTAATCGAACGAAAGTGAGAACGAGGAAATCGGCTTAGGGAGACGTTCTTGATCTAATCGAACGAAAGAGAGAAGGAGGAAATCGGCTTAGTTAGTGGGTGAAAAGAACATGGGAAAATTGAAAGAAAGTGAGAAGAAGGAAATAGGTATGAGAATAGGGAAAGAGATATCATTAGTCTCCATCAGGTCATTGGTTCAAACTTTATTGGATGGGTGTCATCATTTCCTTATTCTTTTATTCTTCGGATATGAGGAATCAGTAAATTAAAAAAAAGAAAAAAGAAAAATGAGGAATTAGTAAATTAAAAAGAAAAATGATAAAAACAACGAAAGTGTTGGTATTTTTAATAACTTATCCCTGAGTGAAAAGACAATTGGAAAATTAAAAAAGATGACAAAAGTGTGGAAATTTCTTCAATAAAAACAAATTTAGTTTTTGAATAATTAAATAACTGTTTGGTTAGGATAAGTTATTAAATACATTTAATTTAAAAATTAAAATTTATTGAAAGTTTTAGATATAAATATATATATATGAATGAAAATGACTATTAATCTCTATCAGGTTACTAGTTCAAACTTTATAGGTTTGGTGTGATCACTTCCCCATCCTTCAAACATGAGGAATTCATGAGGAATTAGTAAATTAAAAAAGAAAAAAAGAAATATGAAAGAAACAACCAAAGTGTGGATATTTTTAATAACTTATTTGTGGGTAAAAAGACAATTGGAAAATTAAAAAAGATGACAAAAGTGTGGAAATTTCTTCAATAACTTAATTTTTTTTGTTTCTATACGCTTTTGTTTTACAGATTTAGTTTTTAAATAATTAAATAACTGTTTGGTTAGGATAAGTTATTAAGCATATTTAATATAAAAATTAAAAATTAAAATTTATTTAAAGTTTTAGAATTATCTCTATGGGATCAATGGTTCAAACTTTATATGTTTGGTGTGATCACTTCTCCATCCTTATGATATGAGGAATTTGTAAATTAAAAAAGAAAAAAAGAAAAATGAAAGAAATAACAAAAGTGTGGATATTTGTGGATATTTTTAATAATTTATCTGTAGGTGAAAAAACAATTGGAAAATTAAAAAAATAATAAAAGTGTGGAAATTTCTTTTGTTTTAAGATTTAGTTTTTAAATAATTAAATAATTATTTGGTTAGGATAAGTTATTAAACTTGTTTAATCTAAAAATTAAAAGTTAAAATTTAAAATTTATTCAAAATTTTAGAATTATACTATATATATAAAAGAGTTTAATATTCTTTTTAATTTAATTAAATATTTAAAATATAAATATAAAATGATCAAATTAAATAGATATAGATTACTTGTTATTGTTTCTAATATTAATATAGCAGCTCCACAAATTCAATATGATATTAGTATAGCATCTCCACAAATTCAATAAAGAATGAGCTTAACATTCTAATTCTCACATACATCTAACAATATTATATTTAAAGCAACATGGTGAACGATTTTTTTATGTTATTTTATGTTTAATGATGTGGATTAGCTATAATCTAGGGTGACACACTTATTCAATTGTTTTCACACATGATACAATTGATACAATTGTTATATTGAATGTATTAGAGTTTCTTCTCATTAGTGATCAAAACATTTTTTATTAAGGACATGTTTAGTACAAACTTATAATAATAAATTCAATATCAAAAGCTACTAAGATGACAACAATCAACAATACACACACAATCTTTTCTTGAAGTTTAGAAAATGAAGATGATAGCAATGGTGTCCCTCTTACAAAGAATCAAGCAACTCCCATTGAGTCTATGGATGTAAAGAGTATTTTAACATGTGAAGCTTAGTGGCATATTCAAATAAAATGGATTCTCATAAGCTCAATGGCCTAGTTATGCCTTCATGTACCTTAGTTGCATTGATACATTTGCATGTCACATAAACAATGCTATAGAAAAAAATATGTCCTCATAGTGTTTGGCTTGGAAATATTTTCATACCTGCAAGAATGAAATGTATAAACGAAATTTTGTATTCCCCTAGATTTACAACATCTATATATGCACATATTGTTTTGTTGGGTGGTTTCCTTCACAAAAGATAGCTTTATTTTGACAGATGCAATGCCTTTCCATGGAAACCACCATTATATCTATGCCACTTATCTAATGCTTTTTCATGACAACCATCATTAGATCTATGCCACTTATCTTCTAAGAGTTCATAAATTCCATATTGCAATCTAATGTAGTTTCATTGTTATACATTTTCAAACATTTATGCAACATCTATTCCCCTGTGAAATGTTAAATGAATGTTTCCTTTTCTATTTGGCTTATATGAATCAAGAAAAAAAAAATTAATGTGTAAACCACTCTACTAGCTAGTTGGATGTCCTTTAACTTGCCTACCAACATAGATCCATCTTAAAAGGGGATCTACCAAGCATTGAGAAGGATCAAATCTCTCTAGGTGCAAACCCTTGCTCAACATTTTCTCTCTAAAAAGGGATTTCAAAGAGAGCTTTCAAACAGGCGCACGTATGGGACCCGTAGCTTCGCAGGTCGACACCTTCTAATTTATCTAATTGATTTGATTTGTGTGTGATTGTATATATATATTTATATGTATATGTATATGTATATATATGCCATTGTAAATATTTTGAGCCAACATGTTTTTTTAATCATATTTTATTATTTTTTTAAAATGATACATCTCAGCTCTAAGATGAGCACGAAAGGAGTTACACAAATCTCCTATAACGCTGTAGAATGCACCTCTCAACGCAATCATCCAACCTTATGTCATCTAATCTCTCCAATATCAAAACCTTGTTAAATCACATCCACACCATAACATTACCTCATTTTCCTCTAAAGCAAAATAACATTAAGAAAAAATACATATACTCAAATATAATTTATCATTTATATTTTTTATTATTTTTATTATCATTAAATCTATCGACTTAAATTAAATATTTATATAAATATTAAATAAAAATTATATTTATATTATATTATTATTTTCATATATCTTATTTAAAATTTATTTTATAATAAATAATAACAATAATTTAATTCAACCACGATCTTTTCCAACAAAGGCAACTATCTCGGACTTTCTCTCCAACTTTCGCTTGGCAAGTCCTTTTATGATTCAATTGATATCGGCCATCTAAGTCGAATGAACTTTGCACTATTTTATTTTGCATAGGTGATAAAGGGGATTAAATAAATCAATATTATTTTATTTTTCCAAATTGTTAGAGCTACGAGACATGTACTTTGATCTAATTTTTAGCAAGAGTGATAAGGCCATTAATTATTCAATATTAAACACTTATTTAGTTAAATCTATATTTAT
This sequence comes from Larix kaempferi, assembly GCA_027924585.1. Classification (NCBI taxonomy): domain Eukaryota; kingdom Viridiplantae; phylum Streptophyta; class Pinopsida; order Pinales; family Pinaceae; genus Larix; species Larix kaempferi. Next base: position 418,286 of record BSBM01001482.1, on the reverse strand, counting down.
TAGGTAAAATTTGGATTAAAAAAATGTGAATTTAGACTTTGAAAGTATCAATATCAACCTTTTTAAAGTGCAAAATTAGATTATGAAAGTGGTAATGTTGGTTTTGAAAAGTGTGTTTTTCTATTCGAATAGTGTTTTTTTTACTACGTATGAACCCTAAAATTGCAGTTTTTATTATGAACCTATGAATTCCAATTCAAAAGGTGTGAATTTCAAATAAAAAAATGCAAATTTTGATTTGAAAAGTGCAATTTTCATTTGGAAATGTGCAATCTTTTAAGGTAAAAAGTGCAATGTCTATAATATTCAGTCCTTGTTTTAATAACAAGTTTCTCAGTTCTTGTTTCTTTTTTGATACAGTATTAAGAATATCTAGCGTTTTACATAGATAATTTAATAGTTTCCAAACGAGGCAGGAATTATCTACATAATATGTATAGGCACAACTTAATTTCACAGTAGTAACCAGTAAACGGTGTATTCTGCATCAGAGTAGTAACTTTCCTCAAATTCCTAGAGGCTTGTGGACGTCCCAGGTGCTCAATGTTTGCTCGCCCAGTCAGGTTGATAGATAGACTATTTTGATTGTAACAAAATATAAATTTGTTGGGCTAATATCCCATCAAACAATATCCATAGGAACATCCATCCCACTCTCAATACTATGCCCCATCTGTTCTCGTTGTGCCTTAACTTCCGAAAGGACCTTCTCGTTTATTATAATTTTTTCCCTTGTCCATCCTAGCCTTTGTAACATCCTTGGACCTCCCTTGCGGCCTTCTGAGGCCACCGAAGATCCGATGTTACTTTTTTTTTTCTTCTTTTACCTCCAAAACTACACACAACCGCACTAGACTCGGGTCCGCAATCCACCATTGCGATCCGTAGTCTACACGACGCCTTTTCGCAATCCGCAATTGCGTCTTTCCGCAATCCGCAATCCGCAATCCGCATTGCGTCATTATGCAATCTACAATCACGTCCTTTCACAATCCACAATCCGCATTGCATCATTCCGCAATCCACAATCGACAATTGTGTCTTTTCGCAATCTGTAATCCGCATTGCAGAAGTCAAAAATGCAGAAGTCCAACTTCAACTTCCGGAAAAAATTCCCCTTCCGCAATCCGAAATCTGCATTGCGGAATTTGGAATTGCTGAAGTCCAACTTCCATCTTTTGAAAAACTTCCCTTCGGTAATCCGTAATCCGCATTGCGAAAGTCGGAATTGCGGAAGTCCAACTTCCAACTTTCAGAAAACTTCCCCTTCCTCAATCTGCAATTCGTATTGCAGAAGTTAGAGTTGCAAAAGCCCAACTTCAACTTCCGGAAAAATTCCCCTTCCGCAATCCGCAATCTGCATTGCAGAATCCCAGCTCCTCTGTTCTGACAGTCACCAAGCCAAACTTTTGAGAGGCATAAATTCCTCATCCTGAGTCCCAATGAGGCAAGTTTGGTACCGTTGGAAAGGTCTTGGAGAGATCTATCCAATGGTAGAACCCCCTACTCAGTTTAGGTATCTAACCTCCTCATTTCCTTCCATAAAGTTTATCTGTAAACCTCCTAAGGTATCTTTCAACCTTTAATAGGTATCTACCTATCTCTCGCCATAAACCATCTTTCCTCTATCTCACAGAGTGGGCTAAACATACCGAGGTGCACATAACCATTCCTTGATTAAGTAAGGTTAAGCAGTCCATTTACAAGGGTAAGCATCTCATGACAAAATACATATACTAAATGAAACTAAGGTTAACCATACATCTAACATATGTAAAATCAGCAATGCATTAAACTCATGCAACTGAAAGAAGCATTTCAACCAGCACTTAGCCTTCCACATAGGCTTACACATGGTCTACCTATTGTTCACATTCATATAAAATTCATTCAACATCTTAAGCAAAACAACATAGTAATAACGCATGAGATAACACCATTTATCCCACCTAATACTTATCTTGGTATCTTGAAGTTTCCCCAGCAACTGGTTAAATGAGAGCAACGTTCCACCAAACCTTAGGTCTCTGTCCAACCTATACTCTTTCAGGTGAGAGACCATCCCCGAGCTGGGCTATGTATCCACTAAGGAAGGCTAGGTAGGCTTTCTAACAGTCAAGATCCACCTCAATGTTAAGGCATCCTATAGCTGAGTTTGTTAAGCAATTATGAAATCATACTCATGCTAAGCCACCCTCGAGTTGGGTTTATCAAGCATACTCGTGCTAAGCCACCCTGTAGTTGGGTTTATTAAGCATACTCATACTAATCCAGCCTGTAGTTGGTTCTATCAAGTATAGAGGGTAACAAGGAAGATATTGATAAGCCAATAAGCTCAACAATAGAGCTACAGACATCTCATTCACTTAGCAGGTAAGGCATCGACATTATCCACCTCACCCAACATAAGGAAGACCCTCTTCTCTACTGCAAATTCCCTCAAGGCCCCTTCCCTTCCAGTGCTATTGCAGGTAGGCATAAGAAGGTACAACTACTACTTCTATGATATCATAGTATTTACTGGGTTTATCAAGCCTTCCAACCTTAAACTCTATCTTCTACGTCTGCTAAACATGTTCGTTCATCCCAAGGTTGCGGACTAAGCTCTATCCCGCAACTTGACTCTCTGCTTCCTGAATTCTGGGATTCACACAGCTTCTTCAAGCTATTCACACCCCGTAGTCCGCCTTCTAACTCGCCTTCAGGGATCTATTCAAACATAATGCATATGCGTCGGATTCCACTGATATTCAGCTTCACTACTTCGGCTCACCAAGGAGATATCGTCTCCTTCCTCTATCTCATGGCTCTCTCTTTGCTCTGGATTTCCCTTCCTGAAAAAAATAGTAACCGAAAACCAAGAGAGTGAATCCCCCCTGAATGAAAAACCAACCAATGAACCACGAACAAAATGAATGAATCAAATGCCAGCCGCCAACTTTGATCTCAGCATCATTTTTATCTCCAGTGAATATCCTCCGCAAGATTTCCTTCTCCACGTTCTGTAACTGAATCCGTACCCGTACAGGGAATCAAATTGGTTACTCGTTCCCAAGTGGCAGCATGGGTCACCATACCACAACCCCTCACCTCTCCCTAGTGAATACCTTCACCCCGTTCTCATTAGCTACCTCACTTAGCTAGTTTTGGGTATTTCATTGCAATATTAAGCATTTACACCAATTACAAAATTTCATGGATTAATAGCACATGCATAGTTTCACTGTCAAATACTTGCCTATGAAAGCAAAACTTAAGCATCCACTAGTGGGGCCTTGGCCTTGAGATCCACACTAGGATCAACACACATTGCACAAACACAATATTTACATTGTGGCCAATAATTACTATGGCAAGGTAGGGGTATTACAACTCCCTCCCCGTTAGAACAACACCATCCTTGATGTTCTCAAAACTTAACAAAAACAGGAATTCCTCTCTCATGGCATGCTCCAGCTCTCAGGTCCCCTCTTTTGGAGTAAGGTGCTTCCATTTCACCTTTACCTGTCCGATGGATCGCCTCCGGAGTAAGGTAACCTTCCTATTGAGGATGCATATAAGCTCCACTTGGAATTATCCCTCTGGTTCCACTTGTATCACATGCCAATCAATGATGTGATTAGGATCATGTACATATTTCTTAAGCAAAGAGACACGAAAAACATTATGAGCTTTCATGTTAGTAGGTAATGTAATCCTATATGCAACTAGTCCTATTCTATCAAGGACTTCAAATGGTCCACAATAGTAGGGTGCCAACTTGGCACAACTTCCCAACTTCATGGAGCTCTTCCTTGGTCTCACTCTCAAGTAAACATGACACCCAATCTGGAATTCTTTGTGTACTCTCTTCAAATCTGCATAGATTTTCTTCTTATCCCGAGATGCCTTCAAGTTTTGTCTAATCTTAACAACTTCCTATTCCATCTCTTCAATCATTTCTTATCCAAGCACTACCCTGTTCACTGGCTTGTCCCAATTCACTGGAGGTCTACATCCTCTACCATACAAAACTTCAAAAGGAATCATCTTTGACGATGCTTGGTACCCATTGTTGTAGGCAAATTCTACCAAGTGTAGGTAATCCTCCCACTTGGATGGTTTATCCATCACATACATCCTTAACATGTCTTCAAGAATCTAGCTTACTCTCTTAGTCTGACCATCTGTTTGAGGATGATAGGCTGTACTAAAATTCAACTTATTCTCCAACTCTTGAAATAACCCTTTCCAAAAATTGGAAGTGAATTTTGTGTCCCAGTCTGAAATTATTGCCTTGGGAAATCCATGCAACCTGAATATCTCTCTCGTGAAGATATTTGCAATGTCATTGGCCGTGCGAGTAGACTTAACTGGAATAAAGTGAGCCACTTTTGATATCTGGTCCACTACAACCATAATGGAATCATGTTTCTTCAAAATCATGGGAAAACCGATTATAAAGTCCATAGAAATCACTTCCCACTTCCATTCGGGAATGGGTACTGGCTGCAACAATCTTGCTGGATGTTGATGCTCTGCCCTGACCTACTGACACTTTTGACATCTAGCAATATACTCTGCTATCAACTTCTTCATCCCATGCAAAAAGTGTTGTTTCCTTGTTGCGGTTATAGTTTGCTGATACCCTGGGTGGCCAGAATATGGATTTTGGTGTATCTCGCCCAACACAAGCTCTTTCAATTCTACACAGTTTGGAATGTACAGTCTGGCATCTTGGTAAATAAGGACATCATCTTCTCCAATATGATATCCTGCAAACTTGTTATCCACCTTTCCCTGCTGCAACTTCTCTTTGATTTGTAGGTAAGCTTCATCATTCTCTTGAATTTCAATGATCCTTGCTTTCAAATCTGACTTACAAACACTTATTGCTGCAACATGAAATTTCCTACTGCGCGCACCAACAACCTTATTCTCCTTTCCTTTGACATGTTTAATCTCTAAATCAAACTCATAGAGAAATTCCATCCATCTAGTTTGTTTATCATTTAGATTTGGCTGGTTAAATAAATATTTTAAACTCATGTGATCCATCCTAAGTTCAAATCTTCTTCCCAGAAGGTAATGCCTCCATTTCTTGAGAGCATGCACTATGGCTGCTAGCTCTAAATCATGTGTGGCATAGTTCCTTTCATGATATTCCAGTTTCCTTGACTTGTAGCCAATTAAAAATCCTTCTTGCATGATTACTCCACCCAATTGTTCCATGCAAGCATTTGTGCACACCACAAATTCTTTACTTGGATCTGCAATCTTTAAAACAAGAGCACTGATAAGTAATTCTTTTAACTTCTGGAAACTCCTTTCACACTTCTCAGACCATATCAATTTTACTTCCTTCCGTTGTAATGATGTAATTCGGTGGGATATCCTAGAGAAAATTTCAATGAATCTTCTATAGTAACCTTCAAGGCCCATAAAAGATCTTACATCTGCAACATTTCTCGGAGTAGGCTAGTGCATTATAGCCTCAATCTTCTCTGGGTCTACTGCAATACCTTCTGCTGAAATAATATGTCCCAAATACTGTACCTTCTACTTATAGAAGTCACACTTGCTCATATTTTCATACAACTGGTGTTCGCTAAGGACTTGCAAGACCATTCTCAAATGTTCAGTATGCTCTTCTTCATTCTTTGAATACACCATAATGTCATCCAAGAATACAATCATGAAATTATCCAAGTATTTGTCGAAGACACTGCTCATAAGACACATGAAAGTAGCAGGTGCATTGTCGAGAACAAATTGCACCACAGTGAACTCATAGTGTCCATATCTAGTTTGGAAAGCTGTTTTATGACTGTCTTCATCCTTTATCCTCACTTGATGGTAGCCAGACCTCAAGTCAATTTTGGAAAATACTTTAGCTTCCTTCATCTAGTCAAACAAGTCATCAATTCTTGGCAATGGATACATGTTCTTGATTGTTACCTTGTTTAGTTTCCTATAATCCATACATAGCCTTAAAGTCCCATCCTTCTTCTTAACAAATAGCACAAGTGCACCCCAAGGAGATACACTCGGTCTGATATACTCTTTGTCCATTAATTCTTGCAGCTGCATCTTTAAATCTATCATCTCAAGTGTGCTCATTCTATAAGGGGATTTGGAGCTTGGTGCTGCTCCTAGAACAAGGTTAATGGAGAAATCAATGTCTCTCTTGGGTGGTAATCCTGGCACTTCATCTGGAAATACATCATGGAACTCCTGTAATAGTTGAAAGTCATCTAGCTTTGTCCCTTTATCTTCTATTGAATCTAATATATGCATAACATATAATTGACAACCCTTTTTATAGAAATTTCTTAGCTGTAAGGCTGAAATCTACCTTACTAAAACTTGTTTTGGAATTCCTTTAACCAACCTTGGTCTTCCTTCATCATCAATACACTCAAGTACCTTCTTATTGAAGTCAAGCTTGGCTCTATGCTTCTCCAACCAATACATGCCTATCAAGGCATCATAAGATCCTAAGGGTAGTATATTCAAGTTTACCTTGGTGAGGAATCCATTCAGCTCTACGAGACATTCCACCACTACCTCACTCAACTTTCTCTTGGTCTTAGTGGCTAGTTGAACTAACCAAGACTTACCATGTTTCACTTTACCAAGTGAACAAATTTCAACCACTTTAGGGGACACAGAACTATGAGTGGATCCTAGATCAATTAAAATAGAAATAGATTGCTTAGAAATATTAACTTCAACTTCTACCACTGCTGATTGGTGGTATGCCTGGTGATCATCTAGTGCTGCATAGATTAGAGGTGTGGCTCTGGCCATATATTCCACTGTGGTTTCTTCTCCCAAGTTGTGCAAGCTTCGGGGATTCGCTCTTCGATTTCAAAAATATCTAACAATGTGGTTGTCTCCACATCCCCAACAATGAAGTTGTCCTTTTGATGTTTTCTTTGATGTTACCGCTGGTTTGAACCCACTTTTTGCTGGCTGTCCTTGTGGAAAGTTTCTACATCGACTCTTGAAAGGTGTCTTGAAGCCACTTCTCCTTGGTTCAAATCATCCTTTGGGATTTCCTTTCCATGCTAGTTGAGTATATTTCTTCCCTTTATTCTGCTCATAACAGAGCATGGCCATTCTAATGGCTTCATCCAAACTTTGTGGATGGGAAAAATCAATCCTATCCCTGTAGTTATGTGGTAGGATTCCAAGGAAACACTGAACCTTCACCCTATCATTCTTGATGTAGTCTACATACCTTAACAGTTCTAAGAATTTATGAACATGTTCCTCCATGGAATTTTTCCCCAACCTGAGTTCATTGAACTCCTTTCTCTTGTTGTCGTAATACCTAGCTGATAGGTATTTCTCCTTAAAGTATATTTTAAACCGTTCCCAATTGATCCTCCTTTCATTGGTTCTCTTCCATTTCATGAGATGTTCCCACCAAATGGAAGCTTTGCCATTCAGATTGTAAATGGAAAATCTAGCCTTTTCACTTTCCGAATAACCATGCATTTTTAAATACTTTTTCATTCCAAGAAGCCATCCCTCTGCCTCCTCGCCTATCTTGATTTCTCCATCAGAGGTAGAAGCTCTTGCTTTCATAAATTCTCCTTGTGGGATCCCTTTGAACTTCCTTCTTTTCTCAGACCGATTGTAAGTGTGTCTTGGACTTCTTTGAGAGTCTCTAGAGTGTTCAGATCTGGTAGAAGGAGTCCTGAAGAGGATGTCTTGTGCCTTCTACTCACATCACCCCCTTTATGGCTTGGGTTCCTCTCCCTAAAATGACCTCTAGAATGGCTAATGACATTACTTTCTTCTCGGTCCATATTACTTTGATTGGACCCCATGTTTACTTTCTGATGCATGTCAGTGAGGCTATGTAGAATGGCTGCATTGAGCTGGTGCTTCTCTTCTTGCTCCTTTATCATCCTCTCATTAAAGGTTACCATGGTCTCAACCAAGTTTTGGGGAGTTACCCACTCCCTTCTTCCATTAGACGTTGTTTCAACATGCTCTTCTTGCACGTTTTCCCCTAGCACGTCTTTTTCAGGTTCATAGGGATCCTGCACATCATTAACGGTCACAATTCTTGCTTTCTGACACACGATTTTGCTATTCGATTCAATTGTAGCCTTTTGCAATCACTTTGCGTGATATAATTGTTTATTAGAGAGAATAGAACTTGAAACATCCATACAATCTGGAATTTACTCGTTAAACAATTAATAAACAAGAGTTCTGTTAGGTTAAAACAGTGCCACGGGAATTTCCTTACCTGCAATTTCTTCCATGGTTTTGCCCTAAGAGCCCCAGTGTTGTAACCTGGCTCTGATAGCACTCTGTAACATCCTCGGACCTCCCCTGTGACCTTCCAAGGCCACTGAAGATCTGGTGTTACTTTTTTTTCTTCTTTTACCTCCAAAACTACACACAGCCGCACTGGACTCGAGTCTGCAATCCACCATTGCGATCCATAGGCTGCATGGCACCTTTCCGCAATCCGCAATTGCATCTTTCCACAATCTGCATTGCGGAAGTTGGAAATATGGAAGTCCAACCTCAACTTCTGGAAAAAGTTCCCCTTCCACAATCTGCAATCCGTATTGTGGAATTCGGAATTGCGGAATTTCAAATTCCAACTTCCGGAAAACATACCTTCCGCAATCCACAATCGGCATTGTGGAAGTGAAACTTCCATCTTCCAGGAAACTTCCCCTTCCGCAATCCACAATCCGTATTCTGGAAGTTGGAGTTGTGGAAGCCCAATTTCAACTTCCAGAAGACTTCCCCTTTCGCAATTTGCAATCCGCATTGCGGAAGTCTGAATTGTGGTAGCCCAACTCCTCTATTCCGGCAACTCACCAAGGAAAACATCTGAGAGGCATAACTTTGTCATCCTCAGTCCAAATGAGGCAAGGTTGGTACCGTTAGAAATCTCCTGGAGAGCTCTATCCAATGGTAGAACCCACTACCCAGTTGAGGTATCTAACCTCTTCATTCCCTTCTCTGAAGTTTTGTCTATAAACCTTCTAAGGTATCTTCCAACCTTTAACAGGTCTCTACCTATCTCCTTCCATAACCCATCTTTCCTCTAACTCATAGAGCAGGCTAAACATACCACGGGCCACATAACCATTCCCTAATTAAGGTTAAGCAGTGCATTTATAAGGGTAAGCATATCATGACAAAATACATATACTAAATGAAACTAAGGTTAACTATACATCTAAAATATGTAAAATTAGCAATGCATTAAACTCATGCAGCTGGATGAAGCATTTCAACCAACACTCAGGCTTACACATGGTCTACCTATTGTTCACATTCATATAACATTCATTCAACAGCTTAAGCAAAACAACATAGTAATAATGCATGAGATAACACCATTCATCCCACATAATACTTATCTTGGTATCTTGAAGTTTCCCCAGCAACTGGTTAAGTGAGAGCAATGTTCCACCCAACCTCAGGTCTCTGTCCATCCTATACTCTTTCAGCTGAGAGACCATCCTGAAGCTGGGATATGTATCCACTAAGGAGGGATAGGAAGGCTCTCTAATAGTCAAGATCCACCTCAATGCTAAGCCAACCTATAGCTGGGTTTTTCAAGCAATTCTGAAATTATACTCATGCTAAGCCACCCTACCATTGGGTTTATCAAGCATACTCGTGCTAAGCCACCATGCAATTTGGTTTATCAAGCATGCTCGTACTAAGCCAACCTGTAGTTAGTTCTATCAAGTATACAGGGTAACAGGGAGGATATTGCTAAGCCAGTGAGCTCAACCATAGAGGTATAGAAATCTCATTCACTTAGCAGGTAATGCACCCACATTATACACCTCACCCAACACAAGGAAGGACCTCTTCTATGCTGCACAGTCCCTCAAGTCCCCTTCCCTTCTAGTGCTATTCAGGGTAGGCATAAGAAGGACCAACTACTAGTTCTACGAGATCATAGTATTCACTAGGTTTATCAAGACTTCCAATCTTAGACCCTATCTTCTATGTCTACTAAACATGTTGGTTCATCCCAGGGCTGCGGACTAAGCTCTCTCCCACAACTTGACTCTCTACTTCACAGATTCCAAGTTTCAGACAGCTTCTTCAAGTTATTCATGCCCCATAGTCAGGCTTCAAACTCGCCTTCTAGGATCTAATCAAAGATAACGCATATGCGTCGGATTCCTCTAGTATTCAAATTCTCTACTTCGGCTCACCGAGGTGATCACATCTCCTTCCTCTATCTTATGGCTCCCTCTCTACTCTGGATTTCCCTCCCTAAACAACAAGACTAACCAACAACCAAGAGAGTGGATCCCCCCCGAATGAACAGCCAACCAAGGAACCATGAAAAAAATGAATGAACCAAATGCCAGCCGCCAACTTCGATCTTAGCGCCGTTTTTATCTCCTACGAATATCCTCCACAAGATTTCCTTCTCCATGTTCTGTAACTGAATCCATACCCATATAGGGAATCAAATCAGTTGCTCCTACCCAAGTGGCAGCATGGGTCACCATCCCACAATCCACTTGTCACCTACCTAAATTTTGCGCCTATTTATTTTATTGCAAAAACATTATATTAAATTTTAATTACAAAGTTTTGTAATTATGACCAAAATTGGTCAAGGATGATTGCAATGACTGATTATTGTTATTTAAAAAATTAAAACAGGAGACAAACACCCAAGGGAACTGTTAAATGAGTGTTCACTGACCCACTATGAGTAATGGAAGCTATTAGAAGGCATGGGACAGATGTCAGCATTTGCACTCCACCACTAGCTGTTTGTTATGGGACAACTACCCCTAAATTGTGGCATTATCCTCCAGGTGAGTGGAAGAGAGATGATGGCTCATTAATGACTAGGTTAACCACTAAAAGGCCTAGGCAGCCTAGATAAGGCAATTCGAATTGAGCAGGAAGCTCCATCATTATTTCTGTAGAAATAATTTCTCAAGTGTATCAGGTGATCATAGAGAGATTCGAATAGGGAGGCTATGTGGAAGTGCAATGTGAATCTGCTGAAATTATTTTGAGGAAGAAACTAGAGGTGCTGGTGCAGGTCTCTTTAACTGTTAAGTATATATGACTGGATGAGCTAATTTGTTGCTGCAAGTAGATGACCTAAAGCTTCCACATATTCTTCTTCCTAGTTGTTCCGTGAATAGGCTCGGGGGTCCTAAGGCAAGTAATTTTTCTATATTAAGGAATAGGTTGGGTGGAACAGGCCCCTTGGGTTGTTTGTTTCTCCTACAATCAATCAGGTTCTACTGTTCTACCTTATTGCTTACAGTTAAATTTTTTTTTGAACTTGTAGGTTTAGTATGTACAGTTAATGACATATAGAAATAATTGTTTTCAATTTTTGACCTAGAGACGATTTTGTTTAAGGATGATTAAGTAATGGGAATATATTTAAAGAAATATTTTCTGCATTTTTCCCCATGCGAACTTTCTGCATCGTACTCCAGTACAGAAAAGGAAAATTTAAGACTGAAGATTTGATGGGCATAATGCGAAATGAATGGATAGAATAACTCTGTAGTGATTTCTTTTAAATTTTTAATTATCAATTATTTATGTGTAAACTAATAAATAGAATAGTTTATCACAGAAAACATATTTACAACATATTCCTTGCTTAGTAATAAAAGTAAAATAATTCATCTCTACACAAGTCTAGGTTTTCAAGTCTTTACTAACTATTCTTTCTGCTAATACTTTGCAATCTACTGTTATTTCATTCCAACATGAAAGTGTTACATTTCCACTTATTTTAGAAATTTTCAGCTGCAAATACTCTTGTACTCAGAGTTGTTATATATAAACGATAAATACATAATTATCATTCACATAATGGCATATCACTATTTTATTTCAATAACTATATCCCATATTTCAATAGTATCAACTATGACTTCTAAATTCAAATACTTTCATCAAAGTTAGAACCCAAACACTCTATCATTTTATTATTTAGCATTCCATTGCTTTACGATAGACTCAGAATCGAAACCCTCAAACAAATCATTTACAAATAATGTTACAGGTTCATACTGGTTCGTTAGTCTCTTGCTTAAACAACTTACATTACTTTAAAACCAAGCAAACACAGACGAGAGTATTATATATTAAAATAAGTTTTGGTTCAAAAACAAAATGGAGTTACATTATTATCTTCCAAACTCAAAACAATACGATCACAGGGTTTCATTTTTGAAAAACAAATTAGTCACGACTTTCGGCCTGAATTAACATTGTTAATCTAACCAGAATACCAACTTTCACAAACATAGAATTAGTTCAGTAAAACTATTCTTTTCATGCAAACACGATTTCATTTCATCACTGAAGCAAAATCATAAACATTTCAACACAAGACTTTCTATGTTTCGTAGAAAACGAGTTAGCCCTCAGCTCTTGGCTAATATTTTGCATTATTTTAATTTAGTGAAAATATCAACACAATTTGTATTGAAACATTTCAAGATTTCTACATTACTTAGGGTTCATCCATTTTTGAAATTTTCATCATAAAACAAGTTTACATTTTAACGAAAGTTACAACGAAACACTGCAGTGGCAGGATAGTGGAAAGAGCCTAGGATTCCATTCTCTTTACACCCAACGTGAGGATCTTGAAAGTTACATCCACAGTTGAAAATCCTCTTCCAAGAACATTTCCTTAGACTTTGTCAAAACATCAAGCATAGGTCACACAGACCAGGAGAACTTACTAGGAGAAAGAACCACCGAGGCTTACCGGTGGTTGAGTAGCCATTCCCTTCAAGCTTTCAAACCCAGTGACCTCTCGACAAAGCTAAACCTGTCATAAAATTCATTGAGAGATTAAATAACTAAAACGCAGAGTTTAACTCAAACTAAACTCGAATATCATCATATTTCCTTTAAAGAAACTATTACGTTAAATAACGCAGTTCTGGAGTTAGAAACACCTTCAGCAGACAAGACGTCGAATCTATCTACCAGTTGTAGAGAATAAGAGTTCACAACTTAAAGAAAAACCATTAGAGCTAGGAGAATCGAACTCTGGTTCAACCTTGCACTCAAAGAAGCTCATAGAAAAACCTTACAAACTACTTCAAAGACTATATCGTAGCTCAACGCTACCAAGAATACAGAGCCTAGAAACATATAAATTTTCCCTTACAGGTCCAAGGATCAAAACTGCGGAAGGAGTCCTCCAAACAACCAACTTCCACACCCTACATTGTAGCAGGTTGTCAGCCTCTCTACTCTACCACTAACACATGAAATGACGGCCAAGAAACACGTCAACGATACTTACCATGAAAGACTAGGGTTTTTTTCCAAAGTTCTAGATCATATGAGATCAACGATGGAGGAGGTGCCAGCCAGGCACGTTGAAGTTCGGACAACCACTGCATTGATTACCATATCGATTATCACATCCACCACATCACCAAATCACTAGACCAAGGAATAAATTTTGGCACAGCTCAACGTTGTACTTGCATTTTGTGAACTCTTTCACATGACCATCAGCCATGAAGGCATCCACCTAAGCTTTCCACTACACATAAGCAGGTAGGCGATTTTCATGCTATGACCAGTTTTTGACAAAGTGCCAGCAAGCTAGTACCAAGACTTTAAATGCCCTGTCATTATCGCATTCAATACAATGTTTAGGGTTGTATTACATATTTCTTTTCATTCCCAAAGTTTGTAGTTGGCATCGTATTATTAGTAATACATTTCTAATGTATGGGTAGTATAATGCATGGTTATTATATGTTGTACATTTTCTTCTCAAATAGCATAGATAATGTCATATATTGGATTTTAATATATAGTTTATATTTTGTATATTGCTAATCAATTGATTATAAAAGATCTTCGATACTTAAGGTATAATCTAGGCTTCTTATTGTGCACATTATAATGCTTGTTCATATTGAAATAACATAAACATTACAATTAAAAGATTTCAAATAATGTTGCAAATTGACAATGGTATTATCGTATCTTTGATAATAACAATTTGTTATATTAGAATGATTTTCATAAATTATAAATAAGCTATTATAGTTATTTTGATGACTTCAAGTGAATCCATGTGTACATTGGAATCTAGCTCATAAACAAGAACTCATAGGGTAAGTTTAATACATAAGCACACTGACAAGCTTGTAAACTAGTACGTAAATGAGAAGTGGAACAAAGTTCCATACCTTCAATAATTTTTATGCAAGGAAGTACTTAGAGTTCTCACTTTACGTTGACGATGAATTGAAAAACATATTTACTCTTAACACTTGGATTGTTGTAATATTCTTACCTACATTTTTGCATAGTGAAACATGTTCAAATGCTTTAGCTAAATATAGCCAAGTAATCATTAGGGTACCTCGTAGGACCCCTTCGTCATCATCGAAAGCAAACTGTCAGTGTCTTATCAAGAAAATTTATCACAAGATAAACTTAATTACTGCCTGTAGATTTCATTTAAACACAAGAAGAAACAAAAGATGTATTTATGTGTTATATTGTGTAATTTGTCGTTATCATAAACTGTTATTAGTTAAGAGATTAGTATCCATTTTATTTTCCGCATTAGCAATTTCAGTATTTATTGCTACTTTAAAAAATTTTAAATTTTTGTAAATTTACGAGATGTCACATGTGGTATCAGAGCTAATGTTCAAACTCTCGACCTAAAAAGGTCCAAAGAATATGCAGCAAAAAATTTTATGACAGCAGAAATCTATACTAATTCAATTTAAAGTATTTTTTTATACATAAATTTGTTTTCTAAGTTACAGGTATGGAAGGATCGACTCAACACATGGAGGACAGATTTCGACAGAATAGTCATACCAACAACAACATTGGATAACATTATGAAGAAGAAGTCCATGGTGAAGTAAATGACAATTCATCAGAATTGTTACGTGCATTTCAGGAGTTGAAAGCAGAAATAAGGTCTGTTAAATAGGATAATGAGAGTATTCTGAAGGCACAAGAGGAACTAAACCAAGTACTATTCGATCAATGCCCAACCGATGAACGGGATAGAGGAGTTGAAAATACCTCCAAGATTGAAGACTTACCTCATGGGAACTAGGGTAAGAAAGTGAAAACTGATGATGTGGACAGCAGTTCAACATCATCAGGAGCTTCCAAAGGGATATGTAAAAAAAACGTAATTATTCAAGTGACAGCAGTGAAGGGGATTACAAACCAAAAAGAAAAAGCCATAAACAGTATGACCAGATTTCTGGGGAGTTCAAGAAAATCAAACCCCCAATTTTCAATGGCAAAACTGAGAAAGGAGAGACAGTTGAAGCATGACTGTCTAGCATGAAGAAATATTTTCAAATCTATTATTCTGAATCATTAAAAGCAAAGATGGCCATATACAACCTGATCAGTAAGGTAGATATTTGGTGGCAGGACATCAAAAGAGTGAAGGGCATCAAGGACAAATATGTAAATTGGAGACCCTTTAAAAGGTACTTCAAGAAGAAGTTCTTATCTGAACAATATTATGAAGAAAAATCCAAGGAATTTTATGATTTAAAATTCAGAACCATGAACATGAAAGAGCTGAACAAAAAATTTTTGAATTTGATAAGGTATGTGCCATATCTTGTGGAGGAAAAAATAAAGATTCATAGATATTTGAGTTGTCTACCTTTCAACATCAAGGAAATAATAGAATATGACAATCAAAAGACCTTAGAAGAAGCCATGAGGAAAGCAAATTTCTACTATGATACAAACCGGAAAAGACAAGGGATATCTAACTGGAAAAATCATAAACCCAACAACTTTGAGCTAAAAAGGAAGAATTTCAGGTTCAATAGAAATTCTAGGTTTCAAAAGAAAAAATTTCCAAATCGAAATTTTCAAGGAAACAGTTCCAGAAATAATCAGCAGCAGAATTTTACAGCTCCTAGAAATACACCCAATGTTACCAAAACTAATGAACAGAGGATACCTATAAATTTGTTTGAGTGTCAAGGTCCTCATTATGCTTCAGAATGCCCCAAAAGGAAGCGGACAACCAATAATATTCACTCCATACAAGCTGAAACTACTGTGGGAGACTTGGCAAGAGACATGCCCATAATTAATGCAGCTCTTTACAATAGGAAAGCTGAGCATCAAGTCTCTATGGTAGAGATTGAAGGTATGCTACAAAACCACCCAGTTTCTATTTTGATTGATCTAGGCGCTAGCCTGAGTTATATATCTCCATATATAGTAGAAAATCCTAATTGGAAAACAGAAAAATTTAATAAATCATGGTTAGTTAGACTAGCAACAAGAACAAAAAGAAAAGTGTCTGATTTTGTTGAAAGTTGTGTTTTATCTATGAATTAGTTAAAGACACAAACCAAGATGAATGTTTTACCTTTAGGATCCTCTGACCTCTTAATTGGAATGGATTGGTTAGAATCACATCATGTTATTTTGAATTTTTATGAGAAAATTTTTACCTGTCTAAATGATGAAGGAGAAACAGTAGAAGTAAAGGGTATTCCTAGAAAGACATCACTTAGAAAGATTTCAGCTATGCAAGTAAAGAGAGCAGTTAGAAAAGGATGTAAGATGTTTGCAGTGAATGTAGTACATGAGGAGTTGATTACTAAAGAGGACCAACTGAAACTAGAAGATATACCTATCCTAAAAGAATTCAAAGATGTTTTTCTAGAAGAGATTCCAGGGTTAAGCCTAAAGAGAGATCTAGATTTTACCATTGAGATGATATCGGGTGCGGTATCAAACTCTAAAGCTCCATATAGGATGAATATACTGGAATTAAATGATTTAAAATCATAGTTGAAGGAACTGATTGATAAAAACTATATAAGACCCAGCGTGTCTCCTTGGGGAGCACCTGTTATTTTTTTTAAGAAGAACGATGGCACTTAAAGACTCTGCATGGATTATTGCCAACTAAATAAGATGAAAATCAAGAATCGATATCCATTGCCTTGCATAGACGATCTATTTGATCAACTGCGTGGAGCAACGATATTTTCAAAGATTGATTTGAGGTTAGGATATCATCAAGTTCGTGTGAAGGATGAGGATATTTTTAAAACAACCTTTAGAACTCAATATGGACATTATGAGTTCGTAGTCATGCCGTTTGGGTTGACTAATGCCCCAACAGTATTTATGTGCTTAATGAACAATAATCTGCACAAATATTTGGATAAGTTCACCATTGTGTTCATAGATGACATTCTGGTATATTCTAAAACTAAATAAGAGCATGACGAACATCTGCCTATTATTTTACAATTTCTAAGAGATCACCAGTTATATGCTAAGTTTAGTAAGTGTGACTTTCACAAGGATAAGATTCAGTATTTAGGTCACATAATCTCTAAGGAAGTAATTTCGGTTGATCCCGATAAGATAAAAGCCATTAATGAATGGCTGGTTCCTAAAGATGTGACGGGCGTTCGATCATTTATGGGGACTACAAGATATTATAGAAAATTCATAGAATGTTTTTCAAAGATTGCAAACCCCATAACCTCCTTACAGAAGAAGGGGAAGAAGTTTGTATGGGATAAAAAGTGTGCAGATAGTTTTACGAAGTTGAAGGAATTACTAACTACAGTGCCTATTCTGAGAATTGCAGATCCTAATAAATATTTTATAGTATACACCGACGCATGTAATGATGGACTCGATGGAGTCCTAACAGAAGAAGGACATGTGGTTGCATATGAGTCTAGAAAACTGAAAATACATGAGAAAAATTACTCTACATATGATCTAGAATTATTAGCAGTAATACATGCCTTAAAAATGTGGTGTCACCATCTTATTGGTAGAGAATTTACTTTGATGATAGATAACAGGGCTGAAGTATTTACTAGATCAAACAAACTTGAATGCTAGATAAGCTAGATGGCTAACCTTTCTAAGTGAATATGATTTTGAAATTCAGCATATAAAGGGTAATGAAAACAAAGTTGTTGATGCTTTAAGTCGTAATGCAAAGTTAAATTTTATTTCAGCCATCAGTACATACACAACATATTTAGAAAATCATATTTTCGAAGGGATTAAGTCGGATGAAGAGTACATAAATTTACATGAAAAGACAACAGGAAATAATTCTGAAAATTCTATGGCAGACTACAAGTTAAAAGAAAATGGGTTCTTGTTATACAAAAATAGATTATATGTGCCCAATGTACCAAAGATAAAAATTTTGATTTTAGATGAGATGCACAAAAGTCATTATTCTGGCCATCCAGTTTATCAGAAAACCATCACTATGTTACAGAAAGAGTATTATTGTCCTAGGATGAAGGATGAAGTAATGAAATATATAGCTAAATGCCTTGACTGTCCAAAAGTAAAAGTTGAACATCAGCATCCAGCTGGATTGTTACAGCCATTACCTATACCTAGCTGGAAATGGGAGATCATAAGTATAGATTTTGTTACCGAACTACCCAAGAATCAGAAACAAAATGATTCCATCATGGTGGTAGTGGATAAAATCAACAAGGCAACACGTTTTATACCAATAAAAACTACTCATAAGGCTCCATACATTGCATAAATTTTCATGAAACGGATTTTTCGATTGCATGGAATACCAAAAGTGATAGTTTCAGACCGTGATTCTAAGTTTATTGGAAAGTTCTAGAGATCTTTGTTTAAAGGGTTGAATACAACCTTAAAATTCAGCACAACATTTCATCCACAAACGGATGGACAGACATAAAGAGTGAATCAGATATTGGAAAACATGCTACGGATGTATGTTAAGGATCAACCTAGTAAGTGGGAGGACTACTTGCAATTAGCAGAATTTGCATATAACAACCATTATCATGCATCATCCAGGCTTAGCCCTTTTGAAATTCTTTATGGTAGGAAATGTAATACACCAGTTTCTTGGAATGGTCTAGTTAATAGAGTTATTTTAGGACCTGAATTGTGGAAGGAAATATAACTAATCGTGCAACATGTACAAAGAAATCTTAAAGCTGCCCAAGATAGACAAAAAAGTCAAGTAGATCTAAAGAGGACTCATAAAGAGTTCCAGGTTGGTGAGCATGTTTTCATTAAGGTAAGACCAAAGAAGAGTTCATTAAAACTGGGAAGTTGTGCCAAGCTAGCACCCAGGTATTCTGGTCCTTTCGAAGCTTTGTCAAGGGTTGGACCCGTGGCATATCAATTAGCTTTGCCACCGAATCTAAAAATACATAATGTTTTTCATATTTCAGTTTTAAAGAAATATGTACATGATGCTACTCATGTGATAAATTGGAATGATGTACATGTGGAACAAGATGGAAATTTTCAGGTGGAACCAGACTGTATCCTCGAAAACAGGGAAACTCTACTCCAGAATCGCACCATTGAACCGGTAAAGGTGCAATGGAAGCACTTTAGCCCAGAAGAGGCAACCTGAGAGTTGGAGAGTAGTATGCGGGAAGCATACCCAACTTTGTTTTAGGAATACTCAGAGAGTGAATAAACAACATCGAGGACGATGTTAAGACTTAAGGGGGGTGTATGTCACCTACCCAAATTTTGAGACTATTTATTTTATTGCAAAAACATTATATTAAATTATAATTACAAAGTTTTGTAATTATGACCAAAATTGGTCAAGGATGATTGTAATGACTGACTATTATTATTTAATAAATTAAAATAGGAGACAAAAACCCAAGGGAACTGTTAAATGAGTGTTCACTGACCCACTAGGAGGAATGGAAGCTGTTAGAAGGCATGGGATAGATGTCAGCATTTTCACTCCAACACTAGCTGTTGGTTATGGGATAACTACCCCTAAATTGTGGCATTATCCACCAGGTGGGTGGAAGAGAGCTGATGGCTCATTAATGACCACGTTAACCACTAAAAGGCCTAGGCATCCTAGATAAGGTAGTTTGAATTGAGCAGGTAGCTCCATCATTATTTCTGCAAAAATAATTCCTTAAGTGTATCAGGTGATCATGGAGAGATTCAAATAGGGAGGCTATGTGGAAGTGCAGTGTGAGTCTTTTGAAATTTTTGAGGAAGAAACCATAGGTGCTGGTGTAGGTCTCTTTGACTGTTAAGTCTATATGACTTGATGAGCTACTTTGTTGCTGCAAGTAGATGACCTAAAGCTTCTACAAATTCTTCTTCCTAGTGGTTCAGTGAATAGGCTTGGGGGTCCTAAGGAAAGTAATTTGGATGTCTTCAGGAATAGGTTGGGTGGAACAGGCTCCTTGGGTTGTTTGTTTCTCCTACAATCAATCAGGTTCTATTGTTCTGCCTTATTGCTTAGAGTTAAATAATTTTCTGAACTTGTAGGTTTAGTATGTACAGTTAATAACATATAGAAGTAATTGTTTTCAATTTATGACCTAGAGATGATTTTGTTTGAGGATGATTAAGTAATTAGAAGATAGTTAAAGAAATCTTTTTCTGCATTTCTCCCCATGTGAGCTTTCTGCATCGTACTCCAGTAAAGAAAAGGAAAATTTAAGATAGAAGATTTGATGGGAATAATGCCAAATGAATGGAGAGAATAACTCTGTGGTGATTTCTTTTAAATTTTGAATTATCAATTATTTAAGTCTAAACTCAGAAATAGAACAGTTTATCACAGAAAACAGATTTACAGCATATTCCTTTACTTAGTAATAAAAGTAAAATAATTCATCTCTGCACAAGTCTAGGTTTTCAAATCTTTACTAACTATTCTTTCTGCTAATACTTTGGAATCTACTGTTATTTCTTTCCAACATGAAAGTGTTACATTTCCACTTATTTTAGAAATTTTCAGCTGCAAATACTCTTGTACTCAGAGTTTCTATATATAAAAGATAAATAGATAATTATCATTCGCATCATTGCATATCACTATTTTATTTCAATAACTATATCCCATATTTCTATATTATAAACTATGACTTCTAAATTCAAATACTTTCATCAAAGTTAGAACCCAAACACTCTATCATTTTATTATTTAGCATTCCATTGCTTTACGATAGACTCAGAATCGAAACCCTTAAACAAATTATTTACAAATAACGTTAGAGGTTCATACTGTTTCATTAGTCTCTTGCTTAAACAACTTACATTACTTTAAAACCAAACAAATACAGACGGGAGTATTATATCTTCCAAACTCAAAACAATACGATCACAGGGTTTCATTTTTGAAAAACAAGTTAGTCACGACTTTCGGCCTGAATTGACATTGTTAATCTAACCAGAATATAACTTTTGCAAACATAGAATTAGTTCAGTAAAACTATTTGTTTCATGCAAACATGACTTCATTTCATCACTCAAGCAAAATCATAAACATTTCAACACAAGACTTTCCATGTTTCACAGAAAACAAGTTAGCCCTCGTCTCTCGGCTAATATTTTACATTATTTTAATTTAGTCAAAATATCAACACAGTTTGTACTGAAACATTTCAAGATTTGTACATTACTTAGAGTTCAACCCTTTTTGAAAATTTCATCATAAAACAAGTTTACATTTCAACGAAAGCTACATCGAAACGCTGCAATGGCAGGATATTGAAAAGAGCTGAGGATTCCATCTTCTTTACACCTGACGTGAGGCTCTTGAAAGTTACATCCACAGTTAAAAACCCTCTTCCAAGAACCTTTCCTCAGACTTAGTCAAAACATCAAGCATACGTCACACAGGCCAGGAGAACCTATGAGGAGAAAGAACCACCGAGGCTTACTGGTGGTCGAGTAGCCATTCCCTTCAAGCTTTCAAACCCATTGACCTCTTGACGAAGCCAAACCTGTCATAAAATTCATCGAGAGGTTAAATAACTAAAATGCAGAGTTTAACTCAAAGTAAACTCAAATATCATCATATTTCCTTTGAAGGAACTATTACCTTAAATAACGTAGTTCTGGAGTTAGAAACACCTTCAACAAACAAGACATCGAAGACATCTACTAGTTGCAGATAATAAGAGTTCATAACTTAAAGAACAACAATTGTATCTAGGAGAATTGAACTCTGGTTCAACCTTGCACTCAAAGAAGCCGACAGAAAAACAATACAAAGTACTTCAAAGACTGTATCGCGGCTCAATGCTACCAAGAATACAGATCCTGGAAACATATAAATTTTCCCTTATAGGTCCAAGGATCGAAACCGAGGAAGGAGTCCTCCAAACAACCAACTTCCACACCCTACATTGTAGCAGGCTTTCGGCCTCTCTACTCTGCCACTAACACACGAAATGAAGGCCAAGAAACACTTCAATGATACTTACCATGAAAGACTAGGGTTTCTTTCCAAATCCCTAGATCATATGAGATCAACGATGGAGGAGGTGCCATCTAGGCACGTTGAAGTTCGGACAACCAATGCATTGATTATCACATCCACCACATCGCCAAATCACCAGACTAAGGGCTGAAGTTTGGCACAGCTCAGCATCGTACTTTCATTTTGTGAACTCTTTCATGTGACCATCAGCCATGAAGGCATCCACCTAAGCTTTCCTCTACACATAAGAAGGTAGGCAATTTTAATGCTATGACCAGTTTTCAACAGACTTCCAGCAAGCTAGTACCAAGACTTTAAATGCCCTTTCATTAATGCATTCAATACAATGTTTAGGGGTGTATTACATATTTCTTTTCATTCCCAAAGTTTGTAGTTGGCATCATATTATTAGTAATACCTTTCTAATGTATGGGTAGTATAATGCATGGTTATTATATGTTCTACATTTTCTTCTCAAATAGCATAGTTAATGTCATATATTGGATTTTAATGTATAGTTTATATATTTTGTATATTGCTAATTAATCGATTATAAAAGATCTTCGATACTTAAGGTATAGTCTAGGCTTCTTATTGTGCACATTATAATGCTTGTTCATATTGAAATAGCATAAACATTACATTTAAAAGATTTCAAATAATGTTGGAAATTGACAATGGTATTATCGTATTTTTGATAATAGCAATTTGTTATATTAGAATGATTTTCATAAATTATAAATAAGCTATTATAGTTATTTTGATGACTTCAAGTGAATCCATGTGTACATTGGAATCTAACACATAAGCAAGAACTCATAGGGTATGTTTAATACATAGAGCATTACTATTCCTTGCATTTTGGCAAAACAATGACACGACTTTAATAACACTGTTTAGCTTGTAAACTAGTACGTAAATGAGAAGTGGAACAAAGATCAATACCTTCAATAATTTTTATGCAAGGAAGTATTTAGAGTTCTCGCTTTACATTGACGAAGAATTGAAAAACATATTTACTCTTAACACTTGGAGTGTCAAAATATTCTTACCTGCATTTCTGCACAGTGAAACATGTTCAAATGCTTTAGCTAAATATAGCTAAGTAAGCCTCAGGGTACCTCGTAGGACCCTATCATCATCATCCAAAAGCAAACTGTTAGTATCTTATCAAGAAAATATATCACAAGATAAACTTAATTACTGCCTGCTGATTTCATTTAAACACAAGCAGAAACAAAAGATGTATTTATGTGTTATATTGTGTAATTTGTTGTTATCATAAAAAATCATTAGTTAAGAGATTAGTATCCATTTTATTTTTCACATTAGTAATTTCAGTATTTATTGCTACTTTAAAAATTTTTAAATTTTTGTAAATTTATGAGATGTCACACCACTCACCTCTTGCTAGTGGATACCTTCGCCACCTTCTCATTAATTGCCTCACTTAGCCAGTTTTGGGTATTTCATTGCAATATTAAACATTTACACCAATTACAAAATTTCATGGCCTAATCGCACATGCATAGTTTCACTGTCAAATACTTTCCTATGAAAGAAAACCTTTATCATCCACTAGTGGGGCCTTGGCCTTGAGCTCCACACTAGGATCAACACACATTGCACAAACACAATATTTACATCAGGGTAATTTTTAAGGGCGAAATTTCGCCAATTGGCTATTTTTCAGTCTTTTTTTTCAAAAAATAAATTCGCTATTTGGTCATTTTTAGTCTCTAATATCGCCTATATTTACATAAAATCCATTTTTTTTATCATAATATTCGCCAAAATTTACATATTTAAGGAGTAAATTGTATGTTTCATATTTAATATTCGCCTACCTATCTATATACATGTGTCTTTCAATCCAAAATAATCGCCTAGGATACTATACTTAAGTATAATATTAGAATCCTTATAAAATACACTAATTTACATTGAGGCCAATAATTACTATGGAAGGGTAGGGGTATTAGAGCCTTGGTGACCATGCCCATATGATGTTATTTACATCAATCATCATAATTTTTTTTGCACCAACAACCCATTGTTGCTTTCTATTTAAGCATTTTTTGTACAATACACTCAGATCATTCGATGTTCCTTTTGGCTTCCACCATTGCACCTTTACTTTGTAAGACTCAAGAGTACTAGCATCTAAATACTGATAAATATTACCAATTTGCCTACCCAACCATATTGCACAATATGGCTCTGCTGATTGCACAATGACCATTTGGCCCTTTACAACATCCACTCTTGGAATGAATTCATCTCTATGCTTGTTGCATACTGGTCCAACATAGGAATCCTGCAAAGTAGGAACATTTTCCTTCAAATAGGCATCCATAATTTCATGTTCAGATCTTGTAGGTTCAATATTATGAATATCATGGCTTGTCGATGGCCAAAAGTTATTAGTTGATTGATAAACACTCTCAAAGGGACTGTCAAAAGCTTTATATACAACCTCCCAATAATTTAACTAGGGATGCCAAACTTGTTCACCTCCCTTCTCAATCCCTCGATTCCATAATGAAATGTATGTTTCTATTCCTTTTTTTATTTTGTCAATGTCTAAAGGTCTTTTTGATTGCATATTTAGTAACCTAGGATGCCCCACCGACAAGTCCACAATACCATCTGGAAATGACCACTACAGATGAATAGGATATGACCAAGATTAATCCCGGAGTGATGCCCTCCATTGCATGACTAGAATGTTATGTATGAGCTCAAATTTAAAAAAATGGCATTTTTTGATACCGATGATCTTGTCATTTCCATCCAAAAGTTGGGGTTTCACAAAACTCTTAAAATCATAAATTTAATCAATTAGATAAGGGACATAGAAATTTTGATCTTCACATGTCCTATATGTATCCATAATTTCCGAGAGTGAAAATATATCCTTGTGCATTAGCTTTAGTGATAACCTTCCATAAGTTTCATCTATGTCTTCATGGGTGTGTCCAACCAGGAGGGATCCAACTTCAACAATCTCGAACACTCTCCTTGCTATTAAAAGAGATAAAAATGCAAATACAAAGCATTTTTTTGTTTCTCCTGAATAATTATCCATTTGCAACAATAATATGGGTGGTTTTTTTCTATTTGGCATGCATTGATTACTACCATCAACACACAATATATCATGTTGCATTAAATCTTGCTTGTATATCACACACTTTTCTTATGACTCTGATTGCAATAGAGCATCATGCAATTGGTTTGTAGAGAAAATCACAATATTTATCAACCATAGGTTCTTCAAGACTCTTCAATCATTTAGCTAGGGATGTCACAGTGACATTTGATCCCATCTCTAAAAATGAGAGGCTGAAATGGCCAAAACCCCCAGTCTTATTCCCATGAGTAAACATTCCAGTCAATGATATGAGAATATTCATAACATTACTAAAATATTTTCCCTTCTTACCCATCCTTGGAATGGAATTCTTCGACTTATCCATTTTGTCATGAACAATACTCTGAAAATTCTTTGGATTTCTTTTGTGAAGCTAATATGTGAGAATAATACACTTAGCGACAGCTTGCGATATATTTATTACGAGATTCCTGATGTCCTCATAACATTTCAACCTTAGCTGGATCAGTGATCTCCTTTAGCCTATCCTATATTGTAATGCACTCATTACACCTTTCAAAGGAGTTTGCTTTAGAAATTTTAACATCTTGGAAATGTTCTCTCATCACCTTGCTAAAGGAGGATTGTGATACTGGAGGTAAGCCAATACTTTCGATTTCTTCATTTTCCATTTTTTGCAGCAAACCATGGGACATATTAGATGCCAATAATTTCAAGGTTGTCATTGTTCCATATTCACTAATGAATCATATAAGATGTGGATATTTGTCTGAATTCTCTTATACAATTTTATTAATAGTAGCTACTAGTGCAACAGTGTTTTCTCTAGATTTTTCCAAGCCAATGTTACCATGCACAACTCTCACATCACCATTCAAGAACTTTCTTTTGTAATTGTAGAAAGTGATCCTTTTTATCCCATGGCATTTGATCCCATAGAATTTATAACATACTATCTTCTTGAATTTCCATTCATGCTATAACATTTATTCACACATTCAACTACCTATTGAAGTGAAATTTTTGATATACAAAGATTTGACCAACAATGTCCAGTGACAATTTTTGAAATGAATGCATCCTGGTCAATTCCAAGCTTGTAAGGTACTAAGCTTGAATTTCTTTCAGAAATTTTAGTTCCATCTTGCCACTTTACGGAATTGTATGGCCTTGTTCCATTACCTTTAACATTTGTGTATTCGCAATGGGGAGTACTTGGAAGGACTATCTATAAAGTACATTATTAAAAAATATTCCAAATGTCGAGCATGTCTTTGTTTGTGTTCTTTTTTAGTATATCATCCCAACGAATATCATTGAGTTCAAGCAGGTTCTTTGCAGGACATCTTACAAGAGAGCCTTCAAATACACCACATTCCTCAGAATTGCAAAAGACTTTATGAACTAAAATTCCAAACTCACCAACATCTAGTGGTTTGAATTGTACAATGTCTCGTTAAAAAGCACTTAACACTATTCCCCGAGCAAAATAATGTGGCTTTAAATATCATTGATGTATCAAATTAACTTTCTCTCCCACAAACTTGATATTGTGATTTTGGCTTAATACTTTCAAAGTAGTTTTAGAATGATTATTGTTGAAATTGTTTTCAACAAAAAGCAATGTTTCTGTATTAAAAGCTATGATTCTTTTAATCGGCCATACAACAAAACCTCCACTGCTTAACCTTGGACAAAATGCCATACAAGAAAACACCACTTCATCCACTAGAATACCAAAGGAGAAGTCACCCAAAAATGTCCCCCCAACAAAATCAGTGCCACTCACATTTGTTACAAAGCCTATGGAAATGCAATCCTTGCATTCTGAACATTTATGTAACAACTTAACTTTTCTCATATTAAAAGAAGATTTATTGTCAGTTGCTATAATATTTTCTACACTCGTCGAATTAGAAGATGGTATATCATTCACCTCATTCTCTTGAAGAGCAGATCCAATGTGGTTAACGATCTCAGATGCATGCCATTGAATATAACCACCAAATGCCTCTGACAATGTATATGCACCTTCTGATGGATAGGGAAATTGAAGACTTGCATTTAAAATCTTGGTAACGTTTATAATGATACATCCATCATGAATGCTGATATTATGCAATATTTTTCTTTCTGGAAAAAAGATTCCTTCAACATCTTTCAATCCATTCAAAAGGAGGTCAACAAATTGTTGAGAACCAAAATCCATTTCAGAAGCAATTTCAGAAATACAAAATAACGAGAGCACATAAAAAATAATATTTATTTTAAACAAAGAATATTTTTTTCCACTAGTATATATTATCAAATAATTCAATGATCTACAGGTCAATAGAATTATTATATGCTATCATTCTCCATAAGACGATAAATGAGAAAATGTTCCTCACTATGAAGAAAATGTTTAGATTTCTACTAACAAAAATCTCATGTAGATTTACCATGCTATTGTTTTTTGAGAAGGAATCAATTTCAGAAGGAGCAGACCATCCTTCCTAATTGGATACAATGTAATTGTTGCTTAGAATAAATCCATGAGATAAGGAGGTGTCGCTGAATGCTCGAAAGGTAATCTGTTATTTTCTTTGGAAGGCGCTCAATGATGATGGATGAATGAGTGACTAATTCTTTGAGGAAGGAGCATTCGTTCCTTCTTAGAAGGGTCCCTTGGACCATAGAGGTTGGCAATATTTATCGAGATAATATATCATTAGTAAGATTTAAATATTATACATGAATTTGCTTTATATATATGAATTATGAATTCTATTAGGAAGTATCAATAAAGGGCGGGATTCCTTAGCCGTCTAACACACATATGTCTGAATGGAGTGCACGAGCTTTGAAAAATTGATGATTTCATTGAAGTCATATATGATCTACTACAATCATCACCTCCAAAATTAAACCATTTGGGGAAGGAGCGACCACTCTTTTGCTGAGAAAATTATTGAAATATTCACCAAAATCATATATGATCTGTTGAATTCTCGGAACTCCAAAATGGACCTACTTGGTAAAATGGTGGCAACTCTTTATTTTGACCATCTACTTTCTCCAAACCCAAAATTGAAACCCTTGAGAAAGGATTGGTTTCTCTTTCTGAGATATGAATATTTTCTAAAAGGGTCCATACATATAAAGATCAACCGTTCCTTTTTTGTCTATTCCCCATGCTCCTCGCAGGGGTGGACACTCTTAAAATGATTTACATCTTTAGATAAATCATATATGTTCTTCAAAATTACCAAAAATCCACAATTGACCTACTTGGGGATAAAGTGGAAGCTCTTTCTCCTCAACATCTACTTTCACCACCCTAAAATAGAACAACTTGAGGAAGGAGCGATCGTTCTTTCTCTAAGAAAATTTATACTTTCCAAGAAAATGAATGAAGAAAATTTCCAATGAGATTTTTTGTTAAAGTGCCAATATCTAATTTCCACACACCTAAATAGAACCCCTTGAAGAAGAAGAACCAGCTACTATTTCTCCTCATCATACACTTTCAACACAAAAAATAGAGAAACTTAAGGAAGGAGCAACCACTCTTTTTCTTATAAAATTTCCACTTGCCAGTAAGTGGTTTGAAACAAGGTTCCTATGAAATTTGCAGTGAAAGTTATGGCATCCACTTTCCCCACCCCTTAAAAAGAACCCCTGAATGAAGGAGCTGATGCTTTTTCTTCTCAGAATCTACTTCCAACACCCCAAAATAGAACAACTTGAGGAAAGAGCGATCGCTCTTTCTCTTAAAAAATTTCCACTTGTCAGCAAACTGTTTAAGGGAAAAATCCTACGTAATTTGTGCTTAAGGTGCCGATATCTGCTTTCCCCACCCCTTAAAAAGAGTTCCTAGAGAAAGTTGCAGATGCTCTTTCTCCTTAGCATATACTTTAAACTCCCCAAAATAGAGCATCTTGAAGAAAGAGCGGCTTCTCTTTCTCTGAAAACATTTCCCCTTGCCAGTAAACTATTTGAAGCAAAGTTCCTATGAAAACTGTGTTTAAAGTGTTAATTTCTACTTTTCGCACTTTTAGAAAGGAACCCCCGAGGAAAGTAGAGGAGACTCTTTCTCCTCAACATCTACATCAAACACCCCCAAATAGAACAATTTGATGAAAAAGCGGTCTTTCTTTCTCTGAGAAAATTTCCGCTTGCGAGTAAACTATTTGAAGCAAAATTACTATGAATTTTGATGTTAAAATGTTGATATCTCTTTCCCCACCCCAAAATAGAACCACTGGAGGAAGGAGATGACACTCTTTCTCCTCAGTATCTACTTTCAACACCCCAAAATAGAACATATTGAGGAAAGAGTGGCCACCTCTTGCACTGAGAAAATTTCCACTTGCTAGCAAACTATTTAAAGCCGCAAGTTCCTATCAAATTTGTGATTAAGGTACCAATATCCACTTTACTCACCTCTTAAAAGGAACCCATGGAATAAGGAGCGAACACACTTTCTCCATAACATATACTTTCATTAGCCCAAAATAGAATAACATGAGGAAATAGTGGCTTCTCTTTCTATGAGAAAATTTCCACTTTCCAACAAACTGTTTCAAGCAAAGTTCCTACGAAATTTATGTTTAATGTGTCGATATCTACCTTCCCCACCCCTAAAAAATAATGCGTAGAGAAATGATTGAACACTCTTTCTCCTCATCATATTATTTCGACACCCCAAAATGGAACAACTTGAAGAAAGAGTAGCGGTTCTTTCTCTGAGAATATTTCCACTTGCCAACAAACTGTTCGAAGCAATGTTCCTATGAAATCTTCTTATGAAAATTTCCACTTTCCAGGAAAATGTTTCAAGCAAAGCTCCTACGAAATTTATATTTAATGTGATGATATCTACTTTCACCACCCCTAAAAAATAACGCTCGGAGAAAGGAGTGAACCCTCTTTCTCCTCACCATATTCTTTCAACACCCCAAAATAGAACAACTTGAAGAAAGAGTGGCCACTCTTTCTTTAAGAATATTTCCACTTGCCAGCAAGATGTTCAAAGCAATGTGCCTATGATGATATCTACTTTCCCCACCCCAAAATAAAACCCCTGGAGGAAGGAGTGGACTCTGTTTCTCCTCAGTATCTACTTTCAACACCCCAAAATAGAACATCTTGAGGAAAGAGTGGCTGCCTCTTGCTATGATAAAATTTCCACTTGTTAGCAAATTGTTTAAAGCAAATTTCCTATCAAATTTGTGATTAAGGTACCAATATATACTTTCCTCACCCCTTAAA
Organism: Larix kaempferi; assembly: GCA_027924585.1. Lineage (NCBI taxonomy): Eukaryota > Viridiplantae > Streptophyta > Pinopsida > Pinales > Pinaceae > Larix > Larix kaempferi. Next base: position 387,666 of record BSBM01001482.1, on the reverse strand, counting down.
AAGAACCACTGGAGGAAGGATCATACGTTCTTTCTCCCCAGCATATACTTTCATTATCCCAAAATAGAACAACATGAGAAAAGAGTGACCTCTTTTTCTTTGAGAAAATTTTCAGTTTCCAGCAAATTGTTTCAAGCAAATTTCAAACAAAATTTATGTTTAATGTGCCTATATCTACTTTCCCCACCCCTAAAAAAGAAAGACTGGAGAAAGGAGTGAATGTTCTTTCTCCTCAACATATTCTTTCAACACCCCAAAATAGAACAACTTGAAAAAAGAGCGTCCAATCTTTCTCTGAAAATATTTCCACTTGCTAGCAAACTTTTCAAAGCAATGTTCCTATGAAATTTTTGTTTAGAGTGTCGATATCTACTTTGGCCACTCCTAAAAAATATACCTAGAGGAAGGATAGGATTCTATTTCTCCTCGGTATCTACTTCTAACACCCCAAAATAGAACAACATGAGGAAAGAGCGACATCTCTTTCTCTGACAAAATTTCCACTTACCATCAAACTCTTTGAAGCAAAATTTCCACTTACCATCAAACTCTTTGAAGCAAAATTTCTATAAATTTTGTTGTTAAAATGTCGATATCTAGTTTCCCAGGGTGACACGTGGAATGCTCACATGGTGAGACATGGCGCTTTTACAGAGCGCCATGGGGTGGGTGACATGTTTTCGACTTCTGATTGAATTTGCATCGGAATAATCTAGCATCGAGATGGCATAAAGTAAGTGCGTGGTTGCCGACTTCTGACTTCTGCACCAGAACAGTCAGAAGTCGAGAGTGGGGATGTCATAAATCCAAACAGGTATGCTAACTGCTAGGTATGCCAACTACCGGTTTGCAAATATGTATTTTAATTAAAAAACAAAAATTAATTATTCGAAATTAATTTTAAAACAAAAATAAAGTGTAAATAAATTTTGTTAAAAATAAGTAAAAATTAATATATTAATATAAAGTGTTTTATATTCATACCAATATATATCAAATGTTAATATTTAAAACTCATTAAAAATGTGAAGTTTGATATTAAATGTTAATATCTAAAAAATTTTAAAACTGTGAATTTGCAAACTTCAGAAAAAAATAGTATAAAATAAATGAACCGAAATAAGTTAAATATGTTTATTTTTGAAAAAACAATATAAATTACAATAGAAATAAATAGGATGTGAGTTTGTTGAATTGTTTGTATTGTTTTGATATCAATATTTAATATGATTATTATATGAACCATTTTAATAACACTAAATTATTTAAAAGATATTAAATTCAACAATATAATCAATACAATTTTTCATAATAAAAAATTCAATTTTCTAACTAGAAATAAAAATCAAGTAAATCATAATTGCAAATATTAATAAGGTAACTTATTTTCTTTTATAGATAATTATACATAATCGAAAACTCGTGCTATTTTTTAAAAGGAAGAGAGATTCAAAAATTAATTTAAAAGATATTAAACAATAATTATGTTTATTAATATTTTTTTATGTTTAAGTTAATTTTAAATTTTTTATTAAATTAAAAGGAGAAACTAGAAAATGAGATAATTTTTCACACTTTAAAAAGAGCTTAAAATATAAAAATTGCATATTTGCTTTTGAAAATTAATTTAAAGATTGTATAAACCAATACTAAGGATATTAATGGTTCCATTTAAACATATGAATTTAAGTTATATAATTTTTTGGAATAGATATATGTATATATAAGTTGTCATATGTGAAGTGACAACAATACACCATTAAAGTGACAACAATACAACATTATTTCATAAATATTTCATGAACTTCTAAAGTTTTGATAATATATGTAAATTTTATTTTATTTTCCTATTTTTAATTAATGTGATCAATGATAAAAATTGTCTTTTCAAGGTCTATAGGACAATCAAATTTCAACACATATGAAAATAAATTGAATAAAAAAAAACAGATTAATATTTTTTTTTCAAACATTAAAAATACTTTTTATTTCTTTGTATTATTGGCCAAACTAATAGGGTAAGGTGAAACATATAGTTTATGCCTATGGTAGGACTAAAAAACAAGCAAGGATTCTATGTAAAAAGATCATGTAGGGTTTTGTATTTTCATCTTATTCAAACGGATACGCAATACGGATGCACTAATAGTAGTAACTCTGATATCACACAATCCTTAAGACCGTGTCTCTCCTCAAACAAATCGCTAAACCAACAGAAAAAGAGCAGTGCCAAGATACACAATCATGATGTGATATCAATATATTCATGTACTAGCAGTAATTATAAATCAGACAACTTGGGACTGCACCCCACCTAGATATGCAAATTCAGTAATTTATGTATGTGAACAGACTGCGGGGCATTGAGCCCACAGGGGCTTCACTCAATGAACCACTATCATAGCACGTTCGTTTGTGGCATATGAAACAATACCCATAATTTAACTAAATATTGGAAAATATCTTCCAAAATCATTTTTTTTAACCCCCTCCCAATATGCCTTCCCAATTTAAAAAATCTATATTTTCACTAGATATTGTATGTATCATTTTTTTCATTAACATTTTTTATACCCCTTTATATTTCTACCTAGTATATTGATACGATACCCCTCTTATGACCCCACATGAATTCTACAATGCACCTTGCTTCGTTCGATGTATATTGTGGATGCACATACTTCACCCACAATACAATTACTCAACCACATATATCATTATGATTTGCAACATCTAATGGTCTAATGAAGAGATAGGAGATCACTTCTTGTATGTCACTAGAGCCAATGCACATAGTACAACATTTAGATTGCATGTTTCATTTCCCCAATTGCTGACTAATCCTATAGTGGGATAGGTATCCAAGCCCCCAGGGCCTGTAACAAGCTCTAGGAGGATGACTAAACCTCCCAAGGCCTGTAATAGGCATGAGTGGTTGGGTATTCAATCCCCCAAGGCCTATCGAGGGCTTATAACAGGCCTTGGAGGCTTAGACCCTCCCAAGGATATTGGTAACAACTGGCTGAGTGCTATTGGTAACAATTGGTTGTCAATGACCACTGTCTATCGACTATGATTGACTGGAAACCCACTTCACCATGAAACCCCTGGCGTCAAGCATGCCTCAAGACGTGATTTCCCTGCATAAGCTCGAGCCTTACCTCAACCCGATTTCTCATCCGGTCGTGATCCCTCCATCTCCATTTGGCAGATATTTGTCAGCCCACCCATATAAAAAAGACCCTAAAGTATTTTTGTATTGTTACATTAAATAAAAAAACCCTTTGCCCCTTAATATATAAGCAAACTAATTTTTAATTTTTCATGAATATGTAATACCGCAATATCAATGAACGTGGTATTATATTGCCTTCTAGTGAAGCCCCCGTGATTGAGCCATCAAATGAATGTGAAAAAGAAGTACTTTAAGAGTGACCCAACGAGAACCAAGGTAATGCCCCTTTCCCTTCTCCTAGAGAATGCAAATAGTTCACCATACTATGCACTATTATCGCTCAAAAGGTTTTGAATAAAGTGTGTAGCTATTTTTTTATTTTTTTAGAATAATAATGAATTGGATAATATTTTATAATTGTGGTTTATGTATAGAAATATTAGATATTCAAAATAAAATTTGGAAAAATTACATATACCATAATTACATATATATATATATAGCTATATATATATGGAAATTGAGTAGAATTTAGAAAAAAAGATCTATTATTGTTTTCGTAATTTGAATGATCATGTTCTCCATGCAAGGTGTTAGGGGTGCATTCCAGGGATGGATTTTCCATTTTTTAGGCTAATGGACAAGTTGTGAGGAGTTGATATAATGGTTGCATATGAGAATGAGTAGGGAGGGACAAATAAGGACATTATCATTCATCTCTTTCGCTTGACATTTAGTTATCCACCTTTTCTGACAATTAATCCATATCTTGATTGAATAATTGGATTGCATTGCCATGGTCTTTAAAGAGATACGCAAACAATTTGAAAATGGATGGTGGTTCCCATAAGAAGAATCATGAGATACATTTGAGGTTAGTTTCTTCTATGTTTATGCTATGTTTCCCTTTTGTTTCTAGGATGGTCTTGGATATCCTTAAGCATTGCAAGTTGGGGGAGGTATATTCACCTCTTCTTAGATGGTTAGTAATAGGGGGGAATGACCCATTTCAATTCAAACTTACGGTTCATGGTGTTAGTTTATTAAGTGATAATCGGTCTAAGGAAATCATACGTGTCAATCTATTGTCTATAGCTTATGGAAAATACATTGGAGGGATTTTGTTAATGCAAATGAATGGAAATTATGATGGGTGTAAAAAGTACCAATGTAGATTGAAAGGGGAGGTTGTGGGCTTGTAGAAACCCAGATGAGAATGGTCCTTAATAGAAGGAAACTAGAGATCAATTGAAGGCCATTTTAGATGTAACATACATATAGAATTGGAGGTTTTATGCCTCACTTAAGGAGGAAGTGGAAAGAATTGAAACCTTAGTTAGGAAAATTAAGGTAACACATCAACTGAGAATATGGATGTCAAGCACTTAAATTGGATTTTAGACACAAGATTTCCCAGAAGTTGAGAAATAAAATTCCCCAACTAGGTGAAACTCTAGATGATAATAACAAATATTTTATTGAGTATGTAGTAGAAGAAGGAGAACTCAACAACAAGCCATTCTACACAAATTAGACTTCATGGACATGAAATATGAAGCCTTGGTCAAAGAAGTTTGGGAGATTGAAGTGGTTGCGGAGGATCAAAATCTAATGAGTAGACTTAGGAATTGGAGGCTTAGGAAAGCACTTAACTAGTTTACATTTATGAAGACACAACATGAAATGGTGAGAAATAGAATCACCAATGCCATCCATTTGTTTTTTTGTCAATATTCTCAATTCAACTCATAATGGCTGATTCATTTGCGTAATATCATAAATCAGATTGATTACATAATAAAAAATGTCTTATGGACAACTTTTGTCATTTCTCTAGTGAATTATCCCATCCTATGAGCATAAGAGGCTATAGTATAGATAATTGTATTAGTATTTTTTATTATCATAGTATTAACTATCAAGATTTTGAACCTTATATTGGCAATTATGTACTATTTTTTATATTATTAATGACTGAGTAGGTACTTAAAAAAAAAATAAAAAATTAGCTATCATGTTTGTTACATCAAACCGGAAACCAATTTATTTATTTATTTTTTAAATAGCATGTATACATTAAAAAAGGATGTGGATTCTGTTGTTCAATACTCGTAAAACAAATTCACCATCTTCATTTAAATGAAATTATAAAAGACCTGTGAAAAGGGTTCATAACATATAGATAGTAAATATATAATATTAACTTGAATACCTATAATTAGACCTTAGACATATTTAATGAGATATAATAAATATCGATTTAAAGTTTAAAGATATAATGAAATTTTCTCAAACTATATATATATATATATATATATATATATATATATATATATAAATCTTTGGTTTTTGGTTTCAAATTTCTTTTGATCATAAATCCATCTCTTATGCAGATGAAACATCAAAATCAACCCTCTATAATCCTTATATGATTATAATTAGTTAACCTAATGCATGTTGTGAATTAATAATAAGAAATTTACAATAAATGACTAAAATGATCCTATCATGTTTTACTATTAAAAAAATTACTCCAGTCTAATCATAAACAACTATTTGGATATGATTGTTGGTCTTTTAGTTGCAGTCGTAATTTTTTTAGTGGCTTATGTGTAGTACGACTAATGTGGTCATTAAAAATGTTATGATTAGCAAAAAGGAATTGAAAAGTGTGACTAATATTTTTAATCATTTTTGTTGGTCTTAAAAGTTCTATTTATTACAACTAACGTTACGGCTAAAGCAATTATGACTATAAAAAAACACTGAAAAGTCTGACTAATGTTTTTTATCATTTTTGTTGGTCTGAATTTTTTTTTTTACGGAAATGGGTAGTAGTTTTATATTAAACAAATGCTTCAAATCTTGCAGAAGGAAGGTACAAAAATTTCAATGAAAATGACACAAAAAGGATCAATCCTCCTCCCTTCAAGGAGCTAGGAAGGGAGATTCCACCATTTTATTTCCCCCCTATTTCTCCTTACAATTGTTTTTAGATAGTGAGTAAATCCTGACAAATTGCTTCCATAAGAGTATAAAAAAAAATCATAAATTAACATATGGAATTAGGGAAACATATATGGATTCTTTCCTTGCTTCTCTTGGCTACATTTCCTTCCACATGTGAGTGGAGGAGAGGAGCCACTAATTATCTTAGTGAAGGAACTATTCTCCTTTAGCAAAATTGAATTTCGATCATGATTCTTCTTTTATTTTGTTTGATGTTTCCCCTTCTAGACCTTAGAAAAGGAGGGTAGAATTAGATTTTTTGTAGAATTACTGACTTCCTTCTCATATTTCACTACATCTTCTTCCATTTCTTTTGAGTCACTCTTTGTTTATGCCTTTTGTCGCTCTCTAGTTTCTACTTCCTTTACATGCTTGATAGCCTCAACGTTTTCTTTGTTGTCTTCATATTCTCCTTCAATTGATGTCACTTCCTCATCTTTGTCTTTTTCAAGAATATATTCCTTTGAATCTAAACTAGAGTTGGTCTCTTCTTGTTTCTTAGCATTATTTCCCTTTGTATTTTATTCGAAATTATCCAATTCTTGGTATCTGTTGTGGAAAAAATTGCACAAGTGCATTCTTCCACTTGGTAAAGGGCTAGTCCTTGTAGGCCATAGCAAGGCCTCAGTCCTAGGATCCATTGTGCTTTGGTTGGTGGTGTCCTCCAAGTGATCCTACAATAGATTGTTAGTGTAATCACACATAAAAACAAATAAATATAGAAAACTTCATAATAAAAGAGACGGGGGAGAATGCCGACTCCTATAACAATCGAACATATGCCAAACCACTTTTGTATTTCCTAATGGTCAAGCTATATAACACCTAGGAGGTGTTGGATTCAAGGGAAACCAACAAGAATCCTTAGGGATGCATTTTTTGTCCAAACTAAATGCTAAGTCAATGGTGGAACAATGGAGAGAAACTCTTTCCCCTTGAAGGAAGGTGACAAGGGAGCTTAGGAATACTTACAATGACAGGAAGAGGTGGGCTTGTTGATGCCTCAGTTGTGCAGGTTAGATGAAAAGGTGCTGGAATATTCCAAGGCACTCAATAGAGGAAGAAAACCCAAGTTGAAGGGCTTCGAAAGACCCTCCGCAATAGCTATTCTATCCCCAACCTATTTGGTATGGTGATCTTCCATGGATATTAGGCCTCCGTTGGCACTCTAAGAGTAGGTGAGTTGTTCTATTAGATCAGTTTTCCAGTCAAGGAAAACCAAGGTGTGGATATGGTAATGCAAAGCTAACCTAACCTATTTCAGAAAAGGGAAACTAGTATAAGTTAATCCTATTCTAAAATGGAAGATTGTTTATGTGCAGATTGCTCTCGAGATATGATTAAACAAGTAATTGAACAGCTTCAACATAAATGTCTTTAGTTGTATTACTTGTTCACTTAAATTATTATCTGTTAATGAAAATTAAATGACAATCTTTCAAGTATTCAGGGTCATTCAAGATCCAGTCTGTAATCACTCTGTTAATTTACAAATTAACAATGAGTATATAAATTTAAAAGCACTGAATCATTTGAAGAAATAAAACATGAAAGTACTTGTATTGAAAAAACTCAATGAAGTACTTTGAAACATAAACCAGTCATATAGAGAAATCAATACAACAGATTTATACATTAACAAATGTTTAGCAAAAGATCAGATACATAACATATGACAATTTGAAGCATAAATCAGAAATTCTCAAAGAAATTTGAGGAATAACAGAAGATAGATTAAAAGATAACTTTACTGTATGAAGAGGTCTTGTACAGAAATTACAAAAAGCTCTGCTTAATAGAGTATCTCCAGTCCAGTCTTTTGCTGACTTACAAGTCCAAAATTACCAACCCCTAACTACGGGAGGTCCTCCTTCTTAAATAGGAAATTCAGCTGAATAAAAAAATAAATATTCCCCAAAAATAGGTATTACAAAATCAGATCAAACTATAGATCCAAGAAATCGTGTCATTTCTCATATATGTCTAACAACTCATCTATATTTGAGAAACTGACAGATTCTAAATCTAGCTGAACATTACACACATTATTCTCCATGTCATGCTTCTCCAACTTGTGCCAACTACGAAGATACATATGAATATTTCCCTCCATGATGACCGGTTCTCTAACTAAGCGATCGACATCTTCGATGCTGACTTGTTCAAGATCCTGAATTTTTCGTGCAAACTCCTCACACCTGCTCTCGAGCTCTTCAAGTCTGCATTTTAGCAGCAAAGCTTCTAGGATAGGGATCATTAATGGGAATCCTAGAGCATGCATAATGTTGTCAACTACATACCATTGCCCGGTGTAGATATCTTTAGATTTATTAATGGTTTCTTGAGCTATTTCGTTATAATCGAGCCAAGTATTTAGAGAAAATTTGATCTTCTTAATCTAGAAACTACTGAGGATTGGGATATCTTTTGGTGCATTCTTAATATACCCCGGCCATTCACTGATTTCCTCCCGAGCCTTAAAAGCTTGAAGTCTCTTCTCCTTTTGTTTTTCAAGGGGGAGGACATCTTGGAAAAATCAATGAAATTTTCCCTTATTTCATCCAAAGAAATGTAAACTTTCTCCAACAGTTTATGATGATCCTGATTAACCTTGAGGGCCAGATTCTTAAAATCATAGGGTGTAAACTTGAGAAAACTTGAGGAGGCTGCACTTGCGATTGCATCCTCAACCTGCTTTTCCAAGGAATCTATTCTTTCAACGTCAATGGAATGTTGAGATCGTGAGAGACTGAGTTCAGTGAGAAGAGTGGCATTCTTTCGCTGTATTTCTTCCAACTGACTTGCCCAAGTGTTCCTGAGATCAACCACATCAGTATAATGTTGTTTTTTAGCTTCAGCCAATTCTTCTTTCAAGTTTTTCATCTCTTCATCCCTGAGGTCAACTTACTTATCCAAAACCTAGACTGAATCCCAATTAGCACTAGCAAAGGATCCTAATGTTGTTGCTACTTCAATTGCTTCAATTCTTGGATTATTGGTCCTGGGAGCCCATATTACTTGAACTAGTTCGGGTGCTTCCAAACCATCTTGACCTTGACCCCTTTTCCTGGTCCTTTTCATCACTGTCTTATCATCCTTGCTATAGAAGTAATTCCCAAGGGGAACTACATCTTCATCTGTGTATTCAACCATTGACTGTGTGGAAGTAGAAGTGACACTAACTGTTGATATTAGTGAAGGTGTTTGGGTAATAAAAGGGGTAAGAATAGGTATGGTGACTTGTGTATTGATGGCTTCAGGAACTGACAAAACTCTATCTGGGGAAGGAATTGAAACAAAGGCTTCAAATAATGGAACCTGAGTGTCATCATTAGCTTCTGGAAGTGGAATTTGACTATGAACTCTTGTGGGTGAAGCTGGTGAGGAAATCTTAGAAGATACATCAGTAGTGGTTGTTGTTAAATTAACTATGGGTGACTGCAGTGGGGCAGCTGAAAGATGAACTTCTGCAACAATAGACAATGGAATTGATAAAGGGACTGAGTGTTCAGGTGATGGGATAGTAGTGTCATTGAGGGTGTTGAACAAGTGTGACAAGGAAAAAGGAAGTGTCCCCCCTAAAGGCATAGTAGAGGTTGGTTGGATAGATGGCAGCGTAAATGCTGATGATGCAATGCTAGGAGCAACATTAAATTCTAACACTGATTGCTCAAGGAAGGACTGATCCATATCAATACTATCCAACAATTCAGTGACAGTCTTAGGATCTTCAGTGACTTCTTCTACTACTGGTACTGGAGGAGGTGGGACCACTTCTTCATCACAGTCTATTATGTCAACTGTAGGAAACTGTGATGAAGAAGGCAAGACATTCTGCCTCTTAGCAAGGCTAGCCTGAGTTATGACCAGATCATCATCTTCTTGAGTTTCTTCAGTAGTGATTTGAACATTTGATGCAAGTAGCTAAATGTTGACTATAGGCTTTGGAGGTTCTAGAAATTGAGTCTTTAACATCGATGTCAATTGTACCATCTGCTATTGGGATTCATGAGCTAGTTGTAGCATCATTTTAGCTTCTTCACCAGCTTCCTCTTGAGAGGGTTCCCCTAGAGGAGCTTTACCTTTTTTTCCATCAGGGAATGTAATCATGAGAGGAGTATTATCCTTCTGCACCTCTTTCTCTTCTAAGTCTCTTGTTGCTTGTTCAATGAGATTTAGCTGCATGGCCCTGTAAGTCAAAACCCTAACCTTAAGTTCATTCTGGTCTTTTAAAATGTCCTGTTGTTCTCGTATGTCTTTTGCCTTAGATAGAACCTGTGAGAATGTGTCCACCCCTTGGTATATGAAGTCATCTGGAACTAAATCATGTGCATAGTCTATTTTCATATGTATTTGCTTGAGGTGTGCATCCAAGAACTTCTTGGGGTCATGTTTCCTTTTCAGGGCAGTACCTAATCTCAAGGCAGCTATCTGGTCACTAAGAACTGAAGCCCAAGTTGAAGTTGGGATAACCAACTGACCAATATTGAGAGAAAAATTAAGCCAACCTTTCTTCCTGGGACCTGTGAGTTTCCTATACATGCCATCAATGATAGTTTGAAAAGAAACCTCCTATATTACCATCATATCCGGGACCATCCTGGGAAGCAGGTGCACTGTGTCACTTCCCCAAATCCTGATGTATGAAAAATACTCACCTACATACCAATCACCCATGGTGTTGATGAAAGTGTTAGCATCGTCTGAGAATGCAAGTGGTTGTTTCCTGAAGATCTTGAAATAGATGGTACCCATGAAGTGGTCACAAATGTCATATAAAAAGGGTGCAAAATTCTCTTCCCACAGTGTCGAATGATAAATGTGCACAAGAGGGTCTTAAAGGGTCCAGTTCCAACCCAAGTTAGGGTACTGGAACTCTGAACAAAAAACATCAAGGGCATATGCATAAAGGAAAAAGGGCGGTTTCTTATGAGCTGGAGCCTTTTAATATTCATGAATGGCATTCTTTAATTCAGCCTACAGGATAGAGGCCCATGGGAAAGGCTCACCTATGACTAGCACATGATGTGCTATAGGTGCCCATTCTGCTTTGAAAAGAGAACAATTCGGTAGACCAAAAAGCCTGCAGAGCATGGCTTCCAGTAAAGAGTAGGGTTCCTTAAAATAGACGATGGGATAAAGGTTGTTAGCCTTAGGCACAAAGGCGTTAGGCTTAAGCACCCATGACCTAATCATCTTGTTAAAATTTAACTCGGTTTTGGACGATTGTATAAAAGCAGGGGAGAGGGTCTGCACATGAGGTTTCAAAGAAAAAGCTCGTACAAAATCCTTTGGGTGAAAATGTGTTAATTGGCACCCCGTTGTTATAGCTTGAAATGACACCTCTCCGTCCGTGACGACACTTGCTTCCCTTGGTCGCGTGACGACATTTCTTGAGATCAAGTTTAGTCACACAATAGGACATTTCTGGATGGAGGAGTCATTTGGGACACTAAAAATGGTTGAAATTACCTCATTCTTGACCCATTTGATGTATATGACCCTTAGGAACATTTTTCCAGACCAAACCATCTCCTGAAAATGAGCAGAAAAGCCTGTTTTTAGCCATTTTTCAACATGAGCGCTGGTACACAGGCATGATAGTAGCATGTGTACCCTACTTTGCTTCATTAAAGTAGCACTGAACTCCATATGTATGCTACTTTGTCTACTGTAGAGTAGAGTACACCCCTGTTTTGGTCAAAATCTCGAAATTCAAGTAAGTTAAGTTGGTTGCGAAACCTCTTGAGTGGTTATAACTTCTCTTCCTCTTCCTCATTGACTATATAAGGAGGGTAGAAGGGCCATGTTAGGGGACCAAGCCTATAACAAAGTTATGCTGGAGCAATGGAGAACCTCATCCCCCTCTCTTGTGCCTCAGTTTTGATAAACCCTAGCACAGTTGATTAGAGGCTGGGATCATTGGAGAATGGAAGCAAGAGACCTTGAATCTAGGTTTCATGAAGTGCCAAGCTTGAAGGAAGGTATAACTTTATGTACTTGCTTTCATTCATTAATAAAGATCAGACGTTCTTCTCTTTCCAAATATGACCTATTAATGTGTCTTGGATTTGATTACAATTTCTTTATAATCTGATGTCTTCTTCTATTATGAATATCAATTTTATATATGTAGTCAAATGTATTTGAGAAAGGTATCAAGTTGTTTTGTAGGTCTGGGCATTGTGACACTGGATAAGTATTAAAGAGAGAGGGAGGCAAAGCTAGGATCAACCTTTTGAATGAGGTGCCTACATCTCTAAACCCTAATCTCTTAATTTATTTGTTGTACTTGCAGAATGCTTGTAAGTCTATCTTTATCACCGTAAGTTGGTAGTTTCTCCCCTGAGCTATAGGTGCATTTTCCCCACAACAGAATGGCGACTCTGCTGGGGAAAGCCTAACTGCTTAGGGGTATCCAATGTCATTTCTTTAGTTTTGTTTGAAGGTATTTGTTCAATTTCTTGATTAGAATCAGTTAGTAGGCTCTGTTTGACCCTACTGGGCTTTTACAGACCCTTCCCGGCCCTTGCAAACCCTTGTGGAACTAGGTGTGGGGGGTTTTAACCCCATTTTTTCAATTTTTTCAACATGTACACTATTTTTGTGTAGTACAGTAGAGCCCTAGGTGCTTTTCTCCTTCATACATAGTAGCGCTCCAAATCTGGGTTTAAATTTGTTGAGTTTTTGGGTTGTGGACCCAAATCTGGGGGTTCTGGCTGCATTTTTGTGGTCCCTGATGACCCTAGGTCTATGTTAAACCCCTGTAAGTGGTCTCCCATCCTTGTACTGATCCTACATTCATGATTTGAACCTCTTTTGATCAATTTGGGTTTGTTTGGAAATTTTTGGGGCTTGTTGACCCAAGTTGGGGGGTTGTGGACCTGTTTGGTGTTTTGTACCCTAATTTGAGTCTGACTGAACCTGCTCGCCCCATTTCCACTAGATTTGAAACCTATTAAGTCTTTTTGACCCTGTTTGTATCTATTTGGGTGAAATTTCTCTTTTAGATTGGTTTTTTATCCTCCCTTATGCTTTTTAGTTTTCTTTTGTAGTGAAAGCTCAAGTGTTTTGGCTGTTGTTCAAGACCTTGTTTGCATTGTTTATGTACAGACCTGACTTTACCAAACCATACTTCTTCATAGGTTATTTGCTTCATTTGGGTCTAAAAGTAGTTTTTGTACTCTTTTCCCAATGTTTGGCATGCTTACATCAATAAGAATTTGAAAGTCATATTTGGTAGGTTTTACTGTTTCATAAAGAGAACCTGAAAATTTCTTTGCTTTGCTTTGATATTAGGTTAGTTTCAGTTTTGTTTCTTACCTTTGGAAAGCATAAAGAATTTTGATTTATCTTCTGAATAGAGTACCTTGCAAGTGGCTTAAAATATTTTAGAGTGCTTTGCATCAAAAAGAACAAGTTTTCTTTTGCATACCTATTCGTTTGAGTAGCTACATTCTTAGGTTTTGAGTTTAATTTTGTACATTTAGACTTTATTTTTACCTTTTTTGCATTCGAAAGATTAAAAATTGCATTTGCACATGCATTCTAGATCAGAATTTTAAGACTTGCATTGAAAAGAAAAGATTTGTTTGGTGGTAAATATTTCATTTTTAGTACTCTATCTCTACTATAACCACTCTCACAAACCCACTACCTTTTTGAGTAAGCAAGTAACCTTTAAAATGAACCCTAATAAATGTACTAGTAACATTTTCTTTTCTAGGTTACACTACACCAACTAGTCTTGGTTAAGTTCTTGGGTTTAAAACACCTTAAACCACCCAAGATCACACATTATGCAAAAATCATAGTTCGACTATCACAGGTAAACCCACTTCATTCAAAACTTGCCTGGGATCTATGCAGTAGGTCTTGTGAGATCAGATTGTTGGGAATACTCCTCCCACTTTATGTTTCAAGCATATACCAAGATTGGATTGCGTTTGGGGACTCTTTTGAGTTTCAGGCTCAGTTACCCTGCCCACGCCTTCTGATTTGACCAGAGACTGTTCCCCTAGGATTTTTCGGTGTGGTGGTATCCCTAATATCTGACCATAGGTTCATACACAGGTGACAGCGAAGAGTATATCTGCTGTACCTAGGACAGACGTGGGAGGAAATCCCTTGCAGGTATTTGGGAGGGCGGTTGGGTGATTCTAGCGCTTGCACCCTTAGTCATTGTATTGTGGACCCTGGGTAACTGTTCTTCATCCTTCATTGATCTGTTCTGGGCCCTCATCATCCCAGACTCTTCTCCTGAAGGCATCTATTTGCCTGGTTTGATTTACCTAGGACCTTTTTTAGTGGTGTGCTCTTTATGTTACTTGTCTTAGTTTGCCTTAGAGAACTTCTTGCTCATTTGAGCAGGATACTATGTCTAGTATTCCGGTGAGTGCCAATCAAGGTACCCTATTCCGGGGGATCCTTGTGCTGTTCCATTCATTAGAAACATTGGTACTCCCTTAATGGCTACTTTGAATCTTCCTAGATTCACCATAGGGCTGCCGGTTTGGTTGTTTGCCACTCTGAATGCCTTGCATGCTCCTGACGCTTCTTTTGTGAGCACCTCAAATCAAGAGCATCAGAACCCTGTGCCTCCTTTTCCAGTAACATCTTCTCCTCCTCCTTCTACCTCATGTGGCAAAAGTAGCAATACTAGTAGCGAATAGTCTAAAAGGAATAGACAAAGGAAGAATAGGAAGAAGATTCCAAAACAAGGGGGCAGCAACCCAGCCTCTGCAAGTCATGCTGGGGGCAAGCACCCTTCCTCTGCATTGTGCAAGTCATGCTGGGGGCAAGCACCCTTCCTCTGCATTGTGCAAGTCATGCAGGGGGCACCTACCCAGCCTCTGGAGGTCATGCTAGGAGAAAACTTTTAGTCACTGAAAATCATACTGAAAGTTTGTCTTCACCCACTGTTAGTCATGTTGAGGACACGTCATTGATCACTGCTAGTCATATTAATGACAAGTCACCAGTTCCTATGAGTTATACTGGAGACACCAGATCAGCTACTGCAAGTCATGTTGAGGGAGTTGACATTGTCGACAAACCAAACAAATAGAAGCTTAAGTTCCCTTGTAAGTTTTGCGAGGGAGATCACCTTACTTACTTGTGCCCTGTACTTCGAAAAGTGCAAAAAGTATGGTCCTTAGTTCAAAAGTCGGATGCTTCTGAGCAAACAGCCTCTGTGAGTCATGCTGGGGGCAAGCTGTTATCCAATGCTAGTCATGCTAAGAGTACTGACATTGTAAAGGAGTCTAAACCTATAGGACAGAAACCAAAGTTACCTTGTAAACTTTGTAAGGGAGATCACCTTACTCACTAGTGCCCTACCATTCCAGAGGCATGAAAAGTGTGGTCCATGTCTAAAGGAACCTCTATTCCTGAGTTGTCTATAGATTCTGTCATGTCCAAAATTTGGCATTGGGTCACAATGGCCTAATCATATTGGCCCTATTCATTAGAGTTTGTCAAATTGATGCTAAAGGTCAAATAATTGCCAAGGAGGAAAATTACTAGTTTCCTAGGTTTGGGGTGGAAGCTTTGGGATTTGGAATAATGGGGATAATAAATGATGTTTGAACATTAGAATGGCATAAATATTTAATAAAGGAGCTAAATATATATATACAAGTGAAAATCAAAGTGGCATTTGATCATGAAGACACATGGAGGAAGTGGGACCCACATATGGCTAGATTTCCCCACTACACTTGGCATCATTCTCTCACCAATTCGAATTCAAGGTGAATGGTAACATACTTGGGGGAGTCCAAAAGGTATTATTCATTGCATGACTCATCCAAGGTCGAAATATAGAGGAAGAGTAACTCCCATGGAAGAGGAAGAGGCAATTTGGAGCTAGTGAGACACTTGGGCTAGATTCCCTAGCTCTATGACAACAATGATGAAGATGCTATGACACCTATGACACAAATCAGACCTGAAGGCTGACATATGACATATATGACATGTCAGGGCTAAAAATAGACTCCAAGAGGGCGCTCAAGGGTGTTAGGGCAGCTAAGATGCTTCCACATGTGATTTGGTGGAAGTGGGAGACTAGGAATTGTTGTACAAGTGGTGTTCTTTGGAATCTCTTCCAAACTTGAGTTGGCATGAGTCTCTTGGACGGAATTCGACCCATGGAGTATATTAGAAGTTTATAAATGTCAATAAAAAAGAAGGAAACCAGCTTTTGATCATTTGTAGAATTTGCAATTGCATTTGTGAAGAGGGAGAGGTAGTGGATGACTAGTTTCTTGCCTTAGCCAATTTCGAGGGTGAAAGATTCCCATCCAAGTTGGTAATTGGAAAAGCCATTCAGAACTTTCATTTGGAGATTTAATGGAGTATTTATTTTTAGGTGTAAGCTACAGGGCATCTCATGGTTTCTTCTATTGCAGCTCACTCCTTCAACCATTTCCAGTTTTGATGGCATATTCTTGATCCTTGAGGGAGGGCGTTTTTGGTGAGCTATTGTACTCTTTGGGGAAGATTTTAATGCCCCATTTCTTTTGTAATATGAAGTAAATACTCTGTTCTTCATCTTCAAAAAGTTTCAGGTCTAAATTCCAAGTAGAAATGTATAAATCTAATTTTTAATGGAAGAACAATGCCATTTCCCCACTACCTTGTTGTGAGCCAATGTATTGGTGATGATTTCGAATGAATGGATGATTCTCTGATATATTTGTGATCAATATACTGCCATGGATGTATTATACAAGTTTCATGTACTGTACTTGAGCATTTGAAGCATTTTTACTCAGTTTAGTTGTATTGGGAGGTGAAATAGTGCCATTTCCCTAAGGGTCGAATTGGGGATTTTTGCAGTTGAATGGGAGAGGGTGAGAACAGTTGTAATAATCCATTAATGGTGCATATGAGACTTTAATAAAATACTTAACACATTACATACCTCTTTTCATAAATTTGAGTGGGTTTGGAGGCATTTGGGAAGCCATTTTCAGTACTTACCCCAAGGGGATTTGAACCCCAAATTACTAGTAAAATTGCATAATTGGTTCAGAATCTTAAGAGAGTTTGCAGAGGTCTTTTGGTGGACATATGTCATCCATAAACATCATATTCAAGTTATAATATCATTCATACACCTTCCTTGAATATTTGAAGGCATTTGGAGTCAATTTGAGACCTAGAGACCAATACTAGTCAAAGGAAAATCACTAGTAAAGTTACCTACATTGATTAGAATTTAAAGAGGATTTGCAGAAGTATTTTAAAGGTCCAAAGGCATCCCTGAAACACATATTTATGTTCTAATATCATTCATATACCTTATCAGAAGATTTGGGATCATTTGGGGCAAAATTGGGACCTAGAGATCAAAACTAGTCAAAGGTCTAACTAGGAAAAAAAGTGAAAAATTGCCATTTTAATAAAATTCCTAACAAGGGACATTACAGTGGTATCAGAGCATGGTCCTTGCACCTGTGGATTAGGTACATACATTCAAGAATAATAGGCAGCCATGTCTTACTATTATGATGAATCTTATGAGTACAATTCTTATGAGGAATATGCAGATGCTTATGAGCAATATGAAGCAGAATGTGAATGGTACGAGGAAGAGATGCCATCATGCAACACTTCTTATAATTTCAAGAGAAATGAAGATTATTCTTATGACTTTAAATCTGATGAATATGAGTGTGTCACACAAACCAAGGATAATTCTATGAGTGAATTCCAAAGATGGAGAGCAAAATATAAAACCTTGCCCCAACAATATCAAAAATATCAAGAATATCTTGCTTTTAGCAAAAATACACAAAATGCCATGTCTTTTGAGTACTTTGCTGAACATGTTTTTGAAAATAGGCCCAAACATGAAGATGTGGAGTTAGTAAAGAAAGGTTTATGCCCTTCTTGTAAAGAACTTTGGAGTGAGTATCATACATGTGTGCATGAAATTATGTCCCACTTGAGGAGAGCTTTTAAGAATTCTTCAAAAAGAGATTCCAAAGATATTGATCATAAGGAAAACAAGGGGCAAAATGCATCATCTTGCTTGAAGGATAAAAATGAAGAGACATCACAAGAGCATGAAGAAGATTCTATTAAAAATATGGAAGATCATTTCGAGACACCTTCTAGCTTAGACATGAACCAAAGAGCATCTACTGATGGATGCTTAAACTAAGAAGGAGTACCTACTGATGGGTGCTCACACCTCTATGTTGGTGACATAGAGATCACTTTTGAAAGTGTTGCTGCAAGCCCAAGTTCCATTAAGCATGATAATGAAGACCTTGTAGCAGTTGAAGAAGAACCAAGATCAACTTCTCCATCACCACTTGAGCTTCATGAAGTTGGTCCAAGCAAAATTGAAGAAGATGAGGAGGTTCATTTGCAAGAGCCTCATTTTCTTGAAGGGTCCTTAAAGATGAATGAAAAGAAGATCCAAGAGTCCCTCAGCATTCTCCATGGCACTCAAGCATTGGTGTCAAATTCCTATTGGAGAGCTACTTCATTGGAGGAAACATCCTTCCTTGAAGACATGGAGAAGATTCAAAGAGCAATGTGCCACATCAAAGGTAATTTCATGTCTTTTCTTTTTGATAGAAACCATTTGTTTGAGCTTAATGAATTGTTACATGATGCATACTTGAAGAATAATGAGGATAATCATAAGCTCACAATTCAAAATGAGCAACTTTTTGAAAAGTTGCAAGATACTTGTTTCTCCTGCTATGTTTTAGATTGTCAAATGGTAGATTGCTTGGAGGATTCTCATGACATGGTGGATCATGAGAAATGTGAAAATTTCAATGTTCTTGATGTGTTTGAAGATGAACTTGAAGAGATCCAAACACTTGATGTGGTGGAAGAGGAATTTGAATTGTCTCTTGATGAAGGTTATGCAATTTTTAAAGAAGAGCATGATTCCTCTACATTGGAACCAAACTATGACAAAGAGTTCACACTTTTGAAGGAGCTGCATGATACTACCCATATGGATCCTTCCCATGATGAAACTTCTATACTTTTTGATCATTTGGGTGATTTGGTTCATTCTCCTATATCCTACAATTCCATGTTTTGCAACATTAGTCTCAATGAAGTATGGGTGAAAGGGTTCTTTTTGATGGTGCCACATGAGGAGTATGGAACTCCTAGATTTAAATTTTGTGATGACATGGTTGGAGCACATTCTTATTCACATTTGCAGCAGCATCCTTTGTTACTTTATGATGATGCACATCTACACGAATGCACCTATGATATGCATTTGAGTCACTTGAAGACTCATGGTTTTTCTTGCTCAACACTTGATTCATTTGATGTTGGAGGAACTTCATCCAACACTTGGGTGAATAGATTTATGATTGGAGAACATTTTTGTTGCAAGACACATACTTTGTTATATCTTTATGACTCTCACATTCAGGGATGTATGGGTGAGACTTTTTTGAGTCATTTGAAGTCTCCTTGTTTTTTCTGCTCATTATTTGGTTCAGATTTTAGTGGAGATTCTTCATTCACTTCTTGGATGAAAGAATACATGATTGAATATTTTGATGCATATCACATCCTTTTGGAGAAGCATTATAGGACATGGGATGCTCACCTATGTCATTGGAGCAGATTTGATTGGTCACTTGAAGCTTGTATGCACTTGGAAAATGGTGGTCTACTTGCTTGGAGGATGCATACAAGAAAATGGGATCCAGGAATCCTCTTAACTAATGGTGTGGGTTGGAGAGCACTCTTAATTATTGGGGTGCAATACAAGCAATGGGACCCTGGAATAATTTTTATCTCATTGGTTTCAAATTTTGGGGGAAACAAGCAGTATGGGAGATGGATTTCCCCACTTAATAAAGTGATTTTTATCAGAGTAGTGCAGCAGCAAGCATGGTGGTTCCTCTCTAAAATCTTCATGGAAACTCAAAGACTCAAGGTTGGGCAATTCAATGGCAACTTCAAAGAATTATACAGAAAGCAGGTTCTTCAACACCCATGTTTAAAATTGCTTGAGGACAAGCAATATTGGGAAGGGAGGATTTGTCATGTCCAAAATTTGGCATTGGGTCACAATGGCGTAATCATATTGGCACTATTCATTAGAGTTTGTCAAATTGATGCTAAAGGTCAAATAATTGCCAAGGAGGAAAATTACTAGTTTCCTAGGTTTGGGGTGGAAGCTTTGGGATTTGGAATAATGGGGATAATAAATGATGTTTGAAAATTAGAATGGCATAAATATTTAATAAAGGAGCTAAATATATATATACAAGTGAAAATCAAAGTGGCATTTGATCATGAATACACATGGAGGAAGTGGGACCCACATATGGCTAGATTTCCCCACTACACTTGGCATCATTCTCTCACCAATTCGAATTCAAGGTGAATGGTAACATACTTGGGGGAGTCCAAAAGGTATTATTCATTGCATGACTCATCCAAGGTCGAAATATAGAGGAAGAGTAACTCCCATGGAAGAGGAAGAGGCGATTTGGAGCTAGTGAGACACTTGGGCTAGATTCCTTAGCTCTATGACAACAATGATGAAGATGCTATGACACCTATGACACAAATCAGTCCTGAAGGCTGACATATGACATATATGACATTTCAAGGCTAAAAATAGACTCCAAGAGGGCGCTCAAGGGTGTTAGGGCAGCTAAGATGCTTCCACATGTGATTTGGTGGAAGTGGGAGACTAGGAATTGTTGTACATGTGGTGTTCTTTGGAATCTCTTCCAAACTTGAGTTGGCATGAGTCTCTTGGAAGGAATTCGACCCATGGAGGATAGTAGAAGTTTATAAATGTCAATAAAAAAGAAGGAAACCAGCTTTTGATCATTTGTATAATTTGCAATTGCATTTGTGAAGAGGGAGAGCTAGTGGATGACTAGTTTCTTGCCTTAGCCAATTTCGAGGGTGAAAGATTCCCATCCAAGTTGGTAATTGGAAAGGCCATTCAGACCTTTCATTTGGAGCTTTAATAGAGTATTTATTTGCAGGTGTAAGCTACAGGGCATCTCATGGTTTCTTCCATTGCAGCTCACTCCTTCAACCATTTCCAGTTTTGATGGCATATTCTTGATCCTTGAGGGAGGGCGTTTTTGGTGAGCTATTGTACTCTTTGGGGAAGCTTTTAATGCCCCATTTCTTTTGTAATCTGAATTAAATACTCTGTTCTTCATCTCCAAAAAGTTTCAGGTCGAAATTCCAAGTAGAAATGTATAAATCTCATTTTTAATGGAAGAACAATGCCATTTCCCCACTACCTTGTTGTGAGCCAATGTATTGATGATGATTTCGAATGAATGGATGATTCTCTGATATATTTGTGATAAATATACTACCATGGATGTATTCTACAAGTTTCATGTACTGTACTTGAGCATTTGAAGCATTTTTACTCAGTTTAGTTGTATTGGGAGGTGAAATAGTGCCATTTCCCCAAAGGTCGAATTGGGGATTTTTGCAGTTGAATGGGAGAGGGTGAGAACAGTTGTAATAATCCATTAATGGTGCATATGAGACTTTAATAAAATACTTAACACATTACATACCTCTGTTCATAAATTTGAGTGGGTTTGGAGGCATTTGGGAAGCCATTTTCAGTACTTACCCCAGGGGGATTTGAACCCCAAATTACTAGTAAAATTGCATAATTGGTTCAGAATCTTAAGAGAGTTTGAAGAGATCTTTTGGTGGACATATGTCATCCATAAACATAATATTCAAGTTATAATATCATTCATACACCTTCCTTGAAGATTTGAAGGCATTTGGAGTCAATTTGAGACCTAGAGACCAATACTAGTCAAAGGAAAATCACTAGTAAAGTTACCTACATTGATCAGAATTGAAAGAGGATTTGCAGAAGTATTTTAAAGGTCCAAAGGCATCCCTGAAACACATATTTATGTTATAATATCATTCATATACCTTATCAGAATATTTGGGATCATTTGGGGCAAAATTGGGACCTAGAGATCAAAACTAGTCAAAGGTCTAACTAGGAAAAAAAGTGAAAAATTGCCATTTTAATAAAATTCCTAACAAGGGACATTACAGATTCCCTGCAGTCAAATCAACCTTTGGCTGATAAAGTGGTTGAACCAATGCAGTCTTTGGTCGACCCCACTCTTCCTTCGGACAGTGAAGTGATCGAATCGATGCAATCTTCGACCGATCCCATCAGTCCTTCGGAGATCGATGCACCTACTGCTGAAGTCTTCTGCATTACCAGTTTGGATATTCTTGAAAAAGGGGGCACTTCATCTGTGCC
Organism: Larix kaempferi; assembly: GCA_027924585.1. Lineage (NCBI taxonomy): Eukaryota > Viridiplantae > Streptophyta > Pinopsida > Pinales > Pinaceae > Larix > Larix kaempferi. The sequence continues at coordinate 365,203 of BSBM01001482.1, read as the reverse complement.
ATGTGAACCCCTACCAAGCCCTAGGATTGTTTCCTTTTATTGGAATAGTCTAGCCGAGTCTCGTCTTCCTTCTTCGACACCTTTCCAAATAAAGGTTGATATCAGGAACCATACGGTTGATCGATGCATTGTTGATGAAGGTGCTTCTATTAGTATCTTATCCACTTATTCTTGGAGAGATTTGGATTTCCCTCATGTTATTCCAGCTGCTAATTGGCCGTTGACCTTTGATAGAAGACTTAGTGAACCTATCAGATTCCTCCATCAGGCACCTATTACTTTGGGTGAAAAAATAGTCTTAGTTAATTTTATGATTTTAAAGGACCCTGTGGATTTTGATATGATCCTCAGGCGTGATTACGTTTATGCTATGCATGCTATGGTGTCTACGCTCTTTCGTGTGATGCATTTCCCTTGTAACGAAAGCATCGTCAGTATCGACCAGCTTACATTCGTTGATCCTGCTTATTACCCAACTGTAGACCAGTCAGATCCCTCGTCATTAGGAACTACTATGTCACATGGGACTTATGTGGCATATTGTTCCTTGAGTTCAACTACTACTGAGAAGAAGTCTTTGAGTTCATGCTTACCTTCTCGGGACTTGGTCCTAGTTTTTGACCAAGTGACACCTCCATCTGAATGTTTAGATATGTGTTCTATCTGGGATGATATACTTCCTTTCGATGAAGTTTTCCTAGAGTCCATAGTACATTTTGCCATTCATTTGGATGTTGATCCAGTCACAGTTATGTCCAACCCCAGTTTGACCTTAAAGTCTTATCTTCCTGCTGTTGAGTCTTTGGACTCTCCTATAGATCCGCAAATCCATGTTCCTGTTGAGTTTGATTTTGCTTCTAGAATTTTCAACTCCCGTGATGATGAATTTGTTTCTGCAAATTCCATCATGTCCTTCAACTTTGATCTTCATCCTGAAGTTGATCTTGTTGATTGTAAGTCCTCGAGCTTGGGTACCATAAAGTCTTTATTTGAAAACTCTACCTTGTTTATGCCTGTTGTTGATGATAGTGAAGTTGAAAGTATTTCTACCATAGTGACTTGTATCGGGTCTTTCTTTACATATGTTTTAGATATGATCTTGGTACTGATGTTTCTTGGAGACAGGATTCTTAGCTGGATGTATACTTGCTTACTGGTCCTTTTCGACACCTTGTGCGACCATGTCAGGTATATTCAGAACCTTGCATATAGGTTTAGGCTTCCCCACTGTTGTGTTGCATTTGAACCTTTTGCCATCCGAATTCGCCATAGGGTCGAACATGTTGGATATTGGTGTGTTAGCCATCTCTTTATGCATCGTGCACCAGTTCGATAGCAGAGCCTACCTAACATGGGTCACCCTAGTCCGCACCCTTATGCCATTCTGGTGCCCATGCTGAGTTTTTCTCATAGGCTTGGGAGCCTTTCTAGATTTACCATGACTTTGAGAAGAAGCCTCATATCTTCCTTCCTCATCTATTTTTGGCCATCCCTGATAAGGATCCCATCTTTATGTTCAAGTTGTATGTGCATCTGTTATGATCTCGCTTGCGCTAATGAGCTTGAAGCTAGCTTCCATGCTTTTAGCCCATTGTATAAGCCTCCATCTCTGATCTCATTTCCGCTAAGCCCTGTATCATTTTGCCCTCACAATTTGACACCGTTTACCTAGAGGAGACACACCCTGAGTGTACTTATATTGCTCATGTTCCTTGCATTAGGCATAGCTTTGTTCCATGCGATTGGAGCTAGTTTTGCATGTCCCTGACACTCGTCTCCTCCCATTTCGAGCATTCTTCTACCTTTACTTCGAGCTCGTTAAAAACAGTAAGTAGGTTACAAGCATTTCTTTCACCTTTCCTTTGAGCGCGTTAAAAACAATAAGATGGCTATGAGTATTTCTTTCATCTTCACTTCGAGCTCGTTAAAAATAGTAAGGAAGTTATGAGCATTTTCCTATCTCCTTTGAGCTCATTAAAAACAGTAAGGAGGTCATGAGTTTACTTTTTCGGACTTGTTAAACCTTTATGGAAAAGATCCCTATGGAGTTCTTTTAAGCCCTTTTTAGACTCCTTAAATAGGAAAAGTTTGTCAAGCATAGTTGTCTTTTCAGGCTTGTTAAAATAACTGATCCGACATCCACTTAGGTATAGAATTACCCCTTTTCTGGGCCTTGGTGGATAATTTACGGAAAAGGTATACTCTAGGTATACTTTGTTATGCACTAGAAGAGTTCTTCTTCCATTATTTTACACTTTTTCAGGGAAGGAGACTAACTTTACGAAAAAGGACCTTTGGAGTCATCTTTAGGGTTTTCAAACTCTCGAAATGTGAAAACACCAAGCGAGCATTCACCTACTCGGGGTCGATGTGAAATCCACGAGATGGTTGATATAGGACTATTTAAGTTTTTCAACTCTATAAACAAGAAAACACCGCCGATCACATACCAATATGGGCTCGATATAAAATCCATGGATAGGTGTATAGAGGACTGTTTAAGTTTTTCAACTCTATAAGCAAGAAAACACCGTCGAGCACAGACCAATCCGGGCTCGATATAAGATCCCGAATATGTGTATGGAGTTTTCTTCTAGGTTTTTCAGACTCCTTAAATATGAAAATACCGTCGAGCATGCTTTAGTTCTTTGTCAAGCTCGTTAAAACATGTAAAAAGAAAGGGAAGGGAAGAATGTTAAAATATATTTCAATATGATGGCAGCAAGTCAACTATCTCCTTGAACAAAGCACCTATTTTGAGTCTATCAAACAAGTTGGGTTCTAGTGTTGGCCTTAGGGTAAACCTGATCTCAGAGTTCCTACTCCTCCGTTTGGTTAGTCTTCCAATCATTTGGAGAATCTGTTAATGTCTCCTACATTGAAGATTTGTATCGGGGTCTCTTTGTGTTAAAAGTTTCCTCAGTCACTCTTGTGTCGTGCTCACTGTTAAAGCATACAACCTGTGTCAGCCATTCTGCATTTGCCTTGACCTCATGTGTCGGCCATTCCTTGGTGTCAGTATGTTTCATCATGTGTTTAGTCCTACTCCAAATCAGCTCATACCTTTTGAGTGTCCCTCATGTTGGATGATGGAGGATGCATTAAGGCCTCCCTTCCAACGGACTTCTTCCCATCGACTTCAGCTCATTGTGCTCTAGGAATGAAGTTTAGAGTTTCGGTTAGTACCTTGGGGATTGCAGTCATTAGTGGTAGTTTTCCTTGCTATTAGATAGATGGGAATACATCAATGTCTCCTATCCGATGGATTCTTCAAGTGTTCGACGGCAAGACCACTTATTCACGCTTGTTTGAATGTACTAGGTACCTTGGGTTCCATTTTCATTATTGGTGGACACCCTCGCGTTTGTTAATGGTATACATCAATGACCGATAATCAAACGATACCTCCCATGTTCGACAACAACTCATTTATTTGCATGGATAGGTTTGTACCTTGGGTTGTTTTTGGATGAAGACCTTGGGATCTTCGATAGCATCACCTCATTTATGTTATTGCCCAAGTTGTGCAAGACTGAGCCACACTCTTTTTGGGCTCTTGATGAGACATAGATCCAGCTTGTTCTCTATGGCTACGTTCTCCAGTTTTGACATAGATCCACCTTGTATTTATGTGGCTATGTTTACACTTATGTTCCTCATGGATCCACGCTTATATTCTAGTGGCCATGATATATGCATCAGTATTTTGGATCATTATTGTATGCTCTTGTAGGTCATATTCCACCATTTGAACATGGACAATTACCCCAAGGATAAGTTTGTCTGACATTGCTTTTGCTTTCAGGTACTTCATTTGAGCCTATGATTCTTGGTTTCTCCATTCCTCCATGATTCAACTCTTTGTTATTTATAATGTATTTCATCCATCCTTTCTCACACTCCCTCTGACCTCATACATTAGGGGGCATCTGTTATAGCTTGAAATGACACCTCTCCGTCTGTGACGACACTTGCTTCCCTTGGGTGCATGACGACATTTCTTGAGATCATGTTCAGTCACACAATAGGACATTTGTGGATGGAGGAGTCATTTGGGACACTAAAAATGGTTGAAATTACTTCATTCATGACCCATTTGATGTATATGACCCTTAGGAACATTTTTCCAGACCAAACCATCTTCTGAAAATGAGCAGAAAAGCCTTTTTTTGGCCATTTTTCAACATGAGCGCTGGTACAAAGGCATAATAGTAGCGTGTGTACCCTACTTTGCTTCATTAAAGTAGCGCTCAACTCCATATGTACGCTACTTTGTCTACTGTAGAGTAGAGTACACCCCTGTTTTGGTCAAAATCTTGAAATTTGAGTAAGTTAAGTTGGTTGGGAAACCTCTTGAGTGGTTATAACTTCTTTTCCTCTTCCTCACTGACTATATAAGGAGGGTAGAAGGGCCATGTGAGGGGACCAAGCCTATAACAAAGTTATGCTGGAGGAATGGAGACCCTCATCCCCCTCTCTTGTGCCTCAGTTTTGATAAACCCTAGCACAGTTGATTAGAGGCTGGGATCCTTGGAGAACAGAAACAGGAGACCTTGAATCTAGGTTTCGTGAAGTGCCAAGCTTGAAGGAAGGTATAACTTTATGTACTTGCTTTCATTCATTAATAAATATCAAACATTCTTCTCTTTCCAAATATGACCTATTAATGTGTATTGGATTTGATTACAGTTTGTTTATAATTTGATGTTTTTTTCTATTATGAATATCAGTTTTATATATGTAGTCAAATGTATTTGAGAAAGGTATCAAGTTGTTTTGCAGGTTTTGGCATTGCGACACTGGATAAGTATTGAAGAGCGAGGGAAGCAAAGCTAGGATCAACCTTCTGAATGAGGTGCCTACATATCTAAACCCTAATCTGTTCATTTATTTGTTGCAAAATGCTTGTAAGTCTATCTTTATCACCGTAAGTTGGTAGTTTCTCCCCTGAACTATAGGTGCATTTTCCCCACAACACCCATGCTATTGTTAAAACAACGGTCTTTAACACTGGCATTCTTAATTATCCATTTTACAACATCCGTGTAAGGCAGGATAGGAGGGCGCACAGCAATAGAATGAATTTGGGAAGTTCTAATTCTCTCGTACACTGGTCTATCGTTCTCAATATGAGAAAGGTCGTCATTATAAAAAATGGCATATATTTTTGACCAATCCAGCTGGTATGTCTCAGTGACTCGCTCACTGGTGTCGAAGAACAAACCAAAATTAGGGTCTTTGGTCAGGGGATCTCTAAGTGGCATTTTAGAACATGTACCTCTCGACATGGCGAAAGAACTTGCAATTTCTTATCAATAAGAAAATTAAAATCAAAATCAATCCAAAAATAGTGAAATTGCAGACTGGTAGTGTAAAGATGATAGTAAGCTTACCCGAAATAGCAAACAAACGGAAAAACAACACCTGATACGGAATCCATGGTCAAAACAATAGTGCGACAGAGTAATTATTCAAAAGTAAAATGGTAAAAATAAAATAGGAAAAACCCTATTTATTGAATTGACCGGATTAAAGATGACTGTGTGATCAGAACAAATGAACGACCGAGATTAACTGAAGTGGGATACGGGGTCGCGCAAAAGTTTTATTCACAAAATTTATTAAAGGATCTCGAAATCCGCAACCCGACAATTGTAGTGTGCGGGTTGCGGGGTTGCGCAAACGGCAGAGGCAGAAAATAATTCCTGAAAGCCGAAAGCCGCAATTGCGGGTTACGGGTTTTTGGAATAATCACAATAAAAAAATGAGAAACATCTTCCCGAAAGCCGCAACTCGACACTTGTAGGTTGCGGGTTTCGGGAATGACACACTCGTTAATTGAAAACAACTTCCTGAAAGACGCAATCCAACAGTTGCGGGTTGTGGGTTTCAAGAACGTACAACAAAATAAATAAAAAGACAAAGCCTGAAAGCCGAAAGCCGCAATTGCAGGATTTTGAGTTTTGGGATGATAATTTCCCAAGATTATTACAAGACGAACCGGCAACCCACAACCATCGAGTTGATGGTTTCGAGTTGACCAATGTTCAAAACTGCAAAAGAAACACTGAACAACCCGAAATTGTCGGGTTGCGGGTTTCGGGTCTCCTAACTGTCGACTTTTGAGTTGATTGAAGCAAAGACAAAATACTCAAAAATTGAGGATTTGAACAAACCAGACAGTTAGAGATAATCCAGAAAGAGGGAAACGTAGGACAAAAGTATGGGTGAGATATCTAAACAAATGAAAACCCAAATTCTCATATTTACAGAGTACACTCACCAAAATACCTTTGTGTTTATTCAACATGGGGTTCCCGTGCTTTCGTCTAAGCATGGGATATGTTGTGGCCACAACAAATGGCGACTAGCTGGAAAGAACCAGTTATCTCTGCAATGAAATTCAGCTAAATGAAACATGTTAGCCACATCACTTTTTTCAACCTGAATTTTTCCAAAACTTGATCACAAGAGAGATAGTTAACGAGCATGGAACATGAAATTAATAAATCCCCATATATGATCATGTTGAGAATAATGCAAATCTGATAAGGGGGTTGAAGAAACAACTAATATCCTTCACCTTTATGTAATAATGGAGAAGCAACTTCTGTTGAACCTAGGCACATACTTGAAAATGCTCCTGGATATCTTAATTACACATCACCTTGATTTATGGAGATTTTATTTACATGCAATAATTCATGAGATTCCTTTTTTTTTCTTTTTTCTTTTTTATTAAAAGAAAGAGACTGTGTATATAAGACCACTACCCTGACTTGGTGATCAGATATAAGCAGTTCCATTCACAAGTATAATTCAGAAACTGATCAAGCTAGCTCGATAAAGAGACTCCTTGTCTTCCAGTTGCAATACTGAAAGCAACTACCATGTCTTGGTGACCATATTGTGATAGCTTTAGTCCAAATTAAACCCATGATCATGTAAGGGATGGCTTGGAATAAGACCCCCCTATCCCTATATGCACGGGCATCTTTAAAAAGGAGAAAACCAAATTTTATTAGGTTGAAAATTACAAGGCACTACCATGGCTTGGTGACCATATATTGGTAGTGTTACTCACCAATGCTTTGTTGATCATGAATGGAACGACCTGTGATAGGATCTTCCAACTCCCGATAAAACTGAAATTCATCTTCCAAGTGTGGTGAGTTGATGTGAAGATGTCATTCTGCTTAGCACCTATGAACCTAACGGGCTAGCTTGATAGAAAGACCTCCCACCTTGTAATTTACATTTATTAAGAGATTTATTACCAAGGTGATTGTAAAAGGATCCAGAGCAAAACAAGGTAGGCAGGTTATTATGATATGCAACTTGAACCATGAAACATGAGACAATGGAGACTCTGCTATTCTCCAGACCCCAATTAACCAAATAAGACATGTGCAAGATAATGACCATTGTGGAGAGATATCAATTCAAGGTCCTGCAATCATTAGCTATATGCCCTTTGTTGAACAACCTCCGATATAGGACAAAATTATGGCTGGTATACAGTTGTAAAAACCCAAGCTGAAATTATCACCAAGAGAGAAACTAATCAATGAGTATCACCAAATGTGTGGAGTTTAAAGCAAACAAATGAAAACAAAGTAGACAATCCAATCAAGAGGAGAAATAGAAAAACAAACCTATGTACAAGTACATCATCCTGATCAAACAAAATACTTTTTGAGGAGTGAAACATTCACTGGATAAGTGTCCACAACTCCTTCCAGTGTCTATAATCGAATAGTACCAGGACCCATCTTTTCTATAACAATGAAAGGTCCCAGCCAGAGGCGTTGAAACTTGGTATACTGGTTCTTATCTTTGTGTTGTTTGTCCCATCTTAAAACCAAGTCTCCAACAAAAAATTCTCTGTCAGATGAAGATTTTTCATCAAACCATATTTTCACCATCTACTGATGATGATATAACTTGTTTCTAGCCACTTCTCTATCTTCCTCTAGTTTAATTAGAGTGTCAATTCTCTGTTGGAGGGGAGAAGAATCATCTTCTTGGACAGACTGGGCTAACTGTAGTGAAGGGATGGTAAGATTAGTAGGAAGAATGGCTTCTTTGCCATACACTAGACAGTAAGGAGAATTTCCAATTGCTTCCTTTGGAGTAATCCGGTCTGCCCAAAGAGCATTATTGAGCTGTGTATGCCAATCTCTATGGTGAGAGGCCATAGTCTTCTTCAGAATGTTGATCAAATTTTTGTTCGAAGACTCAGCCAACCCATTACCTTGTGGGTAGTAATTGGCAGAAAATATGATTTTCATCCCCTTTTCAAAAGCATATTCAATTATGTCAATCGAAGAAAAATAGGATGCATTATAAAAAACTAGGAATTTTGGAGTACCAAATCGTGAGAGTATCTGATTGTCTAGGAAAGAAATGACTTGGTTGGCATTACATTGCTTAAGTGGGACTGCCTCTACCCATCTGGTGAAGTAATCAGTTGTTGTGAGAATGTATCTGTGTTGGAGGCATGAAGTAGGATTTATGGGTCCAACAAAATCCTAGGCATTTCCCTATGCATTTCTTGCATGGTTCACACCTCCTTACATAGGCATAAGCATCTTTAAACAATGTAGGCTAGTAATACCCAGATCTGAGAATCTTATGAGCTGTTGTCTCACCTGAAAAGTGACCTCCAGCTGGTCCTGCATGAAATTGGAATAAGATGTCATCCGTTTCATGTTTTTCTAAACACCTAAGAAAAACCCCATCATATTTTTTCCTAAACTGAACTTCATTAATAAACTAATAAGGGGCAGCCTTTAATCTAAAGGCTCTTCGTTTCTTAAAGTCCAAGGTTTCAGGGGAAAACCCATTATTTACGAAAAATTTGATATGATCATACCATTCTGATGTCGGGGTATCAATAGAATTCACAGAACCTGTAGGAATATCTTTTTCCTGTTCCCATTTAACTTGTTGTTGCAGGGGATCATTAGATTGAGCAGTAAGAAGGAAAAGGCCTTGTCCTTTGACAATTTTGGCTAGACTTATTTCCAAATCATACTCTTGCAGAGCAGTCATCAAGTGGGCCCTTTTTTTTCCCAACTCCTTCTGGATCAGCACATTTCTAATAGCAAAATACGGGACAATGACCTTTGTTCAAGATTTTAACAAATAAGGCATGTAATCTTTGACAGACTTATAAACTACATAGGCTTGTTTGTCAATTTGAGAATAATTGAGCTTTGCACCCTTGAAGGTTGAACTCATGAAAGAGATTGGGATCTCTGTATCGTTGTCCTATTTCTGTGTCAAAATATCTGCATAGGAGAAATCAGTGGCGAAAGTGTAGAGAATAAAATCTTTATCAAAATCCAGGGACATGAGAGCAGGAGCTTCAGCAATAGCGTTACGAATTTCCATGAATGCATATTTTTGTTCTTGTGACCATGTGAACTGTACATCCTTCTTAACTAAATGTTGTAAAGGTTTAACTATTTGAGAAAAATTAGGTACAAACCTACGTACAAATTTGATCTTACCCAAGAAGGACTGCATTGCTTTACGCAAACCTAGTAAGCCAATTTTTGAAATCGCGTCTATGTGTTCAGGGTCAATGATCATACCTTCTTTTGAAACGATGAAGCCCAACAACTTCCCTTCTGGACTGCAAAAATGGATTTCTTGGGGTTCAAGAAAATGCCAAATTTCCTACAACGTTCGAAAACCTGCTTAAGAGCAAATGGGTGTTCACGTCGTTTTTTTTAAAATATGGTAATATCATCTAAATAAACCACGACATAATTATGCATTAAACCTCGGAAATCTATATCCATAGCTCTCTGAAAAGTGGCTCCTGCATTAATTAAACTGAAAGGCATTCGCCTGTAGGCGAAGGTGCCCCAAGGGGTTCTGAAAGCTGTCTTTAATTGGTCATCTGGGGTAACCATAACTTGGTTGTACCCTGAAAAGCCTTCTAGGAGAGAAAACGTTTCTGGCTCTGCTACCTTTTGGAGAATCTGTTCCATGGGTGGAACAGGGTAGTTATCTTTTTTTGAGGCTCAGTTCAAATTCTTGAAATCGACACACAATCGGATTTCACCACTTTTCTTGCGTACAGGCACCAAATTGGCTATCCATTGTGTCTTCCTCACCGGAAAAATAATTCAAGATATAAGTATCTTTTCCAGTTCTTTTTTCACAGAAGGCTCTAAATTGGGATGCATTTTCCGCAGTCTCTATTGATATGGTTTAACTTCCAGCTTCATAGGTATATTATGGTAGATGACGCTAGTGTCAAATGTTTTCAATTCGTCATAGGTCCAGGTGAAGACATCTTTATATTCTTTACATAGTTTAATGATAGCTCGCCTTTCTTCTGGGGTGCAATCAATTCCTAAATTGATAAAACGGGGTTCTTGCTCGGTGCCTAAATTGACTTGCTCGTAATTAAGTGAAGAGCTCTATGTTTTACAAGTGGTTTTGTGTCTGAACTTGTCTTGCAAATCGTAGAACTTCTCCAAATTGATCATAGACTTTGGGATAACATTCGAAGAATCCGAAAGAGACTTTTCATGTTCATCCTTGTCTATAGCCATATCCTGGAATGTGTCTTGGTTTGTCACAAAATAAAGTATCTGTTGATCATAATCGAATACCTTCCAGTTTGTCACATTATCTAGTATGGAAGGCCTATACATTAGTTCTATTGAGAATGTTTGAGGAGATAAGCCCTCTGATGGAATCAATCTAGAAGCTGTATTTGTCAACAAGTCAACATCGAAGTTCTGAGACCTAGGGACTGATTTAATATTGAATGCAATAAAGGAGCTGGTAAGATCTCTTACCAATTTGTGATAATTCAACAAGTGGGGAGAAAAGCGGTGTATCTTATTCCTCACCTGTTTCACAATAATTTATGAATCTTTAATGCAATTAATGATATGTACTTTCAAGTTAATAGCATTTTTTAGTCCCTGTATTAGGGCCTCATACTCAGCCACATTGTTAGTACAATCAAACTCTAATCTACATGCAATCATAGTTTTTGTCCCTTTTGGATCTATGAGAACACATCCTGCACCATCTCCATCCTTAGATTTAGAACCATCAAAAAACAATATCCAAGAAATGGGATCTAATCTAAAATTTGTATTTACATTGAAAACATTATGTACAATGTCTCCTGAGAATGGAACATAAGTGAGATGAGTTATCTGAGATTCATTCTGTGTATTCTCCTATGGTGAAACATCAGCTGATAAATTCCCAAAAAAGTATCAAAGGTAAAGTGTTGGATGTGCGTGTTGAAACAACCCCACAGGCTCAGCTGAGTCATTCCAGTCTGTGAATGTCTATTTCATAAAAGGCTCCCTACTTATCTTAATCTTGTTTAGCTGACCATTGTAGGGTAACCAAAAATGGGACCAATCAGTAGCAAAATAACCTTTTAGATTTTCTGACCAGTCCCTACTAAGCCACATACCATATGCTTCTGGGATATCAGCAATGACTATATCAATTGTTTGATGGATTCGAGGATCAAGTGATAATGTAATTAAGACATTTCTGAGCCTTCCTACTACTCTAATTTTCGATCTGTCGAGTTGTACTATCTGAGTAGGGAAAGGTTCCCATGTGGCATTCAACTTTATGCAAACAGAAAGAGGCATCACATTTGATGAGGCACCGGAGTCTATCATGCAGTTATGTACGTTTCGGTTGAAAATCTCAAAGGTGAGCATAAAAGGAGGTGTCCTTCTGCTACCAAAATTTTGATCATCTGGTTTAGTGAAAAAGTCAAGGTTATTATTCTGCAATTCTCTTGGTTGTTTGACCACCATGCTTTTGGGTAAAGTATCCCTCATCGAGGGGATTTTCAATAATTCAAACAAAGAGATGTTTTCCTTCACTCTTTTAAGATCTTCAACTAAATTGTACTCCATCTCAGCGATGACTGTATCCTTGTGAGGGACAGTCTTGCCTTTATTAGGAACTGGTGTGGAGGATGAAGGTTCATGAGGGGGTTGAGGTTTAGACATTGTGTTATAAGGATGTTGGACATTAAACACAGTCTTAGGTTCTTCTCCTTCTTCACACATAGGAAGCTCTGAAAAGTAACTTACAGTGTTTATTTGTGGATCCTCATGCTCATCTTCTTCTTCCTTAGGTAATTGTGGGTCTGGAGCAGTCTGATCATTGGGGACTTCAGGGGTGTTTTGAGATTCTGCTGCTAAGGCTCTAAAAATAGAATAAATTTCTTCATTCGTAAGGCCTTCTGTTGGATTAGGAGGTGGTGGATTCGGATGGGGTGGATAAGGTCTCCTAAAAGGTGGCCTCATAAAACCTCTATTCTGGTTTTGATTTTCATTGTTAGTTCTTTTCAAATCCACCATCTCATTTGACATTTTCTGGATGAGATTTTTCATGTCAATTATGTCAAATGGATCCTTGTTTTGTGCAATGGGTTTAGGAACACTATCATTCCTTTTCCTGGAAGTTGAAGGCTGTTCTTCTGAGATTTCCAGATTGTCCTTGAGACAAAAAATTTCCTTCTCAACTTGTATTGCTTCAGCAAACACTTCCAGCAAAGTTCCCTTTTGTGCTCGTTTCACCCACATTGAAATCGAAGCAGGTAGGCATTTTTCATAGTAGGATATCAACAATTCTTCAGCAGGAAGAAGGTTGATGGGAATTCTATTCTTTAAGTATGAGAACCTTTGGTTGAAATCTTTAACCCTTTCTTTCCCTTTGATTTTCATGGAGGATAATTCCAAAACAAGATCTTGTGGTGTTTTTTCATCTCCAAACTTTTGCAAGAATAATTTCTCAAACTCATCCCAGGAAACAATAGACCTTGCTGGCAAGGAAAAATACCATGTAGGTTCCTTTCCTTTAAAAGTATAAGGAAAGTGTCTGTAGACCACATCCTCATGAATGACTCTTCTAAGCCTAATAGCCTGCATGAAGGCTTTAATATGATCTAGGGCAAGTGATTTGTCATCTGGGTTAAACTTGGGTAACCACTTCTCAGGGTTCTTGGGTAGCCTATGTTGGTCTCCTAATACCCACACTGCATCTTGGTCGAGCCATGGTCTATTTTTTCCTTCTACAGCCATCGGTGGTTCTTCTTCTTCTTCTTCTGATGAAGATCTTGAAGAATGTTCAATGTCTGCGGAAGAGGATGAGGATGAAGGAAGAGATGCTGGTGGTCAACCAATTCCAAATTTTGGCTGATCTTGTGTTTCCTGAAAAAGTTGACTAAGGTTGTATTCAGGGGAACCCGATTGACCAACCAGTTCTTGATTTTCAGGTTGTGGATTAATTGTTTGTTGATGTTCAATATTTTGACCAGTTGTGTGTTGGATGACTGGATGACTGATCTGTGAAACTATGTCTTGCTTAGGTTCTTGATTATTGGCTTGTAGAAAATTTTCTAAATTGATCGCTGCAAAACCTCGTCCTCATTGATCAGCACGTCTTTGTTCTACCCTAGTGACCCTATCGGCTAATGTTTTCAATATCTGCTCTAGTGAGAGGGTTCCTCTGGTAGGTGACACAATAAATATATTTCCTGTGTTTTCCTATTGTGCTGCAGATACAATAGGTACAACAATTTGTTGAGTAGGTGTAGCAGGGACAACCGTGGGTTGTGGCTCTGTTGGTTGTTCAGATGTTGAAACCCTTGATTTGCTTCAAGTTTGAACCATTGAAGTATTTGCTAGAGGAGGTTTCTTAGTGGCTTGTTTAGGAATGTTGCACTATTGGCCCTCCTTCTAGTGCCATTTGTTGATGCCTCGGTTGTACATGTTAGATGCAAAGGTGCTGGAATGTTCCAAGGTACTTAACAGAGGAAGAAAACCCAAGTTGAAAGGCTTCAAAAGACCCTGCGCAAGGGCAATTCTATCCCCAACTTGTTTGGTATGGTGATCTTCCATAGATATTAGGCCTCCGCTGGCACTCTAAGAGTAGGTGAGTTGATATATTAGATCAGTTTTCTAGTCATGGAAAACCAAGGTGTGGATATGGTAATGCAAAGCTAACCTAACCTATTTTAGAAAAGGGAAACTATTCTAAGTTAATCCTATTCTAAAATGGAAGCTTGTTTATGTGCAGATTGGTCTTGAGATATGATTAAACAAGTAATTGAACATCTTCAACAGAAAAGTCTTTAGTTGTATTACTTGTTAACTTAAATTATTATCTGTTAATGAAAAATAAATGACAATCTTTCAAGCATTCAGGCTCATTCAAGATCCAGTCTGTAATCACTCTACTAATTTAAAAATCAAGAATGATTATATAAATTTATAAGCACCAAATCATTTGCAGAAATAAAACATGAAAGTACTTGTATTGAAAAAACTCAATGAAGTACTTTGAAACATAAACCAGTCATATAGAGAAATCAATACAACAAATTTATACATTAACAAATGTTTAGCAAAAGATCAGATACATAACAGATGACAATTCAAAGCATAAATCATAAATTCTCAAAGAAATTTGAGGAATAACAGAAGATAGATTAAATGATAACTTTACTGTATGAAGAGGTCTTGTACAGAAATTACAAAAAGCTCTGCTTAACAGAGTATCTCCAGTCTAGTCTTCTGCTGACTTACAACTCCAAAATTACCAACCCCTAACTACGAGAGGTCCACCTTCTTAAATAGGAAATTCAACAGAATAGAAAAATAAAGATTCCACAAAAATAGGGATTACAAAATTAGATCAAACTATAGATCCAAGAAATCCTGCCATTTCTCATATATGTCTAACAACTCATCTATAATTGAGAAATTGACAGATTCTAAAGCTAGCTGAACATTGTACACATTATTCTCCATGTCATGCTTCGTCGGCTTGTGTCAAGTGCGAAGATACATATGAATATTGCCTTCCATGATGACTAGTTCTCTAACCAAGAGATCCACATCTTCGATGCTGACTTGTTCAAGATCCCAAATTCTCTGTGCAAACTCCTCACACCTGCTCTCGAGCTCTTCAAGTCTGAATTTTGGCAACAAAGCCTCTAGGATAGGGGTCATTAATGGTAAGCCTAGAGCATGCATAATGTTGTCAACTGCATACCATCTCCTGGTGTAGACATCTTTAGATTTATTAATGGTCTCTTCAGCTGTTTCGTTATAATCGAGCCAAGTATTTAGAGAACCTTTGATCTTCTTAATCTGGAAACTGCTAAGGATTGGGATTCTTTTGGCGCATTCTTAATATACCTCTGCCATTCACTGATTTCCTCCTGAGCCTTAAAAGCTTGAAGTCTCTTCTCCTTTTTTTTTCAAGGATGGAGGACATCTTGGAAAAATCAATGAAATTTTCCCTGATTTCATCCAAAGCAATGTAATCTTTCTCCAACAGTTTATGATGATCCTGATTAACCTTGAGGGCCAAATTCTTAAAGTCACAGGGTGTAAACTTGAGAAAACTTGACGAGGCTGCCCTTGCAGTTGCATCCTCAACCTACTTTTCCAAGGAAGCTATTTTTTCAACATCAATGGAATGATCGTGAGAGATTGAGTTCAGTGAGAAGAGTGGCATTCTTTTGCTCTAGGTCTTGCAACTTACTTACCCAAGTGTTCCTGAGGTCAGCCACATCAGTAGAATGTTGTTTTTTAGCTTCAGCCAATTCTTCTTTCAATTTTTTGATCTCTTCATCCCTGAGGTCAACTTCTTTATCCAAACCCTGGACCGAATCCCAATTAGCACTGGAAAAGGCTCTTAGGGCTGTTGCTGCTTCAATTGCTTCAATTCTTGGATTATTGGTCCTGGGAGCCCATATTACTTGAACTAGTTCACATGCTTCCAAACCATCTTGACCTTGACCCGTTTCCCTGGTCCTTTTCATCACTGCCTTATCATCCTTTCTATAGAAGTAGTTCCCAAGGGGAACTGCATCTTCATCTGTGTATTCAACCATTGATAGTGTGGAAGTAGAAGTGACACTAAGTGTTGAGATTAGTGAAGGTGTTTGGGTAATAACAGGGGTAGGAATAGGTATGGTGACTTGCGTAGTGACTTAAGGTGTAGTGATGGCTTGAGGAACTGACAAAACTCTATATGGGGAAGGAATTGAAACAAAGGCTTCAGATAATGGAACCTGAGTGTCATCATTAGCTTCTGGAAGTGGAAGTTGACTATGAACTTTGGTGGGTGAAGATGGTGAGGAAATCTTAGAAGATACATCAGTTGTGGCTGTTGATAAACTATAGAGGGGTAGCTGAAGGCTGAAATTCTACAACAATAGACAATGGAATTGATAAAGGGACTGAGTGTTCGGGTGATGGGATAGTAGTTTCATTGAGGGTGTTGAACAAGTGTGATAAGGAAAAAGGAATTGTTCCCCCTAAAGGAACAGTAGAGGCTGGTTGGACAGATGGTAGCATAAATGCTGATGATGCAATGCCAAGAGCAATATTAAATTCTAACACTGATTTCTTAGTGAAGGACTGATCCATATGAATACTATCCAACAATTTAGTGACAATCTTAGGATATTCAATGATTTCTTCTATTATTGGTACGGGAGGAGGTGGGACCACTTCTTCATCAAAGTCTATTATGTCAACTATAGGAACTTGTGATGAAGAAGGAAAGACTTTCTGTCTCTTAGCAGGGCTAGCCTGGGTTATGACCAGATCATCATCTTCTTGAGTTTCTTCAGTAGTGATTTGAACATTTGATGCAATTGGTAGCTGAATGTTGACTACAATCTTTGGAGGTTCTAGCAATTGAGTCTTTAACATCGATGTCAATTGTGCCATGTGCTACTGGGATTCACAACCTGACTGTAGCATCATTTTAGCTTCTTCACCAACTTTCTCTTCATAGGGTTCCCCTTGAGGAGCTTTACCTTTGTTTCCATCAGGGAATGTAATCATGAGAGGAGTATAGGCCTTCTGAGCCTCTTTCTCTTCTATGTCTCTTCTTGCTTATTCAATGAGATTTAGCTGCATGGCCCTGCAACTTAGAACCCTAACCTTAAGTTCATTTTGGTCTTTTAAAATGTCCTACTGTTCTTGTAAGTCTTTTTCCTTAGCTAGAACCTGTGAGAATGTGTCCACCCCTTGGTATATGAAGTAATCTAGAACTAAATCATGTGCTAATCTATTTTCATATGTATTTTCTTGAGGTGTGCATCCAGGAACTTCTTGGGGTCATGTTTCCTTTTTGAGGCAATACCTAATCTCAAGGTAGCTATCTAGTAACCAAGAACTGCAACCCAATTTGAAGTTGGGATAACCAACTGACCAAGATTGAGAGAAAAATCAGGCCAACCTTTCTTCCTGGGACCTGTGAGTTTCTTATACATGCCATCAGTGATAGTTTGAAAAGAAACCTCCTATATTACCATCCTCTCCAGGACAATCCTGGGAAGCAGGTGCACTATATCACTTCCCCAAATCTTAATGTATGAAAAATACTCACCTACATACCAATCACCCATGGTGTTGACGAAATTCTTAGCATCTTCTGAGAATGTAGGTGGCTGTTGCCTGAAGATCTTGAAATAGATGGTACCCAAGAAGTGGTCACAAATGTCATATAACAACGGTGCAAAATTATCTTCCCACAGTGCAGAATGATAAATGTGCACAGGAGGGTCTGAAGGGGTCCAGTTCCAACCCAAGTTAGGGTACTAGAACTCTGAGCAAAAAACATCAAGGACATATGCAGATAGGAAAAAGGGCAGTTTCTTATCAGCTGGAGTCTTTTGATATTCATGAATGGCATTCTTTAATTTAGCTGACATGATAGAGGCCCATGGGAAAGACTCACCTATGACTAGCACATGATGTGCTATAGGTGCCCATTCTGCTTTGAAAAGAGAACAATTTGGTAGACCAAAAAGCCTGCAGAGCATGGCTGCCAGTAAAGAGTAGGGTTCCTTAAACTAGATGATGGGATAAAGGTTGTCAGCCTTAGGCAAAAATGCGTTAGGCTTAAGCATCCATGACCTAATCATCTCATTAAAATTGAACCGGGTTTTGGATGACTGTATAAAATCGGGTTAGAGGGTTTGCACAAGAGGTTTCAGAGAAAAAGCTTGTACAAAAGCCTCCAGGCGAAAATGTGTTAATTGGCACCCCGTGCTATTTTTAAAACAATTGTCTTTAACACTGGCATTCTCAATTATCCTTTTTACAGCATCTATGTAAGGTAGGATAGCAGGGCGTGCAGCAATAGCATGAATTTGGGAAGCCCTACTTCTCTCGTACACTGGTTTATCGTTCTCAATATGAGAAAGGTCGTCATTATAAAAAATGGCATATATTTTCGACCAATCCATCTGGTATGTCTTAGTGACTTGCTCATTGGTGTCGGAGAGAAAAATAAAATTAGGGTCTTTGGTTAGAGGATCTCTGAGTGGCGTTTTAGAACATGTACCTCTCGACATGGTGAAAGAACTTGCAATTTCTAATCAATAAGAAAATCAAAATCAAAATCAATCCAAAAATAGCAAAATTGCAGACTGGTAGTGTAAAGATGACAGTAAGCTTACCTGAAATAGAAAACGAACGGAAAAATAACACCTGATACAGAATCCACGGTCAAAACAACAGTGCAATGGAGTAATTCTTCAAAAGTAAATTGGTAAAAATAAAATAGGAAAAACCGTATTTATTGAATTCACCGGATTAAAGATGACTATGCGATCAGAACAAATGAACGGCTGAGATTAACCGAAGCGGGATGTGGGGTTATGCTAAAGTTTTATTCACAAAATTTATTAAAGGATCCTGAAAGCTAAAACCCGATAATTGTGGGTTGCGGGTTGCGGGGTCGCGAAAACGGAAAAGGCAGAAAAGAATTCCCGAAAGCCGAAAGCTGCAATTGCGGGTTAGGAGTTTCGAGAATAATCACAATCGAAAAATGAGAAACGTGTTCTTGAAAGCCACAACTCGACACTTGCGGGTCGCGGGTTTCGGGAATGACACACTTGTAAACCGAAAACAACTTCCCAAAAGCTGCAATCCGATAGTTGCGGGTTACGGGTTTCGAGAACGCACAACAAAATAAATAAAAAGACAAAGACTGAAAGCTGAAAGCCACAATTGCGGGATTTCAGGTTTCAGGTTTCGGGATGATAATTTTCCAAGATTATTACAAGATGAACTTGCAACCCGCAACCATCGGGTTGCGTGTTTCGGGTTGACCAAATTTTGAAACTGCAAAACAAACACCCCTTAACCCGAAATTGTCAGGTTGCGGGTTTCAGGTCTCCTAACTATCGGGTTTTGGGTTTATTGAAGCAAAGACAAAATACTCAAAAATTGAGGATTTGAAAAAACTGGATAGTTAGAGATCATCCAGAAAGAGGGAAACACATAGGACAAAAGTATGGGTGAGAGATCTAAACAAGTGAAAACCCAAATTCTCATATTTACAGAGTACACTCACCAAAATACCTTTGTGTTTATTCAACATGGGGTTCCCGTGCTTTCAACTAAGCATGGGATCTGTTGTGGCCACAAATACATTAGCATAACCTTGCTCTTGATTTTTCTCTAAAAAATGCATGCCAATGGCTTTCTTTTATAGGACAAGAGGTGGCCAACAAACAACTAGATGAAAATGTGAACTCATCTTCTCCATCAACTAGTTCAAAGGTACACTAGGGTTCTAGTTAATGCCACCAAGTATGTGAAGAGTCGAATTCAGATCCTTGGAGATGATTGAGCCTCAATGCACTACATGAAGTAGGTGGTTCCGTTGTTTTGATAGTAGCGATACTATCGAAGAAATAGCCATGCGGCGGCAGCGTGGGAGTTGTTATGGTAACCTACGCTATAGCGTGGGTTAACAGTGTTTTAGCTGCGCAGCCCCTTCTTTTGATTGTTTTTTTTCACATTTGGACTCATTTTTTCTTTTGAATTTGTTAGGGATTACTTTGGTGAATTGCATTCTTTATGTTGATGATGCCTTACTCTAAGATTTGCCAAAATGTCACATGTGTGTAAAATTTAGGCGTTAACAGATGCCCCCTAATGTATGAGGTTCAAAGGGTACTATAGAGATGATAATGCATCATGTTTTATTTTTTTTTCTCTCCTATTCTATAGGATGAATCATGTGTGGACAAATAGGGTCCTCCCATGAGGGGAGGTTGTTGGTGACAACCATTGGATTTGTAGTAAACAATAGGTTTTTTATTCAAATGAGGCGGGCGTACACATGCTCATGAAATGTTTTCAAAGTGATTACAATGAGAGAGGAACAAGGTGTCAACTCTACTATATTGTGTGGGGCATGTATGAAGGAGGCTTCGATCCATGTGAGAGTAAATAACCCTGGAACTGTTGCTGGATGATGAAGAAGTGGCACTACTGATGATCATGATAATCCCACTGGGTTGGGGCACCAGTATGATTTATGAAGTTTCCCGGGAACTTCAATATGCTAGGTGGACAACTATCATGATTTGAAAATGTGAACACTACTACCTTCAAAAGTATGTTCCCCCCTTATGTGATAGATGTGTTAGGTCGAGAATAGGGGAAACCACTTAGTTAGGGAGCACTAACATCTCTCCCTACTAAGTTCTAGGTGATCCCTTATAGTGATTGCAAGGGATCCCAAGGTACAAATGCAACTACTACAACTCTCAGAATGTAGTGTTTTGACATCGATGAGAGTTGAATTATATGATAGGAAGAGATTCTTATCTTGAGAACCAAGATCATACTGTAACCAACTGGTGGATGGATAAACCTAACATAAGACTGGTTGTTAAGAATGGGGCTCATAACTTCTTTTGAGCGATGTAATCATGCGGAGTAGGGATGAAAACATTCCTTTAGAAACAGACCAGATTGTAATGGACGGAGACAAACTAAAAATGAAAGGGATTTGATGGAGACATAAAATGGAGAGTAATGGTGACTGGAAAAACAAATACTACGGAGGACATCGAGACTCAAATACATTGATCAAAGGTGACCATGGGTTACTACAAAAATTATATGGTGTTCCTACAATATGAGGTGATGAGGGAACTATTTGTACATAAAGAATATTGGTGGGTACCCATAGATTTGGGTGTGTCAGGGGATCAAATTGATGATGGGAGGAGTCCCCATGGTTTTAAGTGGATCAGGGGACACTTTCAAAGATGAAGTGGGGGTTAATTTTTAGACGCAAAGAATGGTGCCCCATGTATCAATGCCATGCAATGTATACCTGTGGGATAACTAAACAAAAATGGTTACTTCGGAGGGTGGGGGCCCCATTGGTGTCTTTATAGTGGTGCTGATACAAAGAAGATTGTTGAGGGTAAAGTTCTCATGGATGTATGAGTGGGATTTATGAATCTTTATCATAACATGAGACGAGGAAGATGACGATGTTT
This sequence comes from Larix kaempferi, assembly GCA_027924585.1. Classification (NCBI taxonomy): domain Eukaryota; kingdom Viridiplantae; phylum Streptophyta; class Pinopsida; order Pinales; family Pinaceae; genus Larix; species Larix kaempferi. The sequence goes on along the minus strand of BSBM01001482.1, from coordinate 343,860 downwards.
TCTTGGTGGAGTAAATGCACAATTACAAAATGAGAAACTAAGAGGTGATATATACAAGTTGTATGAAATTCCTCGGACTTGTGGGGGGTCAACATCACGGGTTTCAATTGATGACTGGGATGCAAATGGTGCACAGACCCATGGGGGAACATACGATTCCAAATTATGATGTTGATATCACGTGAAGACTAGAAAGGGGGGCTGTATGGTTATTAGTGGGAATAGTGGTAGATGCATTATAAATGGATGGTACATAGTTCCTATATGCTAGTTTCGGAATGATACCTATGGAAGGGAACTCTATGCCATTGATGAAGCATGGAGCCTTGTTCTCATAAAAGCAAGGGTTGCGAACCTATCTTGATCAAGATTTTGCACATACGACGCACATGCCCAAGTGTAGTACAGAACATAACCAAGGTATTCACAATGAATAAATCATATACCAAAACCAGGCATACTTGAGGGGTACTGTTGTAAAAATAGTGTCTTAATCAAACTACGGGGAATTCATATTGGTTGGATTCATATCAAATAGCTCGAAGTTTTGATTGCAACAGTGTGAACAATTTTTTAAATGGAGCTACGGTTTGTCTGGGGGGTCAGTTTGAAGTTTACATGTCAAATGACTATAAATTGGGGTGGGGCACACTTTTTGAAATCATTTGTACTACTCACTGACAACTTCCTAGAGCATGTTTTGAGCGATTTTGGAAGATGTCGAGTGCCTTTGGATGATCCAAGAGTTACAGGTATGCCGTAACCCTACTCTCCTTAATTTTGTTTGGGTATAATTAGGGTTAGTGACCCCCTAGGTGGCCAAGGGGTTTTTTTGGCCCTTTTGGGGAAACAACACAGGAATCTGAGAAAATATCACGCTATAGCATGTGATTTTTGAAAAATCATGGTTGATTGCAGTGCGAGACTTTCTCAAAATCACACAACGTGTAGTGTAGGGTTTCAGTGAGGGTACAATAATACATTGGTTGCACGATGGTGTGATGTGACTGAACATCGGTCAACTGCACTATGTCAGAACGTATGAAAAACATAAATCCCGCACACTAGTCTTGCGTGGCAAAACAGTGGTTTAGTCATGGTAAACGCGATTTTCTTTGTAATACTCATGCTATGCGTGAAATTTCTTAGGTGAGGTTGCACTATGTTGATATTTTGTATAGATTTTCATGTCTAATGGATGGCCATTTTCCTTATGCAGGTGGTTTTAAATTTAGCTACTCATGGACCATGTTGGATTGGTTGAGTGGCGAGAGAGGGAGTACGATGCTCTCCAATATTTAGCATTGGTGGACATGCATGTGATGCAGATATTGTGAGACGCGAGGCTCTTGAAGTTTTTCAAGTGCCCCTTGATGAGATCTACATATTATCTGCTGTGGAGGATGATGGAAATGTGGGTTTAGGACCACGGGGTTTTTAGAGTTGGTGGGGAGTACCTGAGTATTATGGCTCTAGGCATTTATTTTCTGATGGGATTGACTCACTAGGAGGTGAGAGAGCCTTATCCTCCCTAGATGGTGGGAGAGATGATCCATAGTTTAGTGGATTGGTTTTGTGATGGTGACCAAAGTGTTATCAAATCTGCTCAAATTTTGTTGAGCCATTTGAGGGCTCTTTCTGCTCATGATATGGAGACAACCATGGTACAAGTGTTGGGGTCTACATCCCTCAACTGTATTACTAAAGGACATCTATATATCATGGAGAGAGTGTTAGCTGGTCTACTGGTGGCGTGGGGTCCTCTACTCGTGCAAGAAATGACTCGACAGATGTCAAATATGCATTGGGATTCTAACCACCTTTTGTTATGGTATCATATTATGCTCATATTTCTTCGAGCGGTATCCATCTTTGAGTCCACCTATAGTGGTTCCTCGTAAGGGGCACTAGGAGCCCCATATGATGTATTGGGGGAGGATTGTGCCCAGGGTCGGAAGGGGGTTCCTTAGGAGCATACTTTACCCCATAGGTGTTGGATGTGTGGGAGGGCCACATTGGTCAGATGGAGCAATACCCATGGACTGGGATGGACTACAAGGGAAATCTGGAGCTTCCTGCCCCCTTAGGATGTTTTGATGCTACATGTATGTTTTATGCTTTGTACTTTTTGATAGTTGTATATATATATTTGTATATACTTTTATTTCCACACATTTATGACATATATGTTTATCAGGTACAGATGATGGTTTCCTTTTCTGTGATGTAGATATTGGTCCTATCCGGCCACCTCGCTGACCAAGACCTAGGAGAGACCATCCTACTATTGGAGCTAGGTAGGATTTTGGGGCAGTTGCTGCAGTTGGGGATGTATCCGCTAGAGTGGGTCCTGCCAGAGGAGAGGGATTCAGGGAAGCTTCCGTAGGTGGAGCATCCACCGAGGATCAAATGGTATCCAGCCTGGTTTATTTGGAGCAAAGGTACAATGCGATGTCTGCTAGGGTCGACGATCAATATGTTTCCAATCTCAAGAATGTGGAGCTAGCCATGAAATTTCACTATCCAGCTACGTGTGGGCCATATTGGAGACCTATCATGCGACGATTGGTATTGGTGTTCCATGTGGCATGAGGGGTTCAGGGAGGTGCAGCCGCTCCTCCAAGACAGATACCACGAAAAGGACCATACCCAACATGAAGGGAGATGTATGACTACTGGCCATTATGGGATCCTAGGATCCACTAGCTGGAGGGGCATCTTAATTTTGTATAGGGTTATGAACCCCATTTTGTATATTATTTTGATGAGCCTATGGGATGCAATTTGTATTTGATGTATCCCCCATAAGGCTATTTTTTATATGCCCCGGGAGGGCCATTTTTTGTACATGACACGCATTTTTCAGCGATATATATATATATATATATATATATATATATATATATATATATATATATATATATATATATATATATACCATCTTTGTGGCACATGATGTATGCATCTCTTTGTGTATGTGATGTATGGATGTTTGGTTTATGTTTCCTATATGTTGATATGATGTATATATGTAGTGGTTGATACTAGCATATTTTTTTGGGCATGCTTTATCGAATTTAGGACCTTATGATGATGATTATACATGCATGTGTAGCCATAGATATGACACATATATGTATTTATGTATGTGTGATATGCATGACTATGTAGTAGGTGCCCATTCAAAACGTCATTGGTGACGGAGTCAGCGAATGCATTGGCGTTTCTCGGTATATGTGTGAAATTAATAGTTTCAAACTGTCGAATAAGAAGGCAGGGGCATAGAAAATTTTGAAAGAGGAGTGGATTGAGGACACAAAATACATTATTTAACTATGAGATGACTAGTTGTCAGTCGAGGTGCACTCGCAGATGGTGAATTCCTAGGTGAAGGGCATCATTTAATAGTCCTATCGTGGCATCATATTATTCTTAGTTATTTGTAATTTTCCCCAAGAAAATTCCACCAGTGTGGTGGAATGTATGGGAGGGGGAATATATAACCCATGAAGCTGACGCTAGGTTTTTGAACCATTGACTTGCACTGCCCGCATATCCTATGTAGATGTTCGACTAGGAGGTCATCTACATAAAGAAGAGATGGAATTACTTTATAATTAAAAAAATGTAAAAATAAAGTAAATTTTTGACACAAATAAGAATATCAATGGTTGATGTTGGATTTCTTATTCGTGTTGCAGGGGTGAACCCCCTGATGATTTTGTTATTTTTTGTGGAATGATTGCAAGTGTCCCACGTCTTCATCAGAAAACGAGGAATCACTACAAGTGAGGACACCGACTAAAGGAGATTCAACATCGATGGTATCTGGTAATGTGGTTGTTACTTCCTCAACTTGTGACCTTTGCGAGGCTACATGGAGGGGTTGTAGTTGACCTTGTAGTCTTATTAGTTAGAGATGAGATTCTTGTTCATCGTGCAAAATGAGGCACTAAAATGAGAAGCGGGTGGTCTCTCCACAATAATGGAAAGGTCATGGTACATGTGGATGAAAGTTTTATTGTACTTCTTGGGTGTTGATTTGTTCCATAATTCAGGCAATGGTGCTAGGAGGGAGCATATGTGTGGAATGCCTGCAGGAAGAGCATTCATCGTGTGGTGGCATTGTTGTAAGATTAGGAGGGGGAAGGTCTTGTGAAATTATAGTCTCCACCATGGTTTTTGAAGCTGATGCAAATTTTGTAGGAGGGGAGACACTTTCAATATAGAGTTGATTATCACCTAGTACATTCAATAGAATATTATCAAGATTGGCTTTGGTGTTGGGGTAATAGTAGTTAAGCTGGTCGAGGTTAAATACCTTCACATTTAAGGGAAACATCATGATACAGAAGGCCAAGGAGGTGACCTCCTTCATGGCATACATATAACTATGCCCCAAGTGGATGTTGTAGTCGAATTCTGCGTTGACTACTTTGATATTGATCATAACCATATTTCCCCGTAGCTCTATGGGGACATTTTGGTACAAACCTCTTGGTTGGGATGGTCTCCCATCATATACGAAAAGAGTGATAGACGAGGAAACCATCCTACATGACCCTAATCACTTCAAAAATTTTACAGACATAATGCAAGTGCATGCACCTTTGTCAATGATACAATGATGAATCATTACGTTCTTTATGATAACTAGAACTTGAAATCTGATTAACAATGGTAGTAGTGGATCGAATTTGTCGATATGAAAGGTCATGAGGTGTGAGTCAAAAGGATCGATATCACCAAGTGCATTGAGTTGTGCCTTTCTCTAGGTTAGGAATGATTGTAGCACTTCTAATGTTGACATGGCTGCAGGGGATTGAGCCAATTCATCCACAATATTATAATTGTGGGTGGATTTCATGTGAGGGTTATAAGTGGTACACTAAAGTGGTAATTTTAGAATATAGGGGGATTTTTTCGGTAGGTAGTCAAGGTATTCATATAGGCTCCCCCGAGGGGATAGGAATGTCTTCCACTTGGGGGGTGGAAGGCCTATCATAACCCTTGGCTTGTGTCTGAATATTTATATCCAATGTGTAGATGTTTTGAAAAGAGATTTCATCAGGTGGAAAATGATCTTGTTATTGTGTAACTACCCCTTGATTTGAAAAGGGTTATTGTAACACATCAGTTTCCGGTTGGCGAGGGTTCGTTGCCCGAGGAGGATTCATCGCCGTCTTATTTTTGGCCTCCACTAACTATTGGATGTCTGGGATAAGAGGGAAATGATGTGTGTAATGACCATAATCACCACAAATGGAGCAAAAATAATTGGTCCTCAGGTTTGGATTCTTCCATTGTTTGGGGGGGTTTTTAGTCCCTGTATTCTGGTTACCTGTAATCTGGTTTTGTTGGGAAGGGGGATTTCCCCCTTGCCCCGGCTACTGATTATGTTTGTTCTTACTTTTTTTCTTCCCCTGAATATGTAGATTCTAGGCGTTTGTAGTGTTTAATTGCTCAAATTGTTAAGCTTGTTGAACATAACAAGGTTGAACTAGGTTAACTCCCATGTGGGGGAAAGGTTAGTGACCAATTGGGAATGGGAAAGGATATTATGGGTTATACCCTGGGGGTGGGATAAATTCGATTTGCATTCCATAAGAGGTGGATGTAGGAAGGGCTTGAGCCATTGCCGAAAAAGGGACTTTCGTTGCTTGGATAATGTTTGGGTAAGTAGAAATATATGGTCCATACTGTAATTGACCAACTAGTGGGGTTTGTATTGGTGTAGGGGGTACCAATGCAGGTGGCATGGATGGGTATTGTGGAGCTATGTTAAATGGATCCAAAGTGGTGGGAGGAACCTTTTCTAAATGGGAAATGGACCCAATAATCCCATCCACTGAATGTGACGAGATCGAAGGTGTAGGATCCAATGATTGATGCTGAGGGGCAGGGATAATTTTAAGGACCCATACTTGTTTAAAAGTGTATAAACCTTGGTGAATCTTACCAATTCTTAAAATGTCAACTATAAAATATTTGGCGATATGTTTCTAAAATAATTTCAATTTCTAAGGTTTTTATATAGTTTATATAATAATTTGGCGATTTTTAGAGTGAAAAAAGTTTACCCCATCAAAATTGGGCGAAAAGGGGCTTCAAAAAATGCAAATTGGCAAATCGTTTTTTGGAAAAAAACATGGAAAAATAGCCCATGGGCTAAATTTCGCCCCTAAAATTATCCTTGCTGAGGGGCATCAAGAAGGATAGTGTATAGGTAACCGGATTGTGCATTTATGAGATCAAAATTTTGGGCTTTCAAAATAGCCTCCTCCTCATTTTTTGGCATGGAGGTGGTGACATATTTCGCTATAGAGTGTTGGAGATCTTTGATAAACCAATCCAACAAAAAGGGTGGTTGAATTTCCATTTTCCACAATGTGCAACACCTATGCCACTCATGGATGTGGTCTGCGATGTGGGTTGAAGTATTTTGCCAAAATTCTTTGATAATTTCAAGACCCAACTCATGTCAAATTACGAGCTAGAAGTAAGTAATAAATGCAGTGGAAAATGTTGTGAATGTGGCATGGGTTGCTCTTGCTAGGTTTACATACCATTTGGTTTTCGTGCCAGTGAGAGTACGCTAGAAGAGGAAAACCCTCATTGGATTGTCCACTATTATGTTAGATGAACACCATAATTGGAAAGACATGACATGGTTGGTGGGATCGTACCCTTTCTTTCCTTCGAATTTAGGCATATAAGAGGGAATCTTATCTAACATATATGGCCACATGGGATCATGAGCTATGGGATCATTGATCAGTTTGGACAAATTAGGTATATTTAAAATAGACATGAATGGTAGGGTATGGGGAGTTGGTCCTCCCATTATGTGTAGGATGTGGTTTCCATGAGGGGGAGACCTAGGTGGTGTTGTGCACAACAATTAACCTTCTATGAGAGAGGATGGGTCAAACGGATCCAAGGAGTCTCCAAGGGGAGAATCTAGTGGAGTACCTCTTCTAATGGGGAAAGAAGTGGTGTAATTAATAGTTTCTCTAAGAGGATAAAATGCACCTAGAAAGGCTTTTCCTCGATCATATGATCCTATTAATGTGGCCTGGGAACGGCCTCGACTAGAGTAACTTCCTTGTGAACCATGGGAAGAAGGTGTAAAAATACCCCTTGAGAGAGGGGATAGGATTTGCAGTCATCGAGACTATCTTAGGATGTTATTTTGTTCCTCAATGATGAAGGATTTGTGTCAAATGAGAGTGATAGTGGATTTTAAACAAAATTGAACAAATGCAAAAATATGTCAACCACAACAGATGTAAATATGGCACAAGAAATGAGTGATATGTGCAAAGTTGGTTTTAGTTTATGACTTCCCACATGTAGGTTATTTTTAATTACAAGTTAATGAACTTGTATTTAAAAAGAAAATAAATTTAAATTCCCTAACAAGACCTAACATCCTTCCTCTCGAATGTAATTGGGCCTCCCAAAAGGACAATTGATGGTGATTAATGGTGTTCATGCTCCAATTGACTAACGGAGGTAACAAAGAGCTAGTTCTACCGTCAATGGGGATAATGTTCCAATAAATATGACTTGGAAACACCTCCTAAAGGAAATAGATACCCTGGGGAGTGAATTGCACTCACAATCGCTCCTTGGTGATGTCCTAACTTGGGCCACTAAGATACCTTGCATCAAGTTTGGATCAGTGATTTTGCCTACACAGTATAGTGTCGTCTCCCTAAAACAAGTTGAGTGGCTTGTAGGGGAGAGTAGGGAAACTATACCTCGGCTTTCACCTCCTTGTTCACTACGCACTTCTGATCTGGGTTCTCTTTTAACACTTGCTTATAGTAGGATTTTGTAAGTACCCTATGAGACAACAATGCCATGTTTCAAAATATTTCTAATGAAACTAGATTGGTTGGAATTAATGGATGCCTATCCCAATCAATTGTACCAAACTAAAATATTGTTTTGTGACCTCCTGTGGAGGATTTTAGTTGGTTAGACAATTGCAAAGTTGTTTTTAAGGGCTTTGAATTTCACTTAGGGAGTGTAAGAGAGTATTTCACAATCCCTACCTTTATTATTCACCGAGATCACATGTAATGCGAGGTGAAGAGATTCTAGGATCAAAAGAGTATTTAGGTCTCTTAGTGTATGCTAGTGGTGCAAACACATGTGATGAAAGAAAATTCATTGTGAGAAAATTAACTAGAAGAGTATATCAATTAAATGCAAATGTGCTTTTATAATAACTCTGAAAGATGCTCATGGTGCTTTGGAAATCAAAATGCTAACTAATAGACAAGTGTACAATGGAGGTATTTCTCACTTCTCACCCTTTTCTGATTCACCAAGCTCACATGAAGTGCGAGGTGAAGAACATACTTTGGGAGACAAGGGTCTTTAGGTCCTTTGCTTGTGTGCAAAAAGTGTATTCTACACTAGCATTGATACTAAAAACATGTCCATTGTGTATAAACAAAAATGGTCTTGAATATTAGTGACAACAATGAGGCTTGTTGAAATCCTCAAGGTTGATTACCTAGGTAATTTTGAAGAGAGGTGAACTCTTAACTTCCTAATCTTGGTCTACGTGGACTAATTACTAAATAATTAAGTAATTATGTGAATTAACCTTAATTTAAGTTCATTAGTGAGAAGTAATTGGACTGCAAGAATAAACTATGTAGATAAAAAGAAAATAGAAAATGTTAATGTTTCCAAACAATACTCTGTCGCAAGAGTAGCACGAGTAAATACAAAACAAGTGCACTGGTAGCGCAGGTGTTACACTACCTGGCCATTCGGATAAACCATACGAGAGGTCACGTGGGTCGTGAACTATTTACCTATGCTGGTAGTGCGATTTTAAAAGTTGTTTCCGCCCTGGTAGCACATCCTAGAGGCTGAGTTCCATGCTACTATGTAAAAATTAATTGAGGCCCACTTAGGGCCAAATTCTAGAGAAAGTGGTGGAATACCTGATCTCCTGCAAGTGACAAACACCCATAATTTTACTTAGCATAAAACAACCTAGTTAAATAAGAAATGAACAAAAATAAGTGGAGTCTCCATTACAAATGTCATGGGAATATTTTTGCAAGTGCACTATTCTACTTGGTAAGGGGCTAGGCCTTGTAGGCTGCAGCAAGGCCTCAATCCTTGGAGCCCTTGCGGGTTGGTGGGTTGTGTCCTCCAAGTGATATTGCAATATATTGTTAGTGTAATTCACATAAAAAAAAGAAATATGGAAAACTGCAAAATAAAAGAGATGGGGGAGAATGCATACTCCAATAACAATCCAAGATATGCCAAACCAATTTTTTATTTCCCAATGGTCAAGTTGTACCATGGCTAGGAGGTGTGGAATTCAAGGCAATCCAACAATATTCCTTACGAAGGCCTTTTTTGTCCAAACTAAATGTTAATTCACTGGTGGAATAATGGAGAGAAACTCTTGCCTCTTGAAGGAAGGTGACAAAGGATCTTGGGAATGCTTACAATGATAGGAAGAGTTGGGATATGAGGAATCTCATCCAAAAATCCAAAAACATAACCTTGATCTTGATTGTTCTCTACAAAATGCATGCCAATGGATTCCTTTTACAGGACAAGAGGTGTCCAACAATCAACTAGATCCAAATGTGAACTCATCTTCTCCATGAACTAGTTCCAAGGTACACTAGGGGGTCTAGTTAATGCCACCAAGTGTGTGAGGAGATGAATTTGGATTCTTGGAGTTGATTAAGGCTTCAATGCACCACGAGAAGTAGGTGGTCCCACTGTTTTCATAGTAGCATGACTATCTTGTTAGAAAAACAAGATTGCATAACAATATACAAGATGCAAATATAAATCATAAAAACATAATACGAGAGAGACACCAATATAATGTCATTCACCCAATATGGGAAATGTCCATGAATAAATTGTCAGTCCTTTTATTATTATACTATCGAACAAATGAAGGGATACAACCTACAACACATCCACTGCAACTTCCTCTTCACTCTCTCTCAATCTCTCTTACACAATCACATAGATCTTTACAATGCTAAAATACATTACACAACCATATTAAATTTTTTTCCCTTTAAAGGGAATTATCATGGGAAAATAGTACGGGCTACCCAATACTATAGGCCCATAAACGGTTGGCCAACAAAACAACCCATAAACGTTCTTTCGGGGGCTTCACCCCTGAGCACTCATGGGGAGGTGATGCCTCCCCACACCCCCTGCTGGGATAAGTGTACAATCCACCTGTATATCATATAAAACTGGGGGACAAACATGGCTGAAACAACAACATACCTGAATTAAGAAGATCAAGCTTCACAACCAACAATCTCCCACTTAGAGACCGATCATAACAAATTCATCGTTGCTGGACTATCCTCTAAACATTGGATTTGGAAAATTTATCATCTTCACCTTCATGCTAGAAGGCCAACTAAAACCGAGCAATAAATTAGTTTTTCTCTGGTTACTATATTTGTCAACATGTCTACAAGATTCTTTCTAGTGTGCATCTTTTCCAACTTCAATAGTTCATCTTCTAGAACATACCATATGAAATGGTACTTTATCTATATATGTTTAGTATTAGAATGGAAGGCTGAGTTCTTTTAAAGATGAACGACACTCTGGATGTCACTATACAACCTTCTATCCTCCTGTTTCTTACCCAATTCCTCCATGAACCTCTAAAACCAACTCATCTCTTTACTTGTCTCTATAGAAGCAAGATACTCTACTTTTGTTGTTGAAAGTGAAACAACCTTTTGCAGGTTAGAAATCCAACTTACTGTTATTCCACCTATAGTAAAAACATACCATGTGGTGATCCTCCTATTATCTTTATCACCTACCATATCTACATCAACATATCCCTGTAGAATAGTGTCTGTACCTCCAAAACATAATGCATGAGTGGTAGTACCTATCAAATACCTAAGAATCCATTGTATTGCCTTCCAATGTACTTTACCTGGATTGTTCATATATCTTCTCATAACTCCTACTACATGTGCAATATATGGTCTTGTGCACACCATGACATACATCAAGCTACCAACTGCTGATGAATAGGGAACCCTGGACATGTAATCTATCTCTTCCCGTGTCTTGGGACACATCTCCTTAATTAGTTTCAAATCACTATCCAAAGGTGTACTAACTGGTTTTGCAGTATGCATTCTAAACCTCTCCAACACCTTTTCTATGTACTAACCCTAAGACAATGTCAATTTGCGATTTTTCCTATCTCTTGTTATTCTCATACCAAGGATTTGCTTTGCAGCACCCAAATCCTTCATCACAAATGAATTAGCTAATTTCCTCTAGAGCACATTTATATCCTGCATGTTAGACCTTGTAACAAGCATGTCATCCACATACACTAACAAGATAATATATCTTCCATTATCTAGCCTCTTGAAATAAAAATAATGGTCAGAATGACATCTACTATAACCTTGTTCTATAATAAACCTATAAAAATTCAAATACCATTTCCTTGGAGCTTGCTTCAAGAAATACAAGCTCTTACTCAACTTGCATACTAAATTCTCCTTCCCTTTGAGCTCATACCCTTGTGGTTGTTGCATATAAATATTTTCCTCCAAATCCCCATGGAGAAAGGTTTTTTTTACATATAACTATTCAAGATGCAAATATTCTACTGCCACTAGACTTAAAATGGTCCTAATTGAAGTCATTTTAACAACAAGAGAGATTATTTCATCAAAATATATACCTTTCTTCTATGCAAACCCTTTTACAACAAGTCTGGCCTTGTAGCGCTTCTTTCCTCCATCTTCTTCCTTCAACATGTAAACCCATTTGTTCCACAATGCTCTTTTACCTACAGGAAATTGAACCAAATCCCAAGTCTTTTTTCTTAGCAATGAGTCCATCCCCTCATTCATGCCTTGCTCCCACTTCTTTCTATTTTCGACTTGCATTGCTTCTCCATAACATTCTAGTTCACCAGAATTAGTCATCAAAAAATAATACATTGAACGAGAGTATCATTCAGGGGGTCTACTTAACCCGATAGATCTTCTAACACTTGCAGGAGTTTGAGTTACCTGCTGCTATTCTTGATTTTATGGCACCTTTGGAACTTCATTTTCTTTGATTTCATCAAGCATTGTGTACTCTGTTTTTTCCTTTTCATTTTTCTTTCCCTGCAACTGATATTTATACATGACCTAAACAACCACCATCTCCCAACTACCCTCTTGAGATCATATTTCTTTTCATAGAAGGAATATGCCTTACATATTTCAACAACCATTCAGTTCCATTCTTTAATATTATCTGTACCTTACCCATTCCAACAATTTTACATGGCTCATCATCACCCAATAAAACATGTTCAAAATTAACATAATCATGAAAAACATTTCCTATGGGGTGTAGCATGACATGAAGCCCTCGAATCTACTACCAAATAATCGCTACTATTATCTAATGCAAGAATCAAGGCATCATGTAACACATCACCTGTTACATTTGCTTCCTTAGTAGTCTCCTATTGTCCATCTCCTTTCTTCTTTAGATAGTTGTAGTATTTCTTTCGATGTCCCGTATTTCCACAGTTCCAACACTCTATATTTCCCAATATGGACTTGGATCTGCCTTTCCTAGACTTGATGCGATTACCTGATCTTTTTCCTCTCTCCCTTTGTCATCCACCGATCTCTGTCGTCAACGCATTACCTGATATCTCACCCGTGCTTTTCCTTCACATTTCCTCACTAAGAATAACACCAACAACATCATCAAATTTCAAAGTGTTTGAACCAGAGATAGATTTACTTATAGCCATGACCAAGTCATTCCAGCTTTTTGGAAATGAACACAAGATTAGAAGAGCCCTAACATCATAATCAAATTTCAATTCTACAGAACTTAGTTGATTTGTAATCATATTATATTCATTTAAATTATCAACAACAGATCCACCTTCTGACATCTTCATATTAAATAAGCGCTTCATTAGAAATACCTTGTTAGATGTTGAGGTTTTTCATACAACATACCCAATGCACTCATCAAACCCTTCATTGTATTTTCTTTTGAGATGTTGAAAGCCAACAACGAAGCCAGGAATGACCGTAATGTTCCCAGTTCCTTTCTGTCAAGAACCTCCCATTCTTCATCGTTCATAGTCATCGATTGTTTTTCTTCCCCCCCCAACAATAGGAATAGATCCTTCTGATACAAATAGTCCTCCATTTTCATCTTCCATAACTGGTAGTTTTGGCCATTAAATTTATCGACTTTAAACTTTCCTTATTTCGCCATTGCTCCCACTCGAATGAGGAACCCTTCGTCGAGTTTATCTTCCAAATAGAGCTTTGCCTCTGATACAGATTGTTAGAAAAATAGGATCGCAGAGCAATAACAATAAACAATATGAAAATATAAATTAGATAAACATAATACAAGAGAGACACCAATATAACGTGGTTCACCCAATATGGGCTACGTCAATGGAGAAATTGCTAGTCCTTTTATTATTATACCATCCAACAAATGAAGGGATACAACCTACATCACATCCACTACAACTTCCTATTCACTCTCTCTCAGTATTTCTTACACAATCAGAAATATCTTTGCAATCCCACAATACATCACATAGTCGTATTACAATGTTTCCCTTTTAAATGGAATTACCATGGGAAAATACTACGGGATACCCAATACCATGGGCTCGTAAAATGTTGGCCAACAAACAACCCATAAAATTTATTTTGGGGGATTCACCCCTAGACCCCCCCGTCGAGGGGGATGGTCCCCCCTAGACCACCGTGCGGGGGGTGATTCCCCCCACACCCCTGTGCTGGGATGAGTGTACAATCCACCTACATATCATATAAAACTGGGGTACAAACATGACTGAAATAACAACATATCTTAATTAATAAGACCAGGCTCCACAACCAATATATCGAAAGAATATCCATGCGGGTGTAGCATGGGTGTTGTTCTGGTAACCTACACTATAGCATATGTTAACAGTTTTTTAGCCACAAAACCCCTTATTTTGATTGTTTTTTGGGATATTTGGACTCATGCTATCTTTTGGATTTGTTGGGGATTCCTTTTGTGAATTTAATTCTTTATGTTGATGACACCTTACTTCAAGATTCGCCGAAAGGTCACATGTGTGTGAAATATAGGCGTTAACAATATCTCCCCAATGTTGCAATTTGGCTTTGTGTCAATTTGGGAGATGCATTATATGATGTTTATGAGTGGTGGCCTTCTTGATGCCATGGTATTGGATGATTGATATCAACCCACTTAGATGGAGGTCAATATTTTGATTAGTAGAATCTTAATGTTGTTTTTGAGTGGATTTATTGCGTACTTACTTGATATATGTTCAAGGTGAAGTGGATTGTTGGTATTTAGGAAAATTTCTTACAAAATGTCCATAAATATGGAAAGGACTACATCCATATGGATTTTTTATTTAATCCAGGGATTGCTTGTGGAAATAATCCTCCATATTAATTTGCAAGACTTCTGGAAAACCCATCTCTAGCTCAACTTCCACACATATGCACGCACGTGAATAAATATTTCATTTTAGTTCATCCTTATCAAGATACATAACTATTTTATTTCCAATTGATCTAAGACTGTCGCCATCCCAAAAAATTAAGGGAAGATGAGGCAATTTGACCCACACTAGAACTTTGGTTATCTCCTTCTTTGGATTAAATTCTAGAGACCGTGGAACTAAGTATAAGCCCTTATAACCCATGGAGTATGGCTTGGAGTGAAAAATCAAATCACGGGATTCCTTATTATCAAAGAAAAAATGAATTACACTCTCCCTGTAGCAAATGAAGATACCCAACTTTGTGTTTTGTGGGACCAATATTGAATGATACAAACCTCAATAGCTCTAGTGCTATTCCAAAATATTGAGAAATCCCCAATGAGTGCTACTTCAATGAGGATACAAGCATTTCTTCCTGGCTCCTCATTGCTCAGCTCTAACTATGAGTCTTCTATCTTTATTTTAACAAATTTTTATGAGTCCACATTTTGGATAAATTCAAAATGTCCTCCATACCCCTTTGAATATAGAGTTATACACATGGGAAATTAAGAAAACGCTAGACCTTGACCACAAATCAGATCTCAGATATTCCCAAACAAACACTCAGATCAAAACCCTAGGCCCTATCAACCGAAAAAATCAATTCATATTGAGCGTATATAAAACTCTCACTATATGAATATATCTACAAGTTGGAAAAGTAGCCCGAGTCTGGATAACACTATGACAAAAATGTCCCCAAACCTTGTCTTGCAATGATACACATCATAAAAAGAGAAAATAAACTTGATTACTATCACTTCTGCATTCAAACTCATGAGGTAAAGTTGGCTTCTAGATGCACAAGAGAGCAGCTAGGGAAATCCTATCCATAGACTTGTGAGTTGATCATGTTCCTCCATTCCATCTACATTCCCGCAATGAGTTTATTGTTTAAATATCTTAAAATTTCTATTTATTACAACTAACGTAATGACTAAAATTTGTATGACTAGCAAAAGAACTGAAAAATGTGACTAATGTTTCTAATCATTTTTTATATTCTTAAAAGTTCTCTTTATTACAACTAACATTGCAACTGAAATTTTTATGATTAGCCAAAATGGACTAACACATGTCCCTAATGTGTTTAGTCATTTTTGGTAGCCTTAAATGTTTTCTCTTTATTACAACTAATGTTGCAACTAAAAATATTATTACTAGTGAAAATATTATCACTAATGTATATATTTGTACATTTTTGGTACAAGTCAAATACATTTTTTTATTCATTCAAAACTATGCAATATTCTTATTAAATTATAATAATGAAAAGTACTCTTGTACATATAATATATACCTTGAGATAAACAAAGTGTTTTATGTAAATTACATCACTCAAAAGTAATTTTAGTTCGAAAAGAACATAACATAAAAGAAAAATAGATCTACTTGAAGAAATATGTGTCACCTTAAAATGATCTACCATTTTTTAGAGAGATAACATTTTATGCTTATATATTCTCAAAAATATTTATTTTCAAATATGGTTTACAAATCTTGTTCTGAAGCATTATTATTGATGGAAATACAACATATAAGTCTCACTTCATATAAAATAGATACAAATCCATAGAAGACAACATTGATCTTATGTTAAATGGATTTCCTAATTCCTTCCCAAGAGGTCACCAAATTCATTGGTATCCATATTGTTCCACTGATAAGCTCTTTCACATCCAATGATATTATAATACAATGAACCCACTATTATTACAACACAAATCAATCCTTGTAGCATAAGGATATCTAGTTGTATATGGATTTTTGAAAGGGTTGGAAGGAACTTTTTCCCCATCATCCAATATGTAGAATTCATCTGTAGAACAAATTATGTACCAATATTTTGTGAATCTTAAAAGGGTCATGTCCTAGTTACATCATTCGAGAAGCCCCCAATAGATTTGGTACCACTTTCCCCATATGGTTTCTAGAAACCTTCCTTGTCATCACATCTTCATATAAGCTTATCAGGGCCACCGAATTGCAACCAATAAAATGCCAACATGCAATCAAATGTAGAAGACTTGTTCTGATAGAAAAGATAATTAGCTAAGGAGACTCTAAAATATATTCTTAAATCCCAAATATGATTCTAAAGTCAAGATCTTGATGCTTTAATGAAAAATAAAACTTGAAAGTTAGTAAATTTTGCATCCAAATAAGAAGTTGATAGATTCTAAATGGATATATCAAACCAAATTCCTTCCAATTGAGATGCAACACGATAATAAAAGAACCAGATAAAAATTTTCCTATTAGTTAATTCTCACTTTGATGAGTGAGTTTGTGTATTATAATAATCCAATTTCATTTAAATTATAATGAAGCAAAAAAAAGACAAGAATGAAGAAATGCAACGGAAGTAGAGTTTGATTCTTTAATAAAAGATAAAACTTGGAAGTTACTTATGTTGCCTCCAAATAAGAATTCAATAGGTTCTAAATGGATATATGATCAATCTAAATTAAAATTAGATGGGTGGATTGATAAGTAACCAAGATAGTTGTAAAAGGGATGTACAACAATAAGGTATAGATTATGACAAAACTTTTGCTATAATGGAAAACATGATTAATGATGCTAGATATCACAAAATAGTTTGGATGGAAGGTACACCAAATCGAAATTAAAAGTGCACTCATAAATGGATATTTGGATAAAGAATTTATACAAAAAAAATAAAATTATTTGTAGAAGGAGATGAAAATTCAGTACTTGGTATGCAAGTTGGTAAAGGCAATCTGTTGATTAAATCCAATCCCCAAGGTTGGTATGAGAATGGTTCAGTGGTTTATTGAATTGGGTCTAGATCAAGAGTTAGAGAAGAGAACTTGTTATCCTCCCCAAAAGGTTTCAAATCCCACTTGTGATGTCACTATACATGAGTTGATTGTTGATTGGGACTCTTTCTGAGCTAAATTTTGATTGGGGTTGTCAAGATACCAACAATCTCATTCTAAAATAAAATTTGGAGAGTGAGAGCATGGAAACATTGACAAAATAAACGATCCAATGGTTTCAAGAGTTATTATTTTTTATTCTTACTTGTATATAAAAGGAAAATGAAAAGATATCATCAATATGGATGTATATTCTAATGATTTAACAATTGATATTACAAGTAATAGAACTGAGTTAATAGAAAACATAAATGGTAATCTTTGCAAAGCATTTGATATCATGGACATGGGACCATTACATCATTCTTTGTGAAATGAATAAATTTCCACAACAAGTTGTCCCTTTAATCTTGGTCATGTAGTGGTTTCGTGGGAAATTAAAAGGAAAAATTCAATAACCCTTTCATCAACATTATGAGAGGACAAAACAATAGTTGGAGCAACTTGTGAGTTAATGTAAATACACGAGATTTTATGTGATTGAAAATTCAACAGATTCAACCAACAATTTCACAATGTTACAATCGGAGTGCAATCAAGATGGAAAAGAAGATAATTTTACATTGAAAACCAAGTTACAAAACATGTAGAATTTTATAATCACTACATATGATAACAACCTAAGATGGAATTGGATTTTTGTAGGCCTAAAGATCATGCAGTTAATCCGAGAGTGAAATATGGACCAGTTTGAGAAATTCCAAGCACTGTTAGGAGTCATGGAAAACAAAATAAAAATGAAGGTGGGGTGTTAGACATTATACTGTTTGTTTAATAATGTGATATTGTAATGTTATTAAGTTAATATATAAATTTAAGTTAAATCTAAGTTAGGAGTATATGAACATGCATCCATATACGGATTTTTAGATTTGTTAAAAGACCAGATAAGATAGGGTGGGGAAATGATAAGCAATACAAGATATGAATACTTTTATGAAGAATAAATAAAATGTAATCTAGTATTAAAAAAATTCATGAATCACAAGAATACAACTATAAGTTTTAAACAAACAAGAAATTTCGCATGCATCTTATTGTTAGCCATTCATGTACCATAATTGATATTTGGTGATATTGAAGACTATTTTAGCATGAGCATGGAGGATGTCATAACAATTTTTTTGTGAGCCACATCCACATGCCCATATCAGCAATGAATAAAGAAGTTTTATTGAAGGCTATGAAAGACTAAATAAAAGTGTGGGTGAAGTGAGAAACAATGTAGCTTATAAGGATGTATTAGAAAATGGCTTTAATGGTAGATCAAATAGAAACCTTGAGACTAGAATTTGATAGATCGGGTCTTAAGAGAAGATCTTGACATAAGGATATATTATACCTTGATCGGGAATAGGGTTTAGGGTTTTGGAAATGTTCATTAAAATTTGAATTATGGGGGTATTAGTGGGTCACAAAAACACTCAGAGTTTTAGGATCCATTCTAGAATTTCAGGTTTTGTTTCATTTTCTAGATAATCCAATTCATGGACTTAAGATCCATTTCATTCTCTAGGGGGTATTCTTCCATGAAGGATCCTACAAACTAGGGTGGTGGATTCTATAACAGATATTTAATTGCTAGAGCTAATGCATTATTAAGTCAATACATATTAATAGATTGTTTTAATGCAAATATTAGGTGAATGGTTATGAATGAGAATAAAAACTTTGCTTGATATAATTGCAACATATTTTTATGTTATTTTAAGAATAATGATATATATAATCTCTTCTTTTTATCTCTATATCTTCATATATTCTACATATTTTGTTTATTAAATGTTCATGCTTTCATTTTAGAATTAGCTTGAAAATGTTTTAAGTTCTCCTGTGAGATTGTGTAGATGATATACTAAAAAAAATGGAAATCAACATGATTTCATTATTTTCTATACTACTGATGATAATTAGGTAGTAAGATCTTTATCACTTACAAAAATAATTCATTTTTGTAGTGCTCTGAGTTATCTCTCTTGCTTAATGACCTTGATTATCTCCATGTCTTCCAACCTATCCAAGATATGTAAAAGAACATGTCAATTTAGAGAAGAAAATAGAAGAAAACAACTCATACATTAATGAATACCATAAGTCAAGGACATACATTCAAATATTTTGATAACAGTAGCAAAGGAAAATTTAAAACTATGTGCTCTACAACAAATGCATAAAGAAAATGGAATTTGTGGTATAAACATATTGTAAAAAGAAAAAAATTTAAATCATTCACTCTAGTCTAGAAAGGAATAAATAAAGGTGATAATTTAAGTTGTTAACATAGTAATATTCATTCTTCATATTTTAAACTATTAGAACATGCATTAATAACATAATGTATAAGGCATCTCACAATTTATTATGTATATACACTAAAATTATATTTGCATTCTCAGGGTTCCATCAGATACTATAGTTTTCAGAATACGTTCCAATCATTTTCCACTTCCAACACTTCCTTCAAATCCCCAATAATTTTTTAGGTAAATTTACTAGGGAAAACCTCTAGACACTTCCCCTCATTTTAAGGATGGTACCCACAATAAACCCTAGATTTTGTAGGGCATATGGCCAATCAACAAGGGCTCAAATCCATCACAACAATATACACATTATGAGATCAGCATGACAATTAAGGGAATATATCTTGGGTTGGGAGGGTAACACTCCGTCCCACAACCCCTTGAGCTAGACCCAATTGACTCTAAATCCCCAACAATTGTAGAATAAAATTATACTTAAATCTAAGAGGGGGTCGGGTGATTAGATACCACTAGAAATAAGAGAATTGTAAACAAGGATATCAAAAGCACAATACGAATTTGTACACTAAATCATAGAATTATACCATTCAATACCATGGGGTACAAAAGTACATAAACAATATTTTCTAGTTAAAACCAACAACATATTAAAATACTTGTGCAAAGTAATATGTTCAATAATTTCCTTATACATTGTTGTGAAGCAACAAGGACAACTCTTCCTTCCATGGCAATTCCATACAAGTAGCTAGTTGTCTACATTTAGACACATGGTAAAAAAAACAATTTAATTTAAATTCCATAAATTTAAAAAGGAGAAGCACAAAGTGGTATCTTCTAGGTCACTAGAAAATTGAAGTTATGCCTTATTTGTTGTAGATCAAAGACATAGGCCAATAATAAGAATTGTTGACATAATTTTCATATTGATGCATTTTCTTGATGAATGAAAATACCAAGGCACAACATTAAAAACAAAAAAACAAAAAAATAGATTAAAAAAATGCTCCTAACTTATCTAAATATGCACATTCACCAACCACCTTTTAAAATCTACTAAGGATTCTTTGCAATTACAAACATATTTTAATATATTGTCTTTGTTTAACACAATATAACTATTGGAAATAGTCACAATATTACTTTTCTCTTCAATGAATAAAATTTAAAATAACATTGTGTAGACAAAGACTTAAATATAACATATATAATTTTAACACCACAAATAAAAAACACTCAGAGCATCAATTCCCTATACCGGATTAAACATAAGATTTATTGTCATATAGGCAATATCTTATTTAAAATAAGTTACTAATTGGATAAAATATTAAATGTTTCCAAAATTATAAATAATTTAGCTCAAAAAACCACCTCTATAAGGATTGCAACACAAATACTCGTTCAATGAACTTCTAATAGAAAGGTTTCCATCCCACAAGGATCTTACAAGAAGGGAATTTAACCATACTCTCTCCTCCCAACAATAGTTAGATATACTGGGAGACAAGAGACAACAATAGAGAAATTAAACCGAAAATAAAAATAGTTCACTTGGTAACTCATTAGCCGACCACTATCAAAACAGAACACAATAAGTTTATTATAGCCCAATTGGATTTTTTTACTATAAAAAATCCAATATGTGACTTATTTTTGTTGGGATTGCACATTTAAAATCCTTACAACAGGTGTGCAAATATGTAAAACCATATAAACTAGATGAGAGGAAACTGAATGATGTTTGTTAGTATTAAAGTCCAAGCAATCTATTCAAGAAATATTTCCAAGACTGGAGCATGAAAACTGGAAAAGAATTATATTAAAAATTAACCTATAAGAGTGAAAAACTAGTGATAGTGGGTACCTTTCTAAATATAGGGGTCTAATGTTTTATTTTTGAATCCATATCCATTTCTAGGTGGTTGTCCTACGCCTCTGAAAGGTTAACGCTTTTGAATTGGGATATGAAACCAAAAGTAACATATTTAACTAGATCCATAATACAATCTTATGCAACAATAAACCCTAAGTGAGGAGGTCAAATATAAACTTAGTTACCCTCAATGATCAATGGGAAATGTTTTGTCCCAAGATGCATGATTCAAATTTTGATCTTGAAACAACACTCCAAAATCTTTACCTTCTTTACACAAAAACCCTACTAGTGCCAAAAAAATGTTACACATTAGTATGCCTCAATAAGGAAAATACACCTGGACCAGACTACCAAATAAAAAACATCATGTTCATCAAAATCTAGGATATTATATAATGCATCACTAAACCCCCTAAGTAAGGTGAAATATAACCTCAGTTCTACTAAATGATTTAGAGGAAAATATTATATTTCAACATAAAAGGAATATTTAAGATGTCATGAGAGATTGGACCTTTTTTTATCAAATTCGGAGTAGTCAGGGATCTTATGGATATAATGTTATATCCATTAAGGATGATGTAGGATGAATATTGGGAATATTATCCAAAACATATCATCTCTAATTTAAGTGTGGATGAATCATTAAGTCCTTATTTGCATGACCCCAATCTTGAAATTGAATGATTGACCAATAAGGATAGTTGAGAAGAAGTGTTGAGCATTATGAATTCACAACCTCAACAACATACATAGGACATGAATCCAAAGGTTGTTACTTCAATTCATATTTAGAAGTAGACTAGGGAAAGTAGAAGAATAATGTTATCTCCTATAATGCATGCTTTCTGTTACACCTGATTTTGCACAAGTGTTCACCAGGGTTTGTATGCATGAAAGAGGAAAACTATCAACACCTTAAGCACTTCAGGGAGAGTCTTCTCATTCCTTACTACAAGTTGGAATTTCTAAGTAGTTTTGGGCCAAATTGTGGTCTCTTGGAGCAGCCAACAGTCAATGTACTATTACATCATGCTTATATTAGTGGTTCATGGAAAAGTATGTCATTAGATCAAAATATTTTGGGCCTATGGGAAACAAAATACTAGAAACAAAACTACATATAATCATATCTAAAAGAATTGGTCCAAATAAAGCACTAAAATCATTGTCAAACAAGACCACGTCCTCCTTATGAGGGGTTTTTTTACTCGAACAATGCAACAAATTAACTATCCACATGCCAAGATTTTGTATTGGCCAAGCATCGATAAATGCTAAATTGACTCATCAAGTCTCACAAGATTTAGTCTTGAGGTTGTCTAGTATGTATCTGCAAATATGGAAGAGTAAATAAACATAGAGATAGGCTTAATTGAATCATCAAATATCCACATTTTTAGGATGTCTTTATTAGTTTTTCAGAATTTAATTCATTTTGATCTAGGATCTTAACTGAAAGAACAACATGTACAGCATATCAAGCATAAGATATAAGAGACAAGAGACACAAAACATTTCACTGGGGAAAACCAAGAAGGTGAAAAACCCCGCAACTTTCTCAGAGATAGAATAAGCATCAATACAAGGATCACCATGATCAAACCCAAGAGATAGACATCTTCAACAGCATGCTCCTCCTCCACTTGTGTGCACTCCTCCTCTCTCTCACTAATGTGAAGTGAGTGAACAATAGAATGTGTAAAATGAGAGAGACACACTCTCTATTTATACACTAACTTGACTTGACCTTTACTCAACTAGGCCGGCCTCAACTTAACCACTTAACATAATGCTAACTAGGCCGACTCCCACTAGGGTGGTCTAATAACCCTTTGACCCACATGACTCATACAGGGCCGACCCCATCAAGGTGGTCTAATAACTCATCAAGTATAAGTTACAACACTTACAATATAACTGACAACACTTCCAATCGGAGGAATAATACATCTCTGTTGGGGATACAATAAAGTACAAATACAATATACAAGTGAATATCTTCCAATGTTACAAATACATCAACACTCCCTCTTAACTAGGAAGGTATTCTCTTGACACAAGTCATCAATACATATAGGCACAAGTCTTTAATTATGGAGCTAGATCATCGTCACTGGATCACGAAGCATCATCATCATCACTGCTGTTATACTCATCATCTCGATCAATGGGTTATCTCTGAATTCTTCTTGTCATGGGAAATTCTACAGAGCTAGCCCTTTTCCATGCTGGAAATATGCCCACCACTTGCACGTTTTCATCATCACTGGCCATACTGTGGAATCCTTAGGACTTATTACATGTGTCACAAAACCTCGAAAGAGCATCCCAGGACTGATTACGAGCACACAGCTCAACCTATCGGATCTCCCAGGATATTTTACATGCAACTGCACAACATGTCCATGGCCATAGAGTATCATCCTGATAATCATGATCATACTGATCATGTCATCTAATCATCCATGAAACACAACCCAGATGCACATCACACAACACTTACATTCACCAGCATGGGAAGACACACTCCAACCATCCGTGAAAGGCTCAACACTTATATCTACGCCATGGGAAGACACACTTCAACCATACGAGAATGGCATCACACTTATATCCATAGACATGGGAAGACACACTTCAAGCATGATAAGAATGGAACAGCACTTATATCACAACCATGGGAAAACACACTTCAACCATGCTCGAATGCAACATCAATTATATCGTAGCCATGGGAAGACACACTTCAACCATGCTCAAATGGCACAACACTTATATCGTAGCCATGGGAAGACACACTTCAACCATGCTCGAATGGAACAGCTCTTACATTAACGACCATGGGAAGACACACTTCAACCATGTTGGAGTGGCCCTAGCCCTTATATCTGCACCATGGGAGGACACACCTTCCACCATGTGAGTATGGCTCATGTGCATCTGTGTCTTCGGAACTCATCCCACATGATCCAATTGATCATGAAATGCATCCACCTAATACATATCCTCACATATGATCGTCCTAATCATCATCATAGCATCGTCATGATGCATATCATCCAGAGAATCATCCTGATACTCATCACACATGATAATCCTAATCATTGTCACTACATCATCCTGATGCATATAATCCAGAGCATCGTCTTGATACTCATCACACATGATCATCTAATCATCGTCACTGCATCTTCTTGATGCATATCATCTAGAGCATCATCCTGATACTCATCACACATGATCATCCTAATCATCATCACTGCATCATCCTGATGCATGTCATCATACATGATCCAACTAATCATACAAAGCATCCAACTGATGCATATCCAAAGCAGTAACTGGAGCATCGTCCTGATGCTCATCACTTACATCCACATCCATGGGAAGGATCCTCCTCTCACCATGCTTGGAATGGATCCTGTAAATGTGTCCATCACTTCTTCCTCAAAGTATCTTCAATCCAAAGAACACCAAGCCTCTCTATGAAGTACTCAAACTTCACTCTAGCTAGTGGTTTTGTCAACACATCCACAACCTGCTCATCTGTCACAATATGCAGGAGCTTCACTGCTCCTCCTTGCACCATATCCCTGATATAGTGACATTTGATCTCAATGTGCTTCAACCTGTTGTGGAACACCAGGTTCTCAGACAGCTTCACACAACTCTGGTTGTCACAAAAGATACCAGTACGCTCCAACAGGAGATCAAATAACTCAGACAGTAGCTTCCATAGCCATACTGCCTCACAACTAGTCGAACAAGCTGCAACATATTGTGCTTCGGCTGTACTTAGTGCTATGTAGCACTGCTTCTTGCTAAACCAAGAGATCACACCTGATCCCATACTGTAGCAGCACCCAAAAGTGCTCTTCCTATCTACAGCACCGCCTGCCCAATCTGAATCAACATAACCCTGTAGGTTAAACTTTTGATTTGCATCATACTTGATCCCATAATCAATTGTACCCTTCAGATACCTCAGAATGTGCTTTACAGCAACCAAGTGAACACCTCTGGGATCCGTCAGGAACTGGCTCAATGTTCCACCACAAAGAAAATATCTGGTCTCGTGTTCGTTAGGTACATTGAGGACCCAATCATCTAACAATACATAGTGACATCAACTGGATCAGATGAAGCCTCACACAGAAGCTTCAAGTTCGATGCCATAGGTGTGGGCATTGCCTTGCAGTCCATCATCCTGAACCTCTTCAGGATCTCTACTGCATACTTTCCTTGTCCAAGGAAGATTCCATCTGCACTCTACCACACCTCCATGCCTAGAAAGTAGTGCATCATCCCAAGCCCTTCATCTCAAACTCGGAAGCAAGATTGATCTTGTAGATCCACTTGGAAGTCGTAACAGACTTCTCTTCTTGTCTCGGGACCACATCCCATACGTCATTCTTCATGATCGATCGGTACTCCTCTATCATGGCATTCTTCCATTACTACATCCCCTATCCTCGGAACTTCAGATTCTTCAATATCTTCAATAGATAATTTTTATTTGATCTTCATTTCTGGAACAAATGTTGTAGTCCTTTTTATAGGTGATTGTACATGGTCTTTCCTACAAGACAAGTCCAATTTCATGATTAGAAACTTCTCATAGTTTTTCAAAAACTCATTCTTATGCATAAAGACATATGTCATACAGTCATGCAATTATCTTGGCCAATGTTTCAATACAACATTTATCCATATTCTGTAACTTTCTAGATGCCTTCCATCTCTACCAGAACATTGTCAAGAGTGTGCACAAGTCCCAACATGTTAGCAAAGAGGTTTCATTCTAGATAAGTAGCAATGGAATGTTGTACAGTACCATTATTTGCATATTTAGTAGTATCTTGTTCATTAATGCAACTTTTCTAATATGCATGATACATATCCTAAATCTAGGAACATAAGTATGTATATGACTAGTCAATATCATTTAAGTAATCATGTATACAGGAATTGAAAATTCAAATACTTATCTTTCTTTGGTTGTATGGTGGACTCCTTCTTGATCTTTGCTTCCTGAAGTGATCCCTCTTGATCTTTGCTACCTGGATTACCTGTCCTTGAACTTATATCGATCCTGGACCACTATGCATGCTTAAGTGTGCACTGGTGTGATCCTCAAGATCTCGTACACAATCATACATCTATTAGTATAATCTCAATACTATCAAAACATTATGCTCCTAAAATATGTATGGTCATGATCATAGGTAATAAGCGTTAGTATTCAAGGTTTCAAGCAAGACTTATTTTACTCATGCATATTCTTATTTTACCATAGGACTCTTCTGGTTAGTCATATCATCAATCAAAGTAAGAAATATAATATGCATAAACCCTTGATTACTAAAACTTCTAACTTCAAGAATAAACATTATCATTTATACAAAAGTATAATATCCTAACACAAGGTAGGATTCTAATCTTGATATAGGAAAAACACACCTAGTTATCATGTTTGCTAGTTATGTCTAACATACCCAAACAATGTCTTATTGTTCTCTTTAATGACTTTTGGTTAGTAACCTACATAACTCATAAGTTAACCATTGTAGAACCAAATTATACATACCTCGTAAGTGGAGCTTCTATGTGATCCCTGAGTCTTTGTCTTCATGTCACCATGGTCATATGTTCTTGATCTAGAACTTGATTTGTGCCTTTCATGTTAGCGAACAACAATGTATGTGTAACTTCGGAATGTATTTCACATATATGTATATTGTATTCCTATAGAGATGTTATTATTCCTCTATACGGAAGTTTTTGTATTCCTATAGCGATGTTATTATTCCTCTATATGGAAGTGTCGTCATTTATATTGTAAGTGTCGTAACTTATACTTGATGGGTTATTAGACCACCTTGTTGGGGTCAGCCCTGTATAAGTCATGTGGGTCAAAGGGTTATTAGAACACCCTATTGGGGGTCGGCCCAATCAGCATTATGTTATGTGGTTAAGTTAAGGCTGACCTAGTAAAGGATATTAGGCAAGTCAAGTCAATTATAAATAGAGTGTAGGAGGCACTCTATTTGATCATTCTATTCTCTCTTACACTCTTTGGAGAGTGGCACACTTGTGGAGGAGGAAAAGATGATGTTGGGAGATGTCTATCTCTTATGATTGGGTTGTATCATTACTCTATCTATCTCCGAGGAAGTTATTGGGGTTTTTCACCTTTATGGTTTTCCCCAAGTAAAGTTTGCGTCTCTTGTGTGCTTGCATTATTGTCCATGATTGATATGCTGTAGATATGCTATAGATATGCTGTACACGTTGTTCTATCAGTTAATATCCTAAATCAGATTGAAGTAAATTCTGAAAAACTAGCATGGTATCATAGCTATCCTGAAAGAAGGCACGGTATGGCATGTATGACACTTGTTGCACTTGCGATGCTAGGGCTTGATATAGCAAAAACCAGTCATCGTAAAACTTTCGCTATAAATCCATTTTGGAGAAGCTTTCAGATCTAAAACTTTTACAGGTCTAATATCAGATCCCCATGTACCTTATGTCCAAAGGAAAACTTCTAAATCATTGTACTTTGTGTTTTACGATCTGTACAATATAGGGTTTCGGCCTCTTCTAGATCTGTATCATAAACATGTGACCTAGGAAAAAATGTCATAACTTTGGATAGGGAGCTCCAAATGAAATTTCATAAAAAGTGACAGGTAGGGAACGGACTGTAATTTCACAGGATGAAGGTTCAAAGGCCGAAAGTGAACCAGTGACACATGGAACTCCGTACAAGTTCTCTCCCCTTTTTTATCCCATAAACAGGTCACCTTCCGACACTTGGAAAAGCTCTCTCTCAGAGAATCCAATTGAGGTTAGACCTATGGGGTTGGAAATTTGATAGGTCGAGCTACCACAAGTAGAAGTTTCAGACCCTGAGGATTCATAATTTCGGAGTTACACCAGAAACAATTAGGTGCATATTTCTGTCAAAACATAATTGGATTTTGAGCACCTTCATTCATGGATACGGGAATTAGGGTTTCGGAGAAAGTTGGTATTTTTGTAATCAGAGACCACAGCTGAATGCTACTCCTCAAAATCAAAATTTAGAGACCAATATCAAATTTTTTGGTTGGGTAGAAGGCCGAGCTTGATCAAACCCTAGTTTGGAACTTTGATCGGAAAAGTGGGAAATTAGAGCTTTTGCAAAAGTTGGAATTTTTTAAGTCTATGACCACGGCTGGAAGCTCCTCAGAAAAATTGAAGTTTAGACATTTGGATTGAACCTTTTGGTTGGGAAGAAGGATGGCATTTATCAAACCCTAGTTCGGGATCCTGTCCAGAAGATCCAAAAGTTTCAAAGGAAATTTTGAGGGGTGAAACTTTGCAGTTTTCAAATTTTGAGTATACTGGCTTGATCATCTCATCAAGGCGCATATTTCTATCCTTTCAGAAGTTTGAAATTCAAAGTTTGAATTTTTAGGTTTTCTCTGACAAACCCTAATCCAGCTCCAGATCCAGTTCCTGCAAATCAAGTGGATTAGGTTAATCCTAGAAGAGAATGGATTGGTCACCTACATAAGTGAAGAATTTCCTATTTCATAGGGAGATGAGGCTAAGGCCTTACATAAGAAGATAACAAAGCAATCTCGATAGGTATGACTCATACAGGTATGTTTCGAATTCTGTTCATAATTAAGTTTATGATATGTTTGTCTTCATATTATTATGGTTAGTACAATCTTGGTTATTTTTAGATTTGTCATATCACCTTAATAAAATTATGAATGCATGATAGAAGATATTCATTGATTAGGTTTTTTGACACTTATGATTGTACTAATGCACTATGATGTTGTATGATGTTTATGTTGTCTACTAACATGAAAGGTACATCAGGAAAGACAAATCATGTTCTAGTTCAAGAACATATGACCATGGTGACATGAATACAAAGGTCCATCCATTGCCATGGATCACATAGAAGATCTACTTACGAGGTATGTATAACTTGGTTCTATAATGGTTAACCTATGAGATATGCAGGTAACTAGCACAAGTCATTGAAGAAAACAAGAAGACATTATGCTGGTATGTTAGACATAACTGGCTAGCATGCTAATCTAGGTATGTTTTTCCTATATCAACTTAGAATCCTACCTTGTGTTAGGATCTCTTATATAAGTATACATGGCATGATTGATAATGATTATTTATGAAGTTAGAAATTTAAGTAATCTAGGGTTTATGCATATTATGTCTCTTACCTTGATTGATGATATGACTAACCAGAAAATTCTTTTGGTCAAATATGAACATGCATGAGTAAGAGAAGTCTTCCTTAAAACATTGAATGCTAATGCTTATTATTTGTGTTTGAAATAATCATGACTATACATGTTTAACTATTATTGTAGTATTGAGAATGTATGATTATGTATGAGATCTCGAGGATATCACAATAATGATACTTGTAAGCATGCATAGTGATCGAGGATGGATATAAGTTCAAGGACAGGTAATCCAGGAAGCAAAGATCAGGAGGGAGCACACTCCAGTAGTTTCTGCAAGGATGCAGATATTCAGAGGGAGTCGACCACTTCTCACAATCCACATTAGAATGGAGTTGCAAAGATTCAGGGGGAGTCCACCCAACAACCAAACAAAGATAAGTATTTGAATTGTCATTTCTTACATATTTATTTGTTTAAATAATGTTGTTCAATGATGTCTATGCTTATGTTCCTAGACTTAGGTTGTGTATTATGCATATTAGAATAATTTCATTAATGAACAATATACTACTAATATGCATGTGATGGGTAAGTGGCCTATGGCACTGTACAACATTCCATTGCTACTTATATAGAATGAAATCTCTTTGCTGACATTTTGGGAGTAGTGCAAACTCTTAACAATGTTCTGGTAGAGATTAGAAGGCATCTAGAAAGTTATAGGATATGGATGAATGTTGTATTGAAGCATTGGCTAAAATAATTGCATGACTGTATGACATATTTCTTTATGTGTAAGAATTTATTCTAAAAACTATGAGATGTTTCTAATCATGCAATTTAACTTGTTTTGTAGGAAAGATCGTATACCTTCACCTACAAAAGAAGGACTACAACATTTGTTCCAGCAACAAAGATATTTATTGAAGTTATTGAAGATATTGAAGTTCCCAGGATCTGGGATGAAGTAATGGAAGAATGCCATGATCAGTCGATCATGAATAATGATGTTTGGGATGCAGTCCCAAGACCTGAAGGGAAGTCTATTGTGACTTCCAAATGGATCTATAAGATCAAGCATGCTGTAGATGGTAGCATGGAGAAACACAGAACGAGGTTTGTAGCTCGTGTATTCTCCCAAAAAAAGGGATTGAGTATGAAGAGACTTCTACATCTATAGCCAGGCACACTACCATCAGATTAGTACTTGCTCTGGCTGCAGTGATGAAATGGAAGATACACAAGATGGATGTCAAGACAACTTTCTTGAATGGTGTAGTCAAAGAGGAAGTGTATGTGGAGCAGGCACTTGGTTATGAGACACATGATGAGAAGTCATATATGTGCAGAACTTGGTATGGTAGGATAGACAGCTTTCTATCCATTTTGGGCTTTACCAAGAGTAAAGCGGATTTGAACCTTTACTACAAGGTTGAGGAAGGCAATCCAGTGATACTACTTTTGTATGCAGATAACCTATTTGTTACAAGTGAGGATAGATTGATTTCCGACATGCAGCGGAAGCTTGCTTCCGAGTTCGAGATGAAGGACTTGGGGATGATGCACTATTTTCTAGGCATGGAGGTGTGGCAGAGTACAGATGGAATCTTCCTTGGACAAGGGAAGTATGCAGTGGAGATCCTGAAGAGGTTTGGGATGATGGATTGCAAGGACATGGCCACACCTATGGCATTGAACCTGAAGCTTCTGTGTGATGCTTCATCTCATCCAGTTGATGTCACAGTGTTTCCTCAGATGATTGGGTCCTTGATGTACCTAATGAACACAAGACCATATATTTTCTTTGTGGTGAACACATTGAGCCAGTTCCTGATGGATCCCAGAGGTGTTCACCTGGTTGCTGTAAAGCATATTCCGAGGTACTTGAAGGGTACAGTTGATTATGGGATCAAGTATGATGTGAATCAAAAGTTTAACCTGCAGAGTTATGTTGATTCAGATTGGGTAGTGCTGTAGATAGGAAGAGCACATATGGGTGTTGCTTCAGTATGGGATCAGGTGTGATCTCTTAGTTTAGTAGGAAGCAGTCCCGCATAGCACTGAGTACAACCGAAGTAGAGTATGTTGCAGCTTATTTGGCTAGTTGCGAAGCAGTATGGTTCTAGAAGCTACTGTCTGAGTTATTTGATCTCCCACTGGAGGTTACTGGTATCTTTTGTGATAACCAAAGTTGTGTGAAGCTATCTGAGAACCCGATGTTCCACGCCAGGTCAAAGCACATTGAGATCAAATATCACTATATTAAGGATATGGTACAAAGAGAAGCAGCGAAGCTCCCGTATGTTGCAATGGATGAGAAGATTGCAGATTTGCTGACAAAACCACTAGCCAGAGTGAAGTTTGAATACTTCAGAGGGAGGCTTGGTGTTCTTCAAATTGATGACACTTCAAGGAAGAAGTGATGGAGACATTTGCTGAAGCCATTCCAAGCATGGTGGAAGGAGGATCCTTCACATGGATATGGATGTAAGCACTGGATGATGAGCATCAGGATGATGCTCCAGTTACTGCTCTATATACGCATCATGTTGGATGCTGGATATGATCAGTTGGATCATTTATATGTATGTATGCATCATGCTGGATGACTTATATGATTAGTTGGATCATGTGTATGCATTTGTTTATGTATCAGGTGGATATATTATATGATCAGGTAGATCATCTACGATGATATGTATCAGGAAGATACTATGTATGCATCAGGTGGATACATTGTCTGATTAGGATGATCATGGATGATGAGCTTCAGGATGTTGCTCCAGATGACATGCATCAGGACGATGTAGTGATGATGATCAGGATGATCATGTGTACATCAGGATGATGTATGGTGAGTATCAGGTTGATACTCTGTGGTCGTGGACAAGTTATGCATATAAGCATAGAATATCGCCCTAGGAGGTTTGCAGATTCTCTTGCTAGGTTTTTCCACTGGAATATAATAGCTCCCTGGCAAATCTAGTAAATGCTCTTTCAAGGTTTTGCTTTGGGAGGACATATAATAGCGCCCTGGGAGGTTTGCAGATTCTCTTGCTAGGTTTTGCCGCTGGCATATGATAGCTCCATGGGATATCTGGAAAACGCTCTTTCGAGCTTTTGTCCTATGGCATATAATAGCGCCCTGGGAGATACAATAGGTTGGGATGTGATCCCGTAATAAGTCCTGGGATGCTCTTTCGAGGTTTTTCCATGACCACATGTAATATCGCCCTGGGAGATCTGATAGGTTGGGATGTTTTCTCGTAATAAGTCCTAGGATGCTCTTGTGAGGTTTTGTGGTGACTACATATAATAGCGCCCTAAGAGATCCGATAGGTTGAGCTGTGTGCTCATAATTAGTCTTGGGATTCTCTTTCAAGGTTTTGTGGTGCGGTCACATGTAATAGCTCCCTGGGATATCTGATAGGTTGGGCTGTGTGCCCGTAATAAGCCCCAGAATGCTCTTGCGAGGTTTTGTGATGCACTTAATAAGTCCTGAGGATTCCACGGTATGGCCAATGATGATGAAGACCTGTAGGTGGTGGGCCTACATCCAGTATGAAAAAGGACTGGCTCTGTAGAACTTCTTATGATGAGTAGATTCAGAGATTGATTGAGAAAGCAACAACAGTGATGATGATGATGATTCGAGGACAATGATTCGCTGATGATGATCCAGAGAAGAAGACTTGTGCTAGAAAACCTGTGTCGAGAAATACCTTCCTAGTTAAGAGGGAGTGTTGATGTATATGCAACTTCGAAATGTATTTCACATATATGTATATTGTATTCTTATAGAGATGTTATTATTCCTCTATATGGAAGTGTTTGTATTCCTATAGAGATGTTATTATTCCTCTATACGGAAGTGTTTGTATTCCTATAGAGATGTTATTATTGCTCTATACGGAAGTGTCATCATTTATATTGTAAGTGTCGTAACTTATACTTGATGGTTTATTAGACCACCTTGTTGGGGTCGGCCTTGTATAATTCATGTGGGTCAAAGGGTTATTAGACCACTCTATTGGGGGTCGGCCCAGTCAGCATTATGTTATGTGTTTAAGTTAAGGTCGACCTAGTAAAGGTTATTAGACAAGTCAAGTCAAGTATAAATAGAGTGCGGGAGGCACTCTATTTGATCATTCTATTCTCTCTCACACTCTTTGGAGAGTGGCACACTTGTGGAGGAGGAGAAGCTACTGCTAGGAGATGTCTATCTCTTATGATTGGGTTGTATCATTGCTCTATCTATCTCTGAGGAAGTTATTGGGGTTTTTCACCTTTATGGTTTTCCCCAAGTAAACTCTATGTCTCTTGTGTGCTTGCATTATTATCCATGATTGATATGCTGTAGATATGTTGTACATGTTGTTCTCTCAGTTAAGATCCTAGATCAGATTGAAGTAAATTCTGAAAAACTAACAATAGGTAATGAGCGTTAGAATTCAAGGTTTCAGGCAAGACTTATTTTACTCATGCATATTCTTCTTTGACAATAGGACTCTTCTGGTTAGTCATATCATCAATCAAGGTAAGAAATATAATATGCATAAACCCTTGATTACTAAAACTTCTAACTTCAAGAATAAACATGATCATTTATACAAAATTATAATATCCTAACACAAGGTAGGATTCTAATCTTGATATAGGAAAAACATACCTGGTTATATGGTTTGCTAGTTATGTCTAACATACCTAAACAATGTTTTCTTGTTCTCTTTAATGACTTGTGCTCAGTAACCTACATAACTCATAAGTTAACCATTGTAGAATCAAATTATACATACCTCATAAGTGGAGCTTCTATGTGATCCATGAGTCTTTGTCTTCATGTCACCATGGTCATATGTTCTTGATCTAGAACTTGATTTGTACCTTTCATGTTAGCAGACAACATCAACCTCATACAACACCACAGTGCATTAGTACAATCATAAGTGTCATAACCCTAATCAATGAATGTCTTCTATCATTCACATGCATTCATACTTTTACTAGGGTGATGAGACAAGTCTAAGATTAATCAAGATTGTACTAACTTGAATAATATGAAGACAAACATATCACAAACTCAATCATGAACAAATTTCAGAACATACCTGTATCTCTTCAAGTCATACCTGTCAGGATTGCTTGTAGCCTTCTCATGTAAAGCCTCAGCCTCATCTCCCTCTGGAACTGGAACTTATTCACTTATGCAAGTGTCCAATTCATTCTTTTCTAAGATAGGGTTTGTCAGAGAAACCCTAAAAATTCAAACTTGGAATTTCAAAATTCTGAATGGATGGAAAGATGTGGCTTGCTGAGCTAATCAAGTTGGTATACTTCAATTTTGAAAACTGCAAAGTTTGACGCCTCAAAATTGCCTTTGAAACTTATAGATTCACTAGACAGGATCCTGAACTAGGGTTTGATAAAGCCCGATCTTTTGCCAATCCAAAAGGTTCGATCTTGTGTTCTAAACTTAGATTTTTCTTTGGAGCTTCCAGCCATGGTCACAGATTTCAAAAATTCCAACTTTAGCAAAAGCCCTAATTTTCCACCTTTCCGATCAAAATCCCTAACTAGGGTTTGATTAAGCCCGACCTTCTGCCCAACCAAAAAATTTGATCTTGGTATCTAAATTTCAATTTTGATGAGGATCATCTAGCCGTGGTCTCCGATTCCAAGAATTTCAACTTTCTCAGAAACCCTAATTTCCCACAGCAGTGACGATCCAAGAATGAAGGTGCTCAAAATCCAAATCTGTTTTGACAAAAATATGCACCTGATTGTTTCTGGTGTAACTCAAACATTACGAAATTTCATTTGGAGCTTCCTAACCCAAGTTGTGATCTTTTTTCCTAGGTCACTTGTTTATGACTGAGATCTGGAAGAGGCAGAAACCCTAGATTGTACTGATCGTAAATCACAAAGTACAGCGAATTAGAAGTTGTTCTTTGGACACAAGGTACATGGGGACGTTATCTATGACCTGTAAAGGTTTCAGATCATGAACCTTCACCAAAATGTATTTATAGCGAAATTTCTACGATGACTTGTTTTTTTCTATATCAAGCCCTAACTTCCAATTTGTCGCAAGTGCAACAAGTCTCATAAATGCCATAGAATGCCTTCCTTCAGGATAGCTCTAATACCATGTTATTTTTTCAGAATTTAATTCTTTTTGATTTTGGATCTTAACTGAAAGAACAACATGTACAACATATCAAGCATAAGAGACAATAGACAAGAGACACAAAACATTTCACCGGGGAAAACCAAGAAGGTGAAAAACCCCAAAACTTCCTCAGAGATAGAATAAGCATCAATACAAGGATCACCATTATCAAACCCAAGAGGTAGACATATTCAACAAAATGCTCGTCCTCCACTTGTGCATACTCCTCCTCTCTCTCACTAATGTGAAGTGAGTGAACAATAGAATGTGTAAAATGAGAGACACACACTCTCTATTTATACACTAACTTGACTTGACCTTTACTCAACTAGGTCAGACTCAACTTAACCACTTAACATAATGCTGACTGGGCTGACCCCCACTAGGGTGGTCTAATAACCCTTTGACCCACATGACTCATACAGGGCCGACCCCATCAAGGTGGTCTAATAACCCATCAAGTATAAGTTACGACACTTACAAAATAACTGACGACACTTCCAATCGGAGGAATAATACATCTCCATTGGGGATACAATAAAGTAAAAATACAATATACAAGTGAATATCTTTTGAAGTTACAAATACATCAACAGTCTTGCAACTATATCATAAAAAAGGGCAATGCAAATAATATGACCAACTTGATGAAGAAAATAAATTAGCATATAATAAATATAGCTTTTCAATGTTCTCCACCATGAAAACTTTCATTTCAAAATCATACAAGAGTTATGCAAAGAATATAATACTCCAAATCACCACAAGAATAAGGTTAATTTTTGTGTCGTTCAACTGAAGAAGTTGGTTTTCTTCCAAAAGTTAAAGCTATATTAATTTTTTTTTCTAGAATTAGACAC
Source organism: Larix kaempferi (assembly GCA_027924585.1). Classification (NCBI taxonomy): domain Eukaryota; kingdom Viridiplantae; phylum Streptophyta; class Pinopsida; order Pinales; family Pinaceae; genus Larix; species Larix kaempferi. Next base: position 306,958 of record BSBM01001482.1, on the reverse strand, counting down.
TAGTGAAACACCTAGATGTAGACTTGGTTCATCTATTTTAGAATACGATATACCCCTAAATCAAGAATAATTATAACTGTGTAATCAATCTATAATTAAGGTATCCAAAATCCACAATGCCACACTACCACACTACCACATTCTCCTTTGCCTTAATTTTTTTTTAGAATTTTGAATATATCCATGAAGGAAATGGTCATTGTAATGGGAAGGATGATAATAAAATAGAACCTAACTTAACTAAAAATTACATGCCTGTACAATTTGGAAAGTGTTAGAATTTTACTTAAGAGAAATTATGTTAGTATTTCATTCAATTTTTCATATTGCATGCATAAGGATTACTAAAATAAATACACTCAACAATAGGCACAAATATTTATCTTGGAAAAACCCTCTCATGGGAAAAACCCAGTAGAAATTCTCAATATAGATTCATCAACAAAGTACAATGTAAATACAACAAAGAGCTTAATCTCTCACATACAAATATGCCCCAAGAATAGAAGATACAAAGACAAAACAAGATAGAACCCAAACCATAAGGTTCCTCCAGCTACAACTACACTCCCATGCACACTTATTCACTTACTTGAGTGAATTGGTGGTTGCAAATGAGCCACCTTCACTTATATTTATACTATAAAATTTCACTTTTCTTACTGGGTTTGACTTGTCTTCTTGATTGGGTCATTTTCCGCTTTAACTAGGGCAGTTTTACCCTGGGGCCGACTTTTCTACTTTTACTGGGATGACTTGTCTTTTTGAAAGGATAAAATACAATGTCATTATATTTCTTGAGCAGATATTCCATGTTTTACAAGTACAATATAACATTGTTATTTTAGGGTTTTTACATGATCAAATATAAGACAAATACAATAATAATATCTTCTGAAGGTGCATATTATTTTAACACTCCCTTTCAGAAAGGAATGTATTCTTCTAGAATAATATTCAACACTACATCTGCTGACTTGTACTTGACCATTTACTTATTGAAATTTCATGAATCTCTCTCAAACTAGAAGTTATGTATGAGAAATCCATTTGATTACATAATGCATTCATGATGTCATCATAGCATCTCACTAGTGGGGTGTATCCTCATCGTCCTTCTAGACCTTATGGGTCTTGGAATCCTGTTGAACCTTATGTCATTACGCGACTTTTCCTAGGTCACACTAAATCTAGACAACTAGTCCATGAATGACTACTTACTACTCCCACACTTAGTGTGCTACTACCTCCTGAAGTTGCATATGTAACTCATCACTCCCTCTCACAAGGGATGTCCATTTGGACAACTCCAATCGTGTCATTAAAGTATTCAAACTTTACCCTTGATAGAGGATTGGTCAACACATTGGCTGTCTTCTCGTCTATGGCAACATACTGGAGCTTCACAAATCCCTTATTTACCTTTTCAAGAATGTAATGGTACTTGATCTCAACGTGCTTAGACTTGTCATGAAACACATGGTTCTCATACAAATTTACCTCCAACTCGATATCAAACAACCCTACAAGAAAATTTCAAAGCCACATAGCTTCGCTACTGGCTGAGCTTGCTAGAATATACTCTACCTCGGTCATACTGAGTGCCACACTAGTATGCTTCCTGTTGAGCGATGAAATCATAGCTGAACCTAGACTAAAGTAACATCCTTATGTACTCTTCTTATATCTAACACTACTAGCCCAATATGGAACATATTTAATTCCATAATCCATTGTACTTTTCAGATATCTCATCACATGCTTTGACCCAATCAATTGAACACGTCTCAACCCAACCATTTACTGACTTAATGTGTTCACTACAAATCATATCTATGGCCTTGTGTTCATCAAATAAATCAACGACCGAATCATATGTCTATACATGGTGGCATCCAATGTCTCTAATGAAGTATCACTCAATAAATTCAGGTTCGTCACCATCGGTGTAGGAATGGATTTACAATCCATCATCCTGAATATATTAAGGATCTCTATACCATATTTTCCTTGGTTAAGGAAAATCTCATTCGGTTTCTGCCACACAAACATACCCAAGTAATAGTGCATCATACTCAGATATTTCATCTCAAACTCTGCACCAAGCTTCCTCTTACATTTAGTGATGAGATTCTGGTCCGCTATTAGAAAGACGTCATCTAAATATAATAGCAATATCACTCATCTACTGTCCACAATCTTATAGTAAAGGTTCGAATCTTCTTTACTCTTAGTAAATCCCAAGCTCATCAGAAAACTATCAATTTTATGTTGCAGTCACTCCCTCTAAAGTGGATTTTTCTGCTCCTTCTATAACTGAGCACGATCCTCCCTGTGCATATTAACATCTTGCACTCTCTGCATTGAGACATCCACATAGAGAAACCATCTTCAAACTTGTAGCAAGAGTTTTAAATCTGTATCAAATAACTTTCTACCATGCCATACTATGACTTGGGTGCCTTCTGAACTTGTACAAAGCCTTCTACACATGTGATTTTCCATCATGTGTCTCAAATCCTTGTGGCTTCTCCACATACAGTTCCTATTAGACTACACCATTCAAAAAATATGTCTTCATTTCCATATGGTGTACCTTCCATTTCATTGTTTGTAGCTATAGAAATTATAGCTCTAATTCAAGTGTATCTTTCTACTGGAGAAAAAGTATTCTTGTAATCTATACCTTCTTTCTAGGAGAATCAATGTGCCAGAAATCTTTCCTTATACTTCTCAATACTGTCATCTACTAAATGCTTCATCTTGAAGATCCACTTTTAAGATATCACTTACTTATCTTTTGGTCTTGAAACCACATACCAAACATCATTCTTCATAATGGATTGTTATTCTTCAATCATGGTATCCTTTCATACTTTCTTCTATGCAACCTCTTCATAACTGGAAGGTTCTACATCAATGATGCCACATAACAATGCCACATAGATGGAATATGGTCTCGGTCTCTTTGTCTCTCTGAAACAATGAATATCAATGGAATCTATATCCCATTTGACTTCACGTTCATCACTTTTTCTTTAGAACAATTCTAATTATCCTTCTCTTATAGGCCATGGCATATGGTATTTCCTACAATTCAAATTTAGTCAGATAGCTGGAAACATTGCATACTAATCAATTAATTCAATGTAGTGACAAATTCTTATGCATAATGCACATAGTCATGTAACCAATACATCTTACCAAATGCTTTAGCACAACACCCGTCGATTTCCTAAACACACATTGTAACTATACTGCTCTTAATATGTTAGCAAAGAGGTTTCATCCTAGACTAGCTCCATCAAGGGCTCATGGGATGTTGTGCAACACTATAGGATACTTATCCAATATATAAATAAGATGCACTACATGATCCTACTGCTAGTCAATCTCAATCATATATAAATGCGTAAAAGAACATTGTATCATAGATCTACATATAACTGAATAGCTCAAATGACACTAAATACTTATCTTTCACGTATTTTGTAGGCTTCCACTTGATTTCTTCCTCCTTGCAGAATTCACTAGATTTTCTGGAAGCATACTCTACTCCATCATCTGATTTTCGAGTCCTTGATATTCTTCATTATCTAGTCTAAATCTTGTTGAAGTATTCATCCTTGGTCCTCATGCACTGCAACCAAGATGTGCTTTTTCTTTTCTATCACTTTTTGGAAATAGGTTCTCCACATTCTTTCCTTGTTCATATCCTTTGCAAACACCATCATGATCTACTTGGATCTCTAGAAAACCTTTTACCACGTTTCTCATGATCGAAAATTATTTGTAAGTGAGAAAGTATTATATGCCATAGCTCACTTGGGTTCATGGTAGTATGTGCTAGATATGAAACTGAGTGTCCCTTCAACTTGTATAGTTGTCCTTCTTTGATAGAAATCAAAATTGCATCATCAATGGTATTTCCTTTTTGCCACATGAAAAATTCTCGATACACAAAGGAAACCTTAAATCCTTTCTTATCTAATGCTAAAATGGATAGAAGATTCTTCTTCAAACTAGGTACATATAACACATCCGTCATCTTCATAGGCTTTACCAAATCCAACCTATAGGAGGATTTTCTTGCTCCTTTAATAGGATACTGATAATCATCTCCAAGCTTCAACTTACGAGGTGAATCCTTCTGAATCAAAATTGTGAGAGAATCCTTCTAACGTTCCAAAGTGCTTAGAAGCACCACTATCAACAACCCATGTGTCACTTCCATGAGTGACTCTCCATGTACGAGATGATATCAATACATATTCTTCAGTTGAATCATCTTCTCTTGTTTTATTTTGGACAAGTTCATCATCTTCTACGGTATGAGCATGATGTCTTTTTCCTCTTCTAATTTTATATTTTATTTGAGGACAATTTCTTACAATATGTCCCATCTTCTAGTAGTTGTAGCATCTGAAGTTTTATTAATCTCTTTGATCCTTTTGAGACTTCTAAAATTTGTGAGACTTCTTTGAAGGATGAACTTATTTTCTGCTCTTTTCTTTCTTTTTGTGTGCTGCTATTGCTTGAGCTTCATCATTACCCCACTTTTCTTCTCTTGCTACCAATCTAGCTTCTTCTTGAGTACATTCTTTCCATAGTCTACTAAACTTTGTTAACTTCTTTCTAGAACATATTCACTGGATGAAATTTTACCATGAACTTGGAAGGACATTCAAATAGTAATCAATGCTTCCACTTCCTCAACCATGTCTCCAACAGCTTCAAGTTGTTCCTTGATATGAGATACCCTTTTGAAGTAGGATTGAATGGATTCTTCCTCTTGCATCATTGTTCAATTGAGTTCTTAGGGTCATCTTTCGATTGATGTTCTTTCCTTCAAACAAAATGGACAATGCATAAAACATTTTCTTTGGAGTCTTCTTTGATGAGACATGAGGAATCAAGTGATCCTTGATAGAATCAGCAATGATCCTCTTTTCCCTAACAATGTTCTTCTTGTAATGCCTTTCCTTAGACTCGTACCCTTTTGGCTCTGCAACCTCTTGTTCAACATAATTTTCAAAGTCATTTTATTATAGGATGAGTAGCATCCTATACTTCGATGCTTTGAAGTTATCATCCCCTTCAGGCTTCTCATCGACCTTGGTGTTGTTTTTCATCTTGCCAAATCTGCTTCTGGAAACCCTAGTAGAAGGAGGGTCAAAATTGAAATTTATTCAATGGAGAATCTGATCCACTGGAAAGATGCACCCCCCCACGACAAGTTTAGCAAACCTTCTTTTCACATCGATATGTGGACATAAACGACAAAAACTGGAAACGCTAATTTATGCAGTTTCTGCAAAATTTAGGTCAAAATTGGAAATTCTTGGATCTGATGAATCCATAGATAGATGCTCCCTCTTAGGCAGAGTTCAATAGTGATAAGATCATGCTTGATCTATGGATGGAAACCCTAGAATAAATAAGCCTTAGTTTTCGGCATTTGCAACTACTACAAGTGTCGTAAGTATTTGTCGCAATGCTTTCTTTCAGTCCTTCTTTGATACCATGTTAGAATTTTACTTAAGAGCAGTGATTTTAGTCTATCTTTCTATTTATCATGTTACATGCATAAGGATCACTGAAAGAAATACACTCAACAATAGACACAAATATTTATTCTAGAGAAACCCTGTCATGGGGAAAACCCAACAAAACTTCTTAGTATAGATTTGTCAAGAAATTACAATTTCAATACAACGAAGAACTAAATATATAACAAAGATATCCCAAGAATAGAATATACAAAGACAAAACGATATAGAACACCAAACATAAGCTTCCTCCAACTATGCCTACACTCCCATGTGCACTTATTCACTTGCTTGAGTGAATTGGTGGTTGCAAATGAGTTTCCTTCACTTATATTTAGAATATAAAATGTCACTTTTCTTACTGGGCCAACTTCTCTTCTTGATTGGGTCATTTTCCCCTTTAACTAGGGTAGTTTTACCTAGTTTTAGGGAAATTTTACCCTGGGGCTGACTTATCTTTTTGAAAGGATAACATACAATGTGATTTTATTTCATGAGCCGATATTCCATGTTTTACAAGTACAATATAAAATTGTCCTTTGATGGTTTTTACATGATTAAATAAAAGACAAATACAATAAGAGTATATTCTGAAGATGCATATTATTTCAACAAAAGGAGTTGTATGAGCCTCCATTTAGTGGTCATTCTAGTAGTTCTATTATTGGACTAGAATCTTGGAATTGTCTTCCTCTAGCCATCAACCTTTTTTATTAACATCCATCCTACTACAGCTGTTGTAACTTGACATTTTAAATTGGAAAATATTCCAAGATCCCCCTTATTACAAAATATATGTAAACATAAGATCATTCGGAAACTCGATAGAGAAAACTGCAAAGTATGGAAAGAAGATAAACCTGTTAACTACTATTTTTTTATTAAGTGGACAAGCCTTGAATTTTGGGATCTTTTGCAATTCATATTGATCTAACTCTTTTGAGCTCTTAAATCTAAAAATTTATATGAATAATCCATCATAATAGAGTATTATATTTTACAGAGATATTAAACAAGATTGGTTTCTTAGAGCCACACTAACATGAAATTGATAAGACTTATATTACGATGCCTACCTTATCAAGATAAGAAAAATAATGATATCCAATCACAAATTCTTCAATGTACAATAGTTTACCCATCTGATCATTTTCCTTCAAATTTGTCCCAAATGATTTGTAACAAATAAATTGAACCATAATGTTTCATGGAATGCCATTAAAACTAAGAAATGTCGCACCATGCTCATTCCCTAGCTACATCACCACATTCCTTATTTTTCCCCAAAACCTTTACTAACCAAAAAAGCCTATGGTCAAAACCCACAAATTGCCTCAAAATTATTATTTCCCTCTCCAAAATAGGGAAATAGGTCTTAATTCCCTCCAAAAAGAAAATAAATCCCCCAAAATAGGGATAATTCCCCCCAAAAAAGGAAAAAATGAAATAAACAAATAAAAGTGGGGAAATATTAAAAAAAAAGTAAAAAAGGAGGGAAACCCCTAAACTGTCGCATAATACCAAGAGCCAATACCATGGGAAAGAAACCTAGGGAAAATATTTATGTAAATAGACAGTGAAGTATCCCATTTTGACATCATTCACACTCATTTGTGACATTATCGTCACTCTGCTGAAATTCCACCAGAAACCATTGAAGCCCCCATTTGACTTCTTGTTTCATCCATTTTTAGTTTTGGCTACCTAGAGTGACATTTGTGTGGACAACAATCTGAAGTTTCTTTGAGACCAAGGACTTACTGCTTCAACCATCTACAAGATCCCTTTTCCCACTCTCTTTGAAGTAACTTCTCAACATTGTATTCATTTATGTTTATGTAATAAAAAAAAGACACATATTCTTTCGTACCCTTCTTTCTGTGAAAGAGTAAGAAAAATATTAGATTAATTTTGTTTTCAGAATTTGTGTGATGTGAATTAATTTTTATTTACCAATAGTTATTGTTTCCTTTACTGTCATTTATTGTTTCATTTTCATTCTTGCACACCCCATTTATGAATTGTTACTAAGACTTCTATATGTCTTAGCAAGTTCTATTTAGCACCAGCTAGTGTGAAAAACCTAGCTACAGTTTAGGAGGCCATACTAGGTCGATTTCTATCGTCTCTGGTTTTGCAATTTTATTTTTCATTTGCATTTAGTTTACTGTTTCTTTTCTATCACTTGCATTGTGTTTAAGCCTTTTCCTATTAGTTGCAGACCTCAAAACCAACCTATACCTTCCAGTATCTCCCTTGGTGACATGAAATTTCTTTTAAATATTGGATTTCAATGGAGGTTGCCTCTATATGTGCAATTAGAGTGGCCCATTCGACCATTTTAACCCATAGTGAGAGAATCAGTGTAATGTCCCTTACTAGGAATTTGATTAAAATTGCATTTTTCCACTTTTTTTCCCTAGTTCGGCCTTTGACTAGTTTTGATCTCTAGGTCCCAAATTTGCCCCAAATGATCCCAAATCTTCTGAGAAGGTATATTAATGATATTAGAACATAAATATGTGTTTCAGGGATGCCTTTTGACCTTTAAAATACTTCTGCAAATCCTCTTTCAATTCTGATCAATGTAGGTAACTTTACTAGTGATTTTCCTTTGACTAGTATTGGTCTCTAGGTCTCAAATTGACTCCAAATGCCTTCAAATATTCAAGGAAGGTGTATGAATGATATTATAACTTGAATATGATGTTTATGGATGACATATGTCCACCAAAATACCTCTGAAAACTCTCTTAATATTCTGGACCAATTATGCAATTTTACTAGTAATTTGAGGTTCAAATCCCCCTGGGGTAAGTACTGAAAATGGCTTCCCAAATGCCTCCAAACCCACTCAAATTTATGAACAGAGGTATGTAATGTGTTAAGTATTTTATTAAAGTCTCATATGCACCATTAATGGATTATTACAACTGTTCTCACCCTCTGCCATTCAACTGCAAAAATCCCCAATTCGACCCTTGGGGGAATGGCACTATTTCACCTCCCAATACAACTAAATTGAGTAAAAATGCTTCAAAAGCTCAAGTACAGTACATGAAACTTTTATAAGACATACATATCAGTATATTGATCACAAATATATCATATAATCATCCATTCATTCGAAATCATCATCAATACATTGGCTCACAACAAGGTAGTGGGGAAATGGCATTGTTCTTCCATTAAAAATACGATTTAGACATTTCTACTTGGAATTTCGACCTGAAACTTTTTGGAGATGAAGAAAAGAGTATTTAATTCATATTAAAAAATAAATGGGGCATTAAAATATTCCCCAAAGAGTACAATAGCTCACCAAAAATGCCCTCCCTCAAGGATCAAGAATATGCCATCAAAACTGGAAATGGTTGAAGGAGTGAGCTGCAATAGAAGAAACCATGAGCTTCCCTGTAGCTTACACCTGAAAATAAAGACTCCATTAAAGCTCCAAATGAAAGGTCTGAATGGCCTTTCCAATTACCAACTTGGATGGGAATCTTTCACCCTCGAAATTGGCTAAGGCAAGAAACTAGTCATCCACTCGGTCTCCCTCTTCACAAATGCAATTGAAAATTCTAAAAATGATCAAAAGCTATTCTCATACTTCATTTCTACATTTTATAACCAACATTATCCTTCTAAGGGTCGAAATCCTCTCAATAGATTCAATATATTTCCATTTAGGAAATATTCCACATTTGCCACTTGTCTCCTAGTTCCAACCTTCCATCTTCTCCCAAATTCGATTTTGAGTCTCTTTGGCTTCTCCAACTCCCAAATTCGCCTTCCTTGAGCCTATTTTTGGGGCTGACATGTCATAGTGGTCATATGTCAGAGGTCAGGTCTGCAATTTCTCATAGTTTTCATAGATGCTCCATCATTGGTGTCATAGGGGCTAGGGAATCTACCACAAGTGTCCACAAACTTCCACTTTGACTCTTTATCTTCCATGGAGGTTACCAATCCTTCTCAATTCGACCTAAGATGCTCAATGACATGTGTTATGACTTACCAACTCACCCAAGAGTGTTCACATTCCCATTAATTCGAATTTGCAAAAGAGAGATACCATGTATTATGAAAAATCAAGCTAGTGTGTGTCCCACATCCTCTATATGTCTCCAAAACCATTTGTCACCTAGGATTTCTCTTGAATTTATTTATTCACTCTATTTATTAAATACTTGAACCCTTCTAATGTCTAAACATCATTTATTATCCCGCTTATTCCAAATCCCAAAGCTTCCACCCCAAACCTAGGAAACTAGTAATTTTCCTCCTTGGCAATTATTTGACCCTTAACATCAATTTTACAAACTCTAATGAATATGGCTAATGTGATTAGGCCATTGTGACCCAATTCCAAATTTGGGACATGACAATCAGCCATACTTGAAAACCCAAAAGGTGCGGTTTGCCTCCACAGGCCCAGGTCACCTTTTCAACTAAGTTGAGCAACCCAGTCACATTGGCTAGCCTGGAGTGAGAGACCTAGTCCCCCTTGGGGGCCTAAAATGTGTGACCTGCCTCCCTAGGGGCTAGGTCACTCCTTTTATACCAAGAAGAGCAACCCAATTTCTCTCTTTTAGTCGATACGAGCACCCCCATCATTTTGTTTTACACAATAAGAGTGACCTGCCTCCCATGCCTATGTGGCACTATTTTTTGTCTTGGTGTGACTCAGTCTCCTAGACTTGGTTGGAGTGAGTGACCCAATCTTCCCTTATGTCCCGATAAGACAGAATCAAATCATTTCAGCTTTTGGCTTGCCCAGTCTCACTTGTTTTGCATAACAATGACTTCGAGGTCGCCTTTGTCCCTTGGATAAGTGTGACCTGTGACTATTAATTTTGGTCTTACTCAACTAATTTTCAGTCCTTTCCCCTTGTATCCTGATCTAATTTTGCATATCTCCACGGACAATAAACTTTCAATTCGATTCACAGTCCTACTCTTCTTGTTGTAGTCTGTGCGCATATCATCTTTTTGTTTTAGCAAGTTGTATGATAAAATCTAGATCCTCTTTTTCTTCTAAAATTAAATGTTGTATTGGGTTGAAAAGAAAAGTTATTTAAGTTCATTTGTTTAGTTTTACTTTCATCATTTATTCTTCAATTGTACTTAGGGTACCCACCACGCTTCCACATAGTTCACACCTTAAGCATTAGATGCTTGGATCATGACCCCAAGCAGAGCCTAAAATCAACCATAACTAAACAAACATTAATCTCACTTGAGGAACAACAAAGGAATTTTCCAGCTAGGTAGGGAATTGGGGATAGGTATCCAAATAACACCCCTTTTCCACTTACACTTGAAACATAGTTGTTGTTCCCTAGGGTACCAAAATCCTCTGGGATTAGCAAGATTGACACTGATTTGTCGGGGAAGGCTCTCCTTTAGGAGGACAAGTGGCAAGATTGGTTCTAAAAGTATTAGTGGAGTGCTGCTCTCCACTATGTACTAAAGGAAACAAAGGCATTATCCTTATTACACATATTGGCACCATACCGAGTGTGTAACGACCAAAGGACTGAAGCTATAGGAAACCTTTGCGGACATGCTTTGAAAGAGGTAGCTTAGTTGACAGTCTATTTAGGGATTATTTTCCCGGGATCCTCCTCGGTAGAGGGATATCCCTTAGCCATTTTGGTCTTCCATTTTGTATCATCTAACTACAGATTTCATCACCCTACAAAGGATATGATTTGTGTGGGCTTCCTCCTTTTAGCTAAGAGGCTTCTTGCACCAATACCCCATAGTTTATTGGGTCATTTTATTTTGATAGGTAGTGCTTTTTGTTGGTTTTCTAATAGCTTTGTTTCCACTCACTTACTATAGCACACAACTACAGTAGGTTTTCTCGGATTTCTTTTTTCCCTGAGTGCCCCTTTTATTGCGAGATCTCCCCTTGCACACTTAATTGCATTAGGATTTTTCAGCCTCTTTTTAGACCATATCTATTTAGCACTCACACACCTGTCACCATTTCTCTGCATCGATACTCCCGTAGAATTTAGGGTTTGTCACCACAACATGCTCCAGTGGACCTCACTTGTTGTGCACACCTCCGATGCACCTCCTCGTCTTCGAAAATTTTTCTCGAGGCACATTATTTCAGTTATGGATCCTCCCAGTCAAAATCACCCATATATGTTACCCCACATAGCCCTATGGATGGAACGAATCCTGACCCATTGTATGGAGGGATCGTTGGTGGTGGGTATGGTAGTGGCCCTGTAGCCACTATGGCAGCCATTCCATCTGTCAGCTCATCAAGGACCACTATTCCTAGAAACATTAGACCTACCCCCACCACTATAGTACATATAGTTAGTAGGTCCATACACAAGGGTAGCAAGACTACTTCAGCAAAAATATTCCACACTGGATCCATTCCTTCAAGCAGAGGTCCCACCCCCATGACTATAGTCCCTCTCATCACAAGTTTTATTCATGGGGAAACCATCCCCTCCATTTAGGTTACAACGACCCCTATTGTTGGTTCGATGATCACCCTCATGACAACCACTATCCCTCCACCCTTTGGTGGAGGTGGCCCCATGATTACCTTTACGAAAAATACACAATCTACCATGTCACATCCTACTGCCAATTTTCCATTCACGTCCAGTCTTAATCTTCCTAAATTGGCTAGATTGACTAACAGTCCTATTTGAAATGACCCTACATGACCCCATATGCATGCCGAGCTCCCTTCATAAAACCCTATATTAATGGGGAAGGCTAGCGCGGACCCTCAAAATCATATTATATCCTTCAACTTGAGGTGTTCCTCTAACTCTATAGTGGATGACTTTATTTGACTACACTGTTACAACAGAACTTCACTAGTGCTACCACCAAGTGGTACATCGATCAACCCATGGGGTGTATCCCACCTTTGTTTCCCTAGAATCAAAATTCTTGTAGTTATTCTAGTTACCAGTTCAATATGATGTTGGTGTCGAGATCCTTCTTTATTGTAGATAGACTGCGACTACCCATATCACTGAACACATCCAATGGTGGCGTATATGCTGAAGTCTATGCAAAATAAAATTGGACAACTTAATCATTTTAGATTGGTTATTGAAGTCTCGTATCCCATATATTACCAAGGATGTGGCATCAGAACACCCTCAAACCGAAGAAGAGGTCATCTAAATCCCAGTAGTTTGACATTATCATCACATTGTTGGGATACCTATATACCATTTTGCACAATGCCCCTCACGATGATTCCTGTCAGAAAGATATGTTGGGGGAATCCCATGTCGTTAATGGGTTCATTAGTGTTGTTGCATCCATCATCAGACCATATGTTCCCTTTCCATTAACATTGAATCCTAGTTATAACCCTACTCTAGTCCTACACAACCGACGATGAGCTGTAGCCCTAATCTATCACGCACATCGGCTAACTATGGAGTGACACCCTCATACATTCCTCCAGGACATACTCCACATATATGTGGACCCAATTATCCGAGACGTGTATTTGGAAATAATCTGCAATGGTATGCACCCACTCCAATGACCAACTCTTATTACCCTTCCCCCGACCCATCCTCGGTAGCCCATGTACCCACCCAGCCTCAAGCTCCCCATATTCCACAAGGGAAAATTTATGCCCAGCAGAATAAGGATTAAACCCAAATAACCCCTTAGAATAAAAAAGGGAAACCTTATCAAAGACAAGGTAGGAACCTATTGATGCCTCGAAAATCATAGCATCAATTAGCAAGGGATTCTCCTGGTAAGCAAGCCCAATTAGATCGCTCACCGTTTGGTATGGGGAATCCATTCGGTTAACGGTCCGGCTACCGTGTAAGATTTAAAGATTTGCTTTCTTTGCACCGGTTGCGGCCCGGTCTACCATTTATGTATTTTAATTTTAAAGATGATATGCAAGTGCTCTAAATTAAATGCAGGTAATTAAGCAAATCTGATCTAAAACTATTAAACAAATTTAATCTATCCTTGCAAGGAGCAAACTATAATTATGAGTAATAAACTGAAAGAAACATCTAAAGATTGCACAGATAGCTATTTAATCATAAAGATGCATTTCCAGCATAAGATAAAGATATCAAAAATAGATTTGATTAATTAACACATTCCATTGCTCATTTGAGATAAACATCTTTGCACATAAAATTATGAGAACATTCATCACAAAGAAACAATTCATAATAGCAAGGAATGATCTCACAGTAATGTATATATGACATAGGAACAATCCAACAAACATTCAACACATTCTTTAGGAAAAAACGTAGTCTCCTAGGCTTTCTTTGTTGATGTATATGTAACTTCTGAATGTATTTCATCTATGTATTTCATATATATTTATTGTACCCTTATTAGAGATGTGTTATTCCTCTATAAGGAAGTGTCGTCATGTGGATTGACAAGTGTCGCAAGTGTGTGTACTTGCTGATGGGTTATTAGAACACCATATGTGGGGTCGGCCCTGAAATATATATTATATTGTGGATGTAACTAGTTAGACAAGTCGGCCCCATAAGGTCACTGGGAAAACATGTTAGTATAAATAGAGATCAGGAGATCTCTATTTAGATAATTCGGAAAGTCATATCTCTCTCACTCAGAAAGTGGCGCAATAGTGAGGAGGAGGATCATCTGCTTCTAGGAGACTATCTCAAGTGTATTTTGGTTGTACTTTGGTTGAGCCATTGCTCTCTCTATCTCTGAGGAAGTTGTGGGGTTTTTAACGTTAGGGTTTTCCCCACGGAAACTTTGTGTCTCTTGTCTCTCATGATTTTGATTCTTGTGATGCTTGTCATGCTTATTGTGATTGTTATGCATTGATATACTGTATATGTTATTCTCTGAGTGAAGATCCTAGAGTATTGTGAATTAATGCTCAAAATTTAACAAGGTATCAGAGCTAACCTGAGAAGAAGACATTTTGCAGTGACGAAAACTTGAGTTTCTTGTTTATTGGGTTTCTCTCCATAGTTTTTGGAAAAGCAGTATAGTAGATTGACTCTACTCATCAAGGAGAATCTATCTGTCCAATCAAAATTCAATTTTGAGCATTTTTCATATTTGGCCCTAAAACTTAGGGTTTCCACAAAAATAGGAATTTATGAAATATGAAGACATAGATGGAAGCTCCTTGCAAAAATCGAAGTTTAGAGCTTTGGATCGATATTTTTGGTTGGGTAGATCTCCAGGAAACTCAAACCCTAATTCAAGGCTCTCCCAAGTGAACCCGGGAGGACAAAAAGGAAAATCTGAAGGGTAAAGCTTTGCTGATCTCAAATTTTGAATACACCAGGCTGATCTGCTCATCAAGGCGCATCTTTCTATCCTTTAAGAAAATTGAAATTCACATATTGAATTTTTAGGGTTTTTCGACAAACCCTAATCCAGGACCAGATCCAGTTTTCAGCATTTCAAGTGGTAAGACATAAATCTTTTCTATTTCAATTTGAAGTACTCTTTAAGATGTCTCACCACACCAAGCTTGAGGATAAGCTTGAAGGAGCTGATAACTTCCGAGCTTGGAAGGATTGGGTTAATCTTGGAAGAGAATGAGTTGGACTCATATGTAAAAGAAGACATCCCTATCCTAGAGGATGAAGAGGCTAAGGTATTTCATAAGAAAAACTTGGTCAAGGAAAAGAGAATCATTGCTGATTCTATCAAATACCATCTCATACCCCATGTGTCTTCTCTAAAGACACCCAAGGAGATGTTTGACTTTTTGACCAAGCTATTTGAAGGGAAGAACATAAATCGGAAGATGACCCTGCGGAACCAATTGAAAGGAGTAAAGTTTCAGAATGGAGAAACCATTCAATCTTATTTTT
The DNA here is from genome assembly GCA_027924585.1 of Larix kaempferi. Classification (NCBI taxonomy): domain Eukaryota; kingdom Viridiplantae; phylum Streptophyta; class Pinopsida; order Pinales; family Pinaceae; genus Larix; species Larix kaempferi. The sequence continues at coordinate 291,561 of BSBM01001482.1, read as the reverse complement.
CAAGGGTCTCCCAGATCAAGGAACAACTAGAAGCAGTGGATGAAATGGTGGAGAATGGTGAAGTGGTGATGACCACTCTAAATGGCCTACCCAGGTCATGGGATTCCTTTATTCAAGGAATCTGTGCAAGGAAGAAGTTGATCTCCTTCAACAGATTGCGGGAAGAATTCTCTCAAGAAGAAGCTAGGCTTGTCACCCGAGAAGAAAAGATGAGAAATGAAGATCAAGATCTCATAGAACATGCCAGGAAAGGCAAGTCCAAGAAGGAATCATCTCATAACAAAAGATTCTCACACTACCATTATCATAAAGATAAGAAAGATCTTAGATGCTTCAATTGCAATGAGAAGGGACACTTTGCTTCAGATTGTCCCAAGAAGAAGAAAGACAACAACAAAAACTTCAATAAGAAAAAGAAGAATAACAAAAGAAGATATCATGCTCATGCTGCCGAAGATGATGAACCCCCAAAGAAGGCTAGGGCAGAAAGTGATAGTGATGACGACTTATCAAGTGAAGAAGAGTATGTTCTAATTTCTACTCTCATAGGTACTATCTCCCATGGTTGTAATGATTGGTTGATTGATAGTGGGGCTTCCAAACACATGACTAGGTTTAAGAAATCTTTTGTGAATCTATCTAAACATGAATCACCCCATAAGGTGAAACTTGGGGATGATTATCAATACCCAATCAAAGGAAGTGGTGAAGCCTCCTACAACCTAGATTATTGAAAATCTTTGAAGATGAAAGAAGTCCTTTATGTACCTAGGCTCAAGAAGAACTTACTCTCCATCTCTGCATTGGATGCAAAAGGTATGAGGGTTGCATTTGTGGATGGCCAAGTCCTAATGTGGCCAAAGGGAAAGGACATAGATGATACAGTAGTGATTGGAGAGCAAGAGGGAGGTTTATATAAATTGAAGGGACAACCTGAACATGCCATGGTGCATGAATCCATGGAGCCAAGTGAACTTTGGCATAGAAGACTTGCTCATATGCACTGTAGGGCACTTCCAATTGCAAGCAAGGCTGTAGAAGGTCTTCCTGAAATCAAGACCAAACATGAAGGTGTTTGCAAAGGATGTGCAAAAGGTAAGAACATTAAGAAGGCTTTCCCAAGTAGTGAAAGCAAGGCAAAAGACATCTTGGAAATCATCCACTCAGAGTATGTGGTCCTATGTCATCCAATTCTCTGAGTGGGTATGTTTACTATGTCTCATTTATTGATGACTTCTCCAGGAAGACTTGGGTATACTTCTTGAAGAACAAAGATGAGGTGTTTGATAAATTCAAGGAATTCAAAATCTTGATGGAGAATCAAACTGACAAGAAGATCAAAACATTCAGATCCGACAATGGTGGAGAATTCACCTTAGGTGACTTCAAGAACCTTTGTAGTGATTCAGGGATTAAGAGGGAGTTGATTGCTCCTTATAATCCTCAACAGAATGGAGTTGTAGAAAGGAAGAACAGAACAATCATGGAATCAACAAGGGAAATGCTACATGACCAGGATCTACCTATGCATCTATGGGTAGAAGCAGCTAGAACAGTTGTATATGTGCAGAACAGAAAACCCCACAAGATATTGGATAACAAGACAACAGAAGAGGTATTTTCTGGTAAGAAACCTGAAGTCAACCATCTCAAAATATTTGGTTGTCCACTATACACTCATGTCCCAAAGGAAAAGAGGACTAAACTAGATCCTTCACGGAAGAAGGGTATCTTTGTGGGTTACAGTGAAAGCTGAAAGGCTTACAGAATATACTTTCCAGGGTTCAAGAAGATTGATGTCAGCAGGGATATAACATTTGATGAAAACTCAGCCTTCATCAAATCAAGGAAGGAACCTATCGAAGTTTATGAAGAACCTAAGGAAACTAGATTTCAAGACACTACCATGACTGAAGTAGTTCGAGAAGTTGTTCGTGAGTTTGAAGATCCGCAAGAACCTGTAGATCCACCCCGTGAGGATAACTCTCACAAGAGGAAACCTGCATGGGCTAGAGAGCTCATTCAAGATGCAAAATGATTTGGCATTCCAGAAGAAGAACATAAAGCAAAGAAGAGAACCAGATCACATACCAGCTATGTTTCTTTACTCTGTGACATTATGAACAAAGAGCCTTCCAGTTATGAAGAAGCAGCGGAAAAGAAAGAATGGAAGGATGCCATGGTTGAGGAATACCAATCAATAATGAAGAATGATGTTTGGGATGTTGTCTGGATCTACAAAATCAAGCATGCTACAGATGGCAGTGTAGAGAAATACAAAGCAAGATTCGTAGCTCGTGGGTTCTCTCAGAAAGAGGGAATAGATTATGAAGAAACTTTTGCACCTGTAGCCAGGTATACTTCCATCAGAATAGTACTTGCCCTGGTTGCAGCAATGAAATGGAAAATACACCAAATGGATGTCAAGACTGCTTTCTTGAATGGTGTAGTTGAAGAGGAAGCATATGTGGAGCAGCCACTCGGTTTCGAAATACATGACAGGGAGTCGTATGTGTGCAGATTGAAGAAAGCCTTGTATGGCTTGAAGCAAGCTCCCAGAACTTGGTATGGTAGGATGGACAGTTTCCTATCTAGTTTGGGCTTTACCAAGAGTAAAGTGGATTCCAACCTTTATTACAAGATTGAGGAAGGGAATCCTATGATTCTACTCCTGTATGTGGATGACTTATTTGTAACAGGAGAAGACTAATTGATTGTAGATATGAAGAGGAAGCTTGCTGCCGAGTTCGATATGAAAGATTTGGGAATGATGCATTACTTCCTAGGTATGGAGGTGTGGCAGAGTACAGGTGGGATCTTCCTTGGTCAAGGGAAGTACACAGTAGATATTCTGAAGAGATTCGGTATGATGGATTGCAAGGCCATGGCCACACCTATGGCATCGAATCTGAAGCTTCTATGTGATGCTTCATCTGAGCCGGTTGATGTCTCTATGTATCATCAGATGATTGGGTCCTTGATGTACCTGATGAACACTAGACCAGATATTTGCTTTGCGGTGAACACATTGAGTTAGTTCCTGACAGATCCGATAAGTGTTCATCTAGTTGCTGTAAAGCATGTTCTGAGGTACCTGAAGGGTATAGTGGATTATGGGCTCAAGTATGAGGTGAATCAAAAGTCTAACCTGCAGGATTATGTTGATTCAGATTGGGATGGTAGTGCTGCAGATAGGAAGAGCACATCTGGGTGCTGCTTCAGTATGGGATCAGGTGTGATCTCTTAGTTTAGTCGGACACAGTCCTGTGTAGCCCTGAGTACAACTGAGGCAGAGTATGTTGCAGCTTGTTCAGCTAGTTGTGAGGCAGTATGGCTACGGAAGCTATTGTCTAAATTATTTGATCTCTCGTTGGATGCTACTGGTATCTTCTGTGATAACCAAAGTTGTGTGAAGCTGTCTGAGAACCCAGTGTTTCATGACATGTCAAAACACATAGAGATCAAATATCACTATATCAGGGATATGGTGCAGAGAGAAGCTATGAAGCTCTTGTATGTTGCGATGGATGAGCAGATTGCAGATATGCTGACAAAGCCACTAGCCAGGGTGATGTTCGAGTACTTCAGAGAGAGGCTTGGTGTTCTTCAGATTGATGACATTTCGAGGAAGAAGTGATGGACACATTTGCTGAAGCCATTCCAAGCATGTTGGAAGGAGGATACTTCACATGGCTATGGATGTAAGTGCTGGATGATGTTCTGGTTTCTGATTTGTATGATCAGTTGGATCATTTTTATATGTATGTATGTATGCATCATGTTGGATGCTGGATATTAGCAGTTGGATCATTTACATGTATATGTATGTACACATCATGTTGGATGCTGGATATGATTAGTTGGATCATTTATATGTATGTATGCATCATGTTGGATGATGGATATGATCGGTTGGATCATGTGTATGTATTTTGTATATGTATTGTGTTGGATGCTTGGACCATGTATCTGTATATGTATCAGGTGGATACATTATATGATTAGGTAGATCATGTATGTTGATATGTATCATGTATTTGTATTTGTATCAGGTGGATACACTATATGATTAGGTGGATCATGTATGATGATATGTATCAGGTAGATACTTGGTATGCATCAGGTAGATGCATTGTATGATCAAGATGATCATGGATGACGAGCTTCAGGATGTTGCTCCAGATGACATGCAGCAGGATGTTGCAGTGATGATGATCAGGATGATCATGTGTATATCAGCATGATGTATGGTGAGTATCGGGTTGATACTCTGTGGCCGTGGAACAAGTTGTGTAGGTAAGCATGTAATTTGTGCCCTAGGAGATTTGCAGATAGTCTTTCGAGTTTTTGCCTATGGCATGTAATTTGTACCCTAGGATATCTGGCAAATGCTCTTTCGAGGTTTTGCTTGGGAGGACATATAATTTGTGCCCTGGGAGATCTGTAGATAGTCTTTCGAGGTTTTTCCTATGGCATCTAATTTGTGCCCTGGGATATCTGGCAGATGCTCTTTCGAGGTTTTGTCCTATGGCATGTAATTTGTGCCCTAGGAGATCCGATAGGTTGAGCTGTGTGCTCGTAATCAGTCCTAGGATGCTCTTTCGAGGTTTTTCCATGACCACATGTAATTTGTGCCCTGGGAGATCCGATAGGTTGAGCCTTGTGCTCGTAATCAGTCCTGGGATGCTCTTTCAAGGTTTTGTGGTGACCACATGTAATTTGTGCCTTGGGAGATCTGATAGGTTGAGCCTTGTGCTCGTAATCAGTCCTGGGATTCTCTTTCGAGGTTTTATGGTGGGGTCACATGTAATAAGTCCTGGAGATCTGGACAGGATGAAAAAGGCCTCAGATGCTCTTTAGGGTTCTTGTTAGTCAAGAGACTCTTTTAAGCTTTTGTGATGCACGTAATAAGTCCTGAGATTTCCATAGTATGGCCAATGATGATGAAGACCTGCAGGTGGTGGGCCTACATCCAGTATGAAAAAGGACTGGCTCTATAGAACTTCCTATGACGAGTAGAGTCAGAGATTGGTTGAGATAGCAGCAGCAGTGACGATGATGTATGACGATGCATCGATGACGATAATCCCGAGAAGAAGACTTGTCTAGCAGATCTATGTCGAGAAATACCTTCCTAGTTAAGAGGGAGTGTTGATGTATATGCAACTTCAGAATGTATTTCATCTATGTATTTCATATATATTTATTGTACTCTTATTAGAGATGTGTTATTCCTCTATAAGGAAGCGTCGTCATGTGGATTGACAAGTGTCGCAAGTGTGTGTACTTGCCGATGGGTTATTAGACCACCATATGTGGAGTCGGCCCTGAAATATATATTATATTGTGGATGTACCTAGCTAGACAAGTTGGCCCCATAAGGTCACTGGGAAAACAGGTTAGTATAAATAGAGATCAGGAGATCTCTATTTAGATCATTCGGAAAGTCATATCTCTCTCACTCAGAAAGTGGCGAACAAGTGAGGAGGAGGATCATCTGATTCTAGGAGACTATCTCAAGTGTATTTTGGTTTTATTTTGGTTGAGCCATTGCTCTCTCTATCTCTGAAGAAGTTGTGGGGTTTTTCACCTTAGGGTATTCCCCACGGAAATTCTGTGTCTCTTGTCTCTCATGATTTTTATTCTTGCGATGCTTGTCATGCTTATTGTGATTGTTATGCATTGATATACTGTATATGTTATTCTCTCGGTGAAGATCCTAGAGTATTGTGAATTAATGCTCAAAATTTAACATTCTTAAGGCAAAAATCGAATTTCGTAATATGCAGCAAATCAGTTCATGTACAAGACAAAAAATGTCTTTTCACCTGCCAGAAGTTCTTCTATCATCCTCTAATATTCTATATATAACCTTACAAAATGACCCCAAAGCTGCCACATGTCCCCCTCACAAAGAATCTTTTAATTTGTCTTTTAATTCCCTTTACAAAATTGGAACAATCCCTAAATGTCTTTTACAAAAAGAGACAAAATCCAGCTATCCTTTATCCTCACGACCAAATAACAGAAAAGCAAAATTCTAGCATATCACTAGACACATATGACTGACAAGTTAGCTCCCAGATGGTGCTTCTGACTTTGCTAGAGCCTTTGTCCTAGATGGCGCTCTTGCCTCTATTGGCGCCTTTGCAACATCTAGCTTATTTGTTTCTGTTATATAACTCACCCAAATGCCCGTTTCTCGTATAACAGTGTTGACAGGAAAAGGGATCATGAGCTTTCGAGAAATCACTTGTGTGGATAGCTCTGATTCAATGTCCTGCACCTTTGCTGTTGTAATTCAGAGAATCTCTAGAAATAGGTGGGCATGTATGGAGGGTTGCGCAATGCACTGGTGAAGACCTTAAGCTGTAAACACGTCTACTTGTTCAGGTACTCCATTTCTGTGTTTAATTCACCTTTCAATTCAGACAAGCACTGCTCTTTGCTTGGAAAGTATTCAAGAGTCTGGGGTATCACCATTTTGCACCTTCCATGAACCTCTTGGATCCTCTGATAAAGGCTCCTACATCTTCTGATAGTTGTTTGGATCACATAGTTTAATTTCACACTGCAGTTCTTACAGAACTCCATGAAGCCTATATCCTCTTTAAACTCTACCACGTATTTGAGAGGGAGGTGTTTGGGGAATTTTGACTTCCCCTCTCTTCATTCAATATGTTTTCCAATATCCGCTTTTAACCATGCATATTTCTTTTTAAGCCTAATGGATTCATATTTTATTTCTTTCATCCTATTAACCATAGTTTTTAGCTTGCAAATTTCTTTAGTAAGCAGTTCCCGTGACTCGTACATCTACTTTAGTATGTCACAAGATTGTTCATGAAAGGGGCTCAGGTGAATTGTCCTGCTGCTTGCTTGTTCTAGTTGCTCAGCCATCAACTCTTTCTCTTCTTCCAATTGAATGATCCTGGCTTCAAAATCATTCTTCTCTCCTTGCACTATCATCATCTGGACTGCCAAGTGTTCCTTTTCTTCTTCCAGGTGCTGATACTTATCCCACAATTCTTTCTGATCTGACAAAAGGTGATTATATTTCTTCACCACTAAGTCCCTATAAGCCTCCTCATTAACCACAGTGAGTTGTAACATGCGAGATCTTTTCTTGGTTGCATCCAACTCATTTATTATCTTGAGTACATTGTCTTTGCTTGCCTTAGCGGAAGCTACAGGAGCAGATTCCATAGCCACTGGAGCATTCCGTGTGCCCTGCATGATAGTGATTTCTCGCATGGTAATGATGTCCTGGTGGAAAGGCTTCTTCAACATTGTCTCTATCCTTTAGAATATGGACTTCCTTTTCTTGTCAAAAACAAATTTGTCACAATGGGTTACAGTATGATCCTTTGTTGGAGTGAAAGGGACGAGTGGAAGATCTTCTATAGGGATGTCATCCTCCGCGGGTGGGGTCTGAACCATTTGGGACGAGTCTATGTACATGTCTTGCGTGTTGGAGCCCTAAGCTTGTGCATCCTACTTGGACTTATTTTTCTCCTTGGCCTTAAGCTGTCTCTCTTCTGCTTCGGCCTTCAGCTACTTCTCAGCTGCTTCTCTTTCCTCTTGCTCTTTGGCAGCTTCTTCCTTTCTTACCTTCTCTAGCTCTTCACAATTATGCTTCCTTAATAGCTTGGGCTGTTGTGGAACTAGTTCCAGTTCCACTCTTGAGGAAAAGGCTCCTTTGAAGTTCAGTAAGATTGTTGACCCCTCTGAAAACTTCTTCATCCTCATCAAAATAGTGAGCATACTCAAAGTGTGCATTAAAAATTCTACAGTGATCTGCGGCCTTGTTTAACCTATCATTCTTTGCGAAGATTCTTTCTCCAAAGTGAAACTCCCTGAGCTCCTGACCAAACTCTTTATCCGAGATGACTTTAGAAAACTTGTATGCTCCCACATAGAAGAGAAGTGCCGGGAAGGAGGCTTTCTTTACTTTCTTTAGGACATGACTGATTCCATCTATAAATACTTGTCTGACTGCCTCTTTCTAGATGACAAAATCAGTAGCATACTAAGGAAGGAGGTATGGGGGTTTGGAAGCTCCATAGATTCTTATGTAGGTGCCTTGTTCCGATAGATAAACATTACCATACTGCTCTAAGACTGCCATGGCATTCTCAGATATGCAACTAGGTTCTTCATTGAACATTAGCTCAGACAGTGGCATGATCAATTCTTCACATATGATCTTGTAATGCCTTTTGTAATTCTAGGCCCATAAGATGTTGTAACCAATATAAACTGGATTGTCGGCTTTGTTCCAAATGCATCCTAACCTCCGGAATGGATTCCTTGCCAGAATGCAATCCATGAGGTATGATGACATGTAGAACTCAGATTTTCCTCGGGACAACCCTTCCTTAGAAGCAGTTATGGCTGACGATATATTATCCGGGAGGATATCTTCCCAATTGAACAGCATGCCTTCGTATGCTACATAGTGGATTAGAGGGATCCAATGCAATTGATAAGTGGTTCTATCAGCTCTACCAAAAATTCTGATTAGCATGAGGGAAATAATCCTGAAGGGAAGTCTGAGTGCCTGAGCTTCATAATCATCACTCTCTTTCACCCTCAGCTTCCTGCCTTGAATTAAGAATTTTTTGGCCATCTCTACATAATCCATGTTAAGACTTTCTAGCCATGCGTCGTTCAACAACTGCTGAGTGCGGGGCAATTTGTAGGTTGCCGAGATATGGGCTGGGTGGAATGAAGCAAACACCTCTCCATTGTTGTCAGATAAGACTCTTGATTAAGCGTTTGCATGTGCTATAATCCACCCGATAACTTCTGAGCAGGGAAAAAGCTCGAGGCACATTGTTGCTTTGGTGATGCCAGAACTTCTAATGTTCTGGTATAAGTACATCTCTTCTAGGACTAACCCAGGAATTTCATGGTCTTTGATCATGTGATATAAATCTCTCCATTTCAATTCAGGCGCAATGCCCATAATTGGCTTGGTGTCTTCATATAATGTCTCGATTCTTGCTTCAATGCAACTTGACTCTCGTTCGGCCATTTTTTCCTTCCTCTTGCCACCTTTCGGCATTGTGGTAGAACCTGGTGAAAACCATATAAGAGTAGGTAAATGATGAAACGAGCATGCATACAAAGCATTGAAATTAAAATTCATCACTGCAACAAAATAAGAAAGTGGTTTTTAAACAACTTGGAAAGTGATATTACGCTTCAAACAAAACGCATGCAACAAAGCAAACGAAACCATGATAGGCAACTACTAAAAATCTTGTCAGAACTAGCTTTCCCTATCGGTGCTACAACGAAACCCATGACGCTAAGGCACAACCTCCTAACTAGGAGTTCTAGGATGCTGTTAACAGGACGTAGGTGAGAGCAGTGGAGAGGTTGCGGCCAGGTGCGGCCATCCACAAGGTTCGGGTCACCAAAACTTTGGAAGGACAAATAGATGGGTAGTGAGCAGGGTCTAGTCAGGCATCTCCAATGGATTTATGAATAATCAGACGGGCGCAAAAAATTCACCATGGACGAGGGTGGCCATGGCAATGGAGTGCTAAAATGGTATTAACGAAAATAAACAACAAACTTGGGTTACTGAAAACAAAGTATAAAAGCCTGGTGGAGTTACTTACCTAGCAGCAGATGATTGGCCTGGATGAGGCTGACGATTTGTAGACTTGGCTATCCCGGAATGGCTAGCATGAACTTTAACGACATTCTGTCGAAAAATCCAACGATAATAGAAAAACAATAAGAAACCCCCTAAAACCCCACTTACTATATATAGAAAAAGGCACGTGTGGGTATTAAACTGGGTTAGTGGGACATTAAAACACCATTACGGTGATGTGACCAGGGTCACTTTCGGTGCTGCTTTGGCATTAAATGTGAGCCGTCAACCGAAACCTTTTGGCAAGTTGGAGCAATAGTTTCGCTAGCGTTGGCTAAGTGCTTCCGCAATGGGCCGACACACTTTGGCGAGCTTGGCACCAGCTCTAAACTGGGCGTCTTCTATCTCGATTCGGTGACTATTTCTGAGTTTCACTATGTGCCTCTACATCACTTCTTACCGGCAGGGCTCAGAGTTTAGATGCAACAGTTTCGGCAAGACAAGTTGAGTTCTACCGAAAAGAAACATTGAATGCTCGATTTTGTCAAAGTGTTAGCAGTTTCAGATTGCACCTATGAGTTATGTCGATGTAACCTGTTATTTTTCACCGAAATGAAAACCTTAGAAAAAGACAAGGAAAAAGCCGTGTTTTGGATAATTTGGATGACTCGAAGCAACAGTGTCGGTAGGACTGGGCAAGTTCACCCACAATAGGATGACTTTAAAACTTAACCAAAACGAATGCTTGTTTCGGCTTAACTCAACGAGTTTCGCCGAAATGGGGAAAGTTGAAAACTTATCAAAGGGATCCGAATGTTGCGGACCAACTGAGTGAGTTGTGTCATCGTTCCGACTCTAAAAACTGAGTTTTACTTAGCAGAAAAAACAAAAACAAACTCAAGGACTTGCTCTTTTTAGAAAAAAGTAAGTGCAAAGAAGACCTTATAGGAAGGACTTGACTACTAGGCAAACTCTTCTATAACAAGAAGGAGGGGCCCCAATACTTACAAAATTTTTTGGGGAAGATGTTGCAGCAACAGCAATTGGTGATTCCCTTGTGAACACAGATCTCTGAAACAAGCTCTCCTTAGGGGCAATAAAAACATATAAACTGCTGATTTATATGGGTAATGAAATGTCCTCATAGTTCAGCTTATGTGAATTCAGTGATCACTTTCATTATCAAGGTCATTTTGGGAGAAACTTTGTGTGCATTCCCTTACCCTCATGTGGATGTTCCCATTTCAGAACTAAGTCACCTACTTCAAAAATTCTTTTTCCAGAATTTCCTTTCTCGAACCACCTTTTGACTATGTCTTAGTGCTGGTGGAATCGGTCTTTGGATTTCTGTAGGGACTCTTCAAGCTTGAGAAGGGTGTCAATTCTATATTGTAAGACTTGACTGTTGGAACCTCGGGAGGCTTGGGCCAATTGAAAGGATGGGAGTAAGATGTTTGGAGGAAGGATGGATTCTCTGCCATAGATAAGGGTATACGGGGAAACTCCTAATGCATTCTTGGGGGTGACTCTGTATGCCCATAAGGCATTTGGGAGAGCTATGTGCCAACTTCTCTGATTTTCAATCACAGTTTTCTTAAGGATCCGGATAAGGTTTTTGTTTGTCGATTCATCTAATCCGTTTCCTTGGGGATAGTAATTGGCTGAATAATGTAACTTAATTTCTCTCTCATAAACAAATTCATTTATCTTAAAAGATGAAAAATAAGTCGCATTATAAAAAACTAGAGAAATTGGAACCCCAAACCTAGTTATGATGTTCTCCTTCAAGAAATTAATAACCGCATCTTCATTGATTTTGTGCAATGGAGCAGCTTCTGTCCATCTCGTAAAATAGTCTTTGGCCACCAGGATGTACCGGTGCTGTAGAGAAGAATTTAGTTTTATTTCTCTGATGACATCTATGCCCCACCTCTCAAAAGGTTCTGAGATAATAACTGGCTGCAAAGGTCCTGCCGCTTTCTACAATTTCCCAGCGCTCCTTTGGCACACATCACAGGTTCTTGCATAGGCATGGGCATCTCTAAACAAAGTGGGCCAATAATATCCAACTCTTAGTATTTTGCGAGCTATTGTATCTCCAGAATAATGTCCCCCAGCAGGGCCATCGTGTAATTCCTTGACAACTTTACTTGCATCTTCCTTTTCCAAACATCTAAGAAAAATGCCATCATAATTTTTTTCTGAAAAGTACCCCATCAATGATTTGACAAGTTGCTGATTTCAAATGGAGTGCCCTTCTTTGCTAAGAATTCCAGTGCTCCGGTAAGTACCCTTGCTTCAAATAATGCACTAAGTCTCTATACCAAGATTCAAGAGCTGTAAAGATGGGACATACCTCAACCATGTTTAGTTCAGCTTCCTTTTCCCAATCCAGCTCTTCATCAGCTGGACGTTCAACGAGTAATTTACATAAACCTTGACCTTTAACGATAGTGGCAGGTTTAAATTCTAAATCATATTCCTGAAGAGCGGTGACCCAGTTTCCTTTTCTTTCTCCCAATTCCTTTTGAACGAAAAGAGATCTGACAACGGGGTGAGGAACTGCAACTTTAGTTCTGTTATTAAGAATATACAGCCTGAACTGCTTTACCACTTTGAATACGGTGTATGCTTCTTTGTCTACAATAGGATAGTTCAGTCTACTGCCTTGTAGACCAGTGCTCATAAAAGAAATTGGGTATTCATCTCCTGATTCTACCTTTTGCGTGAGCACAACTGCGAGAGAGCCGTCTGAAGCAAAAGTATACATGATGAAATCCTTATCGAAGTCTAGACTTCTTAAAGAGGGAGCATTATCTATGGCTGCTTTGATTTCTTTAAATGCAACTTTCTCCAAATCCATCCATTTGAATTGTACACTCTGCTTCACCATTTGCTGCAAAGGTTTAACGGTCTGAGCGAAATCGGGAATGAACCTTCGAACAAAATTAATGGTGCCCATAAATGATTGCATATATTTTCTGCTGTGGGGCATGGGAATTTTGTTGATAGCTTGCACTCTCTCTTGATCTATTGACATTCCCTTTTTTGAAATGATGTGACCCAAAAGCTTTCCCTCAAGAACGGCGAAAACACTTTTCTTGGGGTTTAAAGAGATACCATACTTCCTACAGTGGTAAAAAATATGCTTCAAATGAGAAACATGATATTCTCTCTTCTTTGAGAATAGTGTCACATCATCTAGATAGACTACAACACAATGACCACCCAATCCTTGAAAGGTGATGTCCATTGCTCGCTGGAAAGTAGCTCCCGCATTTATCAAGCTGAATGGAATCCTTTGGTATGCTAATGTTCCCCACTTAGTGCGGAAGGTAGTCTTGAGACGATCCTCTTCTGCTACTAGTACTTGATTATACCCATAGAAACCGTCTAGTAGAGAAAAACTCTCTGATCCAGATACCATTTGTAGAATTTGTTCCATTGGAGGTACAGGATAATTATCTTGATCAGAAGCTCTATTCAAGTTTCGAAAGTCTGCACATAGTCTTATTTCTCTTGACTTCTTCCGCACATGAACTAGATTACCGACTCATTCCGAGTGCTGGACTTTAAAAATGATCTTGGCATCTAACAATTTCTTCAACTCCTTTTGTATTAAAGGCTCAAGAGTTAGATGCATTCTTTTTAAGTGCTGCTAAAATGGTTTAATGCCTACCTTGGTGGGTATTACATGATGAATGATGCGAGTATCATATGTTTTCAGATACTCATAATTTAATGCAAAAACATCTTTATATTGTTGAAATTTTTTAATGAACTTATCTCTTTCAACTGGCAAGCAACATTTCCCAAGATTAACATACTTTGGTTCAGCCTTTGTGCCCACATTTACCAATTCATGTTGCATAGAGGAGCTATGAGTTTTAACATTTGCTAACTTTTTGAACTTATTCTGCAAGTTGAAAAGACTTTCAATAGATCTCACGCTTTTGGGCATGAAATTTCCTTTCACTGCATCCTTGCTTTGAAGATCATAATCATGCATTTCTTCATCTATAACAACTTCCTGGAAAACATTCCATATTGTGAGGAAACTAATGATCTGAGCACTTATTATTAGTAGGCACTAACATAGAAGCAAAAGTGGCTAACAAATCATCTACAACGTTCTATAATCTAGGAATATAATTTATACTAAAAGCTTCAAAGTGCGAAATTAAATCCCATAACTCAGATTGGTAACCCTTTAAATGTAGTGAAAGACAATGGATTGTATCTCTCACTTGTCTGACAACTATTTCCGAGTTAGCAAATACTTTCAAGTATTTGACATTCAAACCAATAGCGTTTTTCAATCTGTGGACCAAAGTTTGATATTCAGTAGTATTACTAGTACATTCAAACTCTAATCTACAAGATAAGAAGTGTTTCTTGGTTTCGGGATCAATTAAAACACAACCTGCTCCAGATCCTTCTTGGGTTTTGTAACTGTCAAAGTATAGAACCCAAAAAACATATTCTGATTTAACTAAGTTAGTGTCTCTATCGTCTATGTCAGTAACTAATCTAACTATGTTACAATCAATATCATCAGTCCGAGAGAATTGAAGGAGATCAGACTGTTCATCTGATTCATGGCTAACATTTTCTAATTGATAATTACCTAGTTCAATTTCTAAGAAATAATTTCCCAAAACCGAAGATGAGAAAGATGCAACTTCATTTTTTTCTTCTAACTGAGTTACGTTTTGCTTAATGTGAGGTTCTCTCAGTATTTTAATCTGATTTTTCCTATTCTGATATGGTAACCATAAGTGATACCTGTTGGCTGTGAAGTAACCGTTTAGTTTTGTAGACCAGTCCCCACTCAAAATCAAACCATAATCCTCAGGAATATCAACTACCATTATATCAATAAATTGACAAACTCTAGCATCCGCTGACAACCTAATTAGCACATCTTTCATTTCTCTGATAACTGTAACAACAGTTCTATCTAACTATATGATCTGAGCTGGGGATGGGATTGGTTTCCCATTAATCCTTTTGCAAATTTACAAAGGCATGAAATTTGAGGAAGCCCCGGAGTCTACCAAACAGTTATCGACATTATGATTGAAAATTTCGAAAGTTAAAAGAAAAGGAAACATTTGGGATTTAGATTTCTTGCAAATTCTAGCTTCATTTATTTTACGTTCTTCCTAAGTGCTTGCCGATGGAGTGCTAGGTTGGGGGTCGATAACTTGTAAGAACTTATTTCGTTGTTGAGGCAGACTACACATATTGAATATCGAAATATTTGTTTTTTATTTCTTTATGTCTTTGATTATATCTTATCCCATGTCACATTCCTTTGCAACTCTAGATTGATTTTATGTTTTGTTTGAAGTAACTTTCGGCTTCCTAGTTATATCTACGTTTGGTTCTTTGAAAGGCACTAGATTTTCCTTGGGATGTGGTGGAATAGTGGTGATGTTCCTTTTAGGTACTTCCTTGGAGACTTTAGGCTTGGGCGCAGTTGGGTTCAGATCAACAATTGGACCCTTGCTATGAGTAGTGACATTCACTGCTGAAACTTGGCTTTCTTCTGGTCATCTTCAATTAACTTTGTTAAAGGCACCCAACCCCACAACACCATAGTGGTGTCTGGAGTGGGTTCTTCTTCTTCTAGGGTCTTTTATTCTTGAGGATCTTTCTAATCTATTATTTGTGCATCCATCATTTGGTTCATTACTAAACTCATTGACTTTATCCATTGCAGACAACTTTTCTCATAGTGTGGTTCCTGATAAAAAGTGCAGAAATGATCCATTCCTACTTCATTTCAATTCACAACAACATAGTTGTTTATAGGTGGAAGCGGTTGACCATTTTCTTCCCTTTTCTTGTAGAATGGTTTAAATGGATTTCTAGATGTGCTAGCTACCTTATCCTTTTCTAGATCTACAATTTTGTTAGAAAACGTTTTCATCATTTTGACCACGTTCTCCATATCTGTTGATGGTTCTTCTTTGTTCCTAGTTAGCAATAGCATTTTCTTCATGCTTGCTGGTTTTGTTTCTGCATCAAGCGCATGTTTAGCAATGCTGTCTGCTTCTTCCTCCACCTTCATGGATTCTTCGAAGTTTTCTATTAAGGTATTTTTCTTGGTTCTTTTGACAAACATTGCTATGGGAGGATCAAGTGCTGTTGTGTAATAAGATTCCTCTACGGGTCTTGCCACCTCACTGAAATTATTTAACAATGTAGTGAATCTTTCATTAAATTCTTGCACCTTCTTTTTCTTTTCCATTCTCATGGACGACAATTCTTTCATAAGTGTAGCAACTATTTTCTGATTCCCATATTTCTTTAGAAAACATTTCTCAAAATATTCCCAATTTGATATCGAGCTAGCTTGTAAACTAAAGTACCAAGAAGATTCCTTGGTCTTGAATGTATAAGGAAAGAGTCTACAGACTACATTTTCGTGTTGCACATTCAGAAGGCTTAGAGCCAAATAAAATATCTTAAGGTGATCTTTAGCAGAGATACCTCTCCCATGATCATACTTGGGTAAAATCTTTTCTGGATTCTTAGGCAAATCATGAAATGGTCCAACCAAATTCATTGCTCCTCTTGCTCTCCATGTAGCTACAACCATGGCTCCATGTGGGGAATGTAGTGGAGAATCGAGCAGAGTGTGAGGTGGAGAATTTCGTGGAATATAAGGTTCCTCAAGATTTGGAGGAGTCTCAAGTTTAATTTGTCCAAGAGGCTCTGTGATTTCTTCGAACGATAAATATACCAATTCTTCAAATTTTTGAACAATAACTGAATCTCTTGTATACTATGTTTCCTTTGTAGGGGCTCTTCTTATGGGGAGTAATGGAATTGCATTCAAACCACCAATCTTTCTAATATAAGCACAGGTATGTCTTCTTAAATTCGCTACTTCAGCAAAAGGAACAACATACAACGTTTCTTGTTGTTCGATCTTAGAATTGGGATTCTCTTGATTTATTAATTCCAGATCTAAAATGTCTAGGATAACTATTTCAAATGGGTCTTCAATGGGATTTATTCTAACAGAAGGATCTCCTCTGCCAGCCATGTAGTGGTGGCCCTGCTTCTAGCGCTCAAAACTGTTGATGTCTCGAAAATCGTAGCATCAATCAGCAAAGGATTCTCCCCAGTAAGCAAGCCCAATTAGATCGCTCACTGTTTGCTATGGAGAATTTGTCCGGTTAATGATCCTGCTACCATGTAAGATTTAAAGATTTGCTTTCTTTGTACCGGTTGTAGCCTGATCCACCATTTATGTATTTTAATTTTAAGGATGATATGCAAGTGCTCTAGAAACTAAATATAGGTAATTAAGCAAATCTAATCTATCATTGCAAGGAGCAAACTGTAATTATGAGTAATAAACTGAAAGAAACATCTAAATATTGCAGAGATAGCTATTTAATCATAAAGATGCATTTCCAGCAGAAGATAAAGATATCAAAGATAGCTTTGATTAATTAACACATTCCATTACTCATTTGAGATAAACATCTTTGCACAGAAAATTATTAGAACATTCATCACAAAGAAACAATTCATAACAGCAAGGAATGATCTCACAGTAATGTATATATTACATATCAATAATCCAGCAGACATTCGACACATCCTTCAGGCAAAAATGCAGTCTCTGAGGCTTTCTTAAGGAAAAAATCAAATTTCTTAATATACAGCAAATCAGTTCACGTACAAGACAAAAAATGTCTTTTCACCTGCCAAAAGTCCTTCAATCATCCTCTAATATTCTATATATAACATTACAAAATGCTCCTAGAGCTTCCACATGTTCCCCTCACAAAGAATCTTTTAATTTGTCTTTTAATGCCTTTTACAAAATTGGAATAATCCCTAAATGTCTTTTACAAAAAGAGACAAAATCCAGATATACTTTATCCTCATGAAAAAATAACAGAAATGAAAAATTCTAGCATATCACTAGACACATATGACTTCCAAGTCAGCTCCCAGATGGCACTTATGACTCTGGTGGTTCCTTTGTCCCAGATGGCCCTCGTGCCTCTGCTGGCGCCTTTGCAACAATTGGCTTATCTGCTTCTGCTATATAACTCACCCAAATGCCTATTTCTCGTATAACGGTGTTGGCAGGAGAAGGGAGCATGAGCTTTCAGGAAATCACATGCCTAGCCAACTCTGATTAAATGTCCTGCACCTCTGCTGTTGTACTTTGGACAATCTCTTGAAATAGGTGGGAATGTATGGAGTTTTGTGTGATGCACTAGTGAATATCATCCGTTGTCAACACGTCTATCTTCTTCACATACTCCATTTTTGTGTTTAATTCAACTTTCAATTTAGACAAGTGTTGCTCTTTGCTTGGAAACTATTCAAGAGTCTGGTGTATCACCATTTTGCACCTTCCATGAACCTCCTGGATCCTCTAATAAATGTTGTTGCATATTCCGATAGTTGATTTGGATCACAAACTTTAATTTCACACCGCAGTTCTTACAGAACTCCATGAAGCCTATATGCTCTTTAAACCTTACTATGGATTTGAAAGGGAGGTGTTTGGGGAATTATGACTTCCCCTCTCTCCATTCAATATTTTTTCCAATATCTTCTTTTAACCACGCATATTTATTTTTAAGCCTAATGGTTTCAAAGTTTATTTCCTTCATCGTGTTCACCATAGTTTTCAGCTTGCAAATTTCTTTAGTAAGTAGTTCCTGTGACTCATGCATCTGCTTTAGTATGTCACAGGATTGTTCATGGAAGGGGCTCAAGTGAACTACCTTGCTACTTGCTTGTTCCAGCCTCTCGACCATCAACTCTTTCTCTTCTTCCAATTGAATGATCCCGGCTTCAAAATCATTATTCTCTCCTTCCACTATCATCATCTGGACCATCAAGTGTTCCTCTTCTTCTTCCAGGTGATGATACTTATCCGACAAATCTTTATTATCTGACAAAAGGAGATTATATTTATTCATCACTAAGCCCCTATAATCCTGCTCATTAACCACAGTGAGTTGTAACATGCAAGCTCTTTTCTTGGTTGCATCCAACTCATTTACTATCTTGAGTACATTGTCTTTGCTTGCCTTGGTGGCAGCTACAATAGCAGATGCCATAGCCACTGGAGCATTCTGTGTGCCCTACATGACAATGGCTTCACACGTGGTAATGATGTATGGGTGGAAAGGCTTCTTCAACCTTGTTTCTGTCCTTCGGAATATGGACTTCCTTTTCTTGTCAAAAACGAATTTGTCCCAATGGGTTACAGTATGATCCTCTGATGGAGTGAAAGGGACGAGTGGAAGATCTTCTATATGGATGTCATCCTCTGTGGGAGGGGTCTGAACCATTTGGGATGAGTCTATGTCTATGTCTTCCATGTTGGAGCCCTCAGCATGTGTATCCTCCTTGGACTTGTTTTCCTCCATGGCCTTAAGCTGTCTCTTTTCTTCTTCAGCCTTTAGCTGCTTCTCAACTGCTTTTCTTTCCTCTTGCTCTTTGGCAGCTTCTTCCTTTCTTGTCCTCTCTAGCTCTTCACAATTCTGCTTCCTTAATAGCTTGGGCTACTGTGGAACTAGTGCCAGTTCCACTCTTGAGGCGAAGGCACCTTTGAAGTTCGGTCAGATTGTTGACCCCTCTGAAAAATTATTCATCCTCATCGAAATAGTGAGCATACTCAAAGTGTGCATTAACAATTCTACAGTGATCTGCAACCTTATTTAGCCTATCATTCTTTGCGAAGATTTTTCCTCCGAATTGAAACTCCCTTAGATTTTGAACCAACTCTTCAGCCGAGCTGACTTTAGAAAACTTGTATGCTCCCACATAGAAGGGTAGTTCCGGGAAGGAGGCTTTCTTTACTTTCTTTAGGACATGATGGATTCCATCTAGAAATACTTGTCTAACTGCCTCTTTATGGACGGCAAGATCAGTAGCATACTTAGGCAGGAGGTATGGTGGTTTGGAACCTCCATACATTCTTATGTAGGTGCCTTCTTCCCACAGATAAACATCACCATACTTCTCTAAGACTACCATGGCATTCTCAGATATGCAACTAGGTTCCTCATTGAACATTAGCTCATACAATGGCATGATCAATTCTTCACATAAGATCTTGTAATTCCTTTTGTAATTCTAGGGCCATAAGATCTTCTAACCAATATAAACGGGGTTGCTAGATTTGTTCCAAATGCATCCTAACCTGGGGAACGGATGCCTTGCCAGAATGCAATCCATCAGGTATGATGACATGTAGAACTCATATTTTCCCAGGGACAACCCTTCCTTAGTAGCAGTTATGGCTGATGATATATTATCCGAGAGGATATCCTCCCAATTGAACACCATGCCTTTGAATGCTACATAGTGGATCAGAGGGATCCAATGCAATTGATAAGTGGTTCCATCAACTCTACCAAAATTTCTACTTAGCATGAGGGCAATAATAGTGAAGGGATACCCGAGTGCCTGAAATTCATAATCATCACTCTCTTTCACCCTCATCTACCTACCTTTGTAATGCCTTTTGTAATTCTGGGGCCATAAGATCTTGTAACCAATATAAACTGGGTTGTCAACTTTGTTCCAAATGCATCCTAACCTCGGGAATGGATGCCTTGCCAGAATGCAATCCATCAGGTATGATGACACGTAGAACTCATATTTTCCCATGGATAGCCCTTCCTTGGCAGCAGTTATGGATGATGATATATTATCCGAGAGGATATCCTCCCAATTGAACACCATGCCTTTGAATGCTACATAGTGGATCAGAGGGATCCAGTGCAATTGATAAGTGGTTCCATCTACTTTACCAAAATTTGTACTTAGCATGAGGGAAATAATAGTGAAGGGATACCCGAGTGCCTGAAATTCATAATCATCACTCTCTTTCACCCTCAGCTGCCTATCTTGAATTAAAAATTTTCTAGCCATCTCTACATAATCCATGTTAAGACTTTATAGCCATGTGTCGCTCAATAGCTACTGAGTGCGGGGAAATTTCTAGGTTGCTGAGATATGGGCTATGTGGAACGAAGCGAACGCCTCTCCATTGTTGTTAGATAAGACTCTTGATTCAATGTCTGCATGCGCTAGAATCCACCCGATAACTTTCAAGAAGGGAAAAATCTCGGAGCGCGTTGCTGCTTTGGTGATGCCAGAGCTTCTAATGTTCTTGTATAAGTACATCTCTTCTAGGACTGACCCGAGAATTTCCTGGTCTCTGATTATGTGATATAAATCTCCCGATTTCAATTCAGGCACAACGCCCATAAATCGCTTGGTGTCTTCATATAATGTCTCAATTCTTGCTTCAATGCCACTTAACTCTAGTTCAGCCATTTTTTCCTTCCTCCTACCACCTTTTGGCATTGTGGTAGAACCTAGCCAAAACCATATATGAGTAGGTAAATGATGAAATGCGCATACATAAAAAGCATTGAAATGAAAATTCATCACTACAGCAAAATAAGAAAGTGCTTTTTAAACAACTTCGAAAGTGATATTACGGTTCAAACAAAATGAAAGCAACAAAGCAAACGAAACCATGATAGTCAGCTACTAAAAAATCTTGTCAGAACTAGCTTTCCTTATTGGTGCTATAATGAAACCTATGACGGTAAGGCACAACCTTTTAACTAGGAGTTCTAGGATGCTGATAATAGGATGTAGGCGAGAGCAGTTGAGAGGCTGCGGCCAGGTGCGGCCATCCACAAGGTTCGTGTCATCAAAAATACGGAAGGACAAACGAATTGCAATGAGCAGGGTCTATTCATGCTTCTCCAATGACTTTATGAATAATCAGATGGGCGCAACAACTTCAGCATGGACGAGGGTGGTCGTGGCGACGGATTGCTAAAATGCTTTTAATGAAAAGAAACAACAAACTTGGGATATTGAAAACAAGGTATAAAGGCCTGGTGTTCCTCTAACTCTATAGTGGATGACTCCATTTGACTACACTGTTACAACAGAACTTCACTAGTGCTACCACCAAGTGGTACATCGATCAACCCCATGGGGTGCATCCCACCTTTGTTTCCCTAGCATCAAAGTTCTTGTATTTATTCTAGTTACGAGTTCATTATGATGTTGGTGTCGAGATCCTTCTTTATTGTATATAGGCTGCGACTACCCATATCACTGAACACATCCAATGGTGGCATATACGTTGAAGTCTATGCAAAATAAATTTGGACAGCTAAATCATTTTAGATTGGTTATTGAAGTCTCTTATCCCATATATTACCAAGGATGTGGCATCAGAACACCCTCAAACCGAAGAAGAGGTCATCCAAATCCCAGTAGTTTGACATTATCATCACATTGTTGGGATACCTATATACCATTTTGCACAATGCCCCTCACGATGATTAATTAACACATTCCATTACTCATTTGAGATAAACATCCTTGCACAGAAAATTATTCTATTGGAGAAAACTCACTATGGCTTGGAATACCACAACAAATAGATGACTACCAAAAATCTACTCAATTCTCAAAGCAATGCTATTATAAATGACAATGTTAAAATAATGGAGACATGTAACCAACCTTGATCCAACGTTTGATGTAGATCCCTGTTGGAGCTTTCAACCATGCACATCCAAACACTTGTAATCTGCAAAGTAGTCTTGACAACCAATATCTAACAAGTACATGTGATATATAAATGACATTAACATTATCAATAACAATGGTCCATAATATCATAAGCAAATGTAACCCAATGTATAATAAACAACATTCACACCATGAATGGATGAGAATATGAGTATTTCTATTAATGAACAAGAAGAAGTACAAAGTGATACGACCTCTTGTCGGCAACCAATCTGAACCAAGATCCAGATCAATCCACTTGTGCCTCCACCACTTCAATCCTCCATGAATGGCAAACTCAAACTAGAGAGGAGTTTGGAAGGTGAACATAAATGGTTCACAACTACAAGGATCAATGAGTGCAGACTCAAGATAGGGAAAAAATCCACTAGAGTGCCTTTACTATTCTCTTCTTCCTCTCATCCATAAGCCATATGTGCTCAATATATATTCCTCTCAAATGTAGGTGAAAGGACTCATCGAGACGTTACCTGGGCAGGTGGAGAGCCAAAGGTCACCTAATGACCGCTTTTTGTGATTAAAAAGTAATTAATAGTGGTTTTTACCATTTTACTTGATATCCACGGTCTATAGTGCTGCAACTCACGGGTACGCATGCTATAGTGATGCAAGATGTGGGTAGGAACAAAAATAGGGCAAACTGGTATCACTGAAGGATAAAAATGGATCTGAGTCACTGAAATGGATCCTATAGGCCAAAGAATGTTGATGCTCATTGGGTGGAAGATTTCTGTGTAATAGATGCCCCCTAATGTGTGAAGTCAGAGACAGAAAGTGCTACGATGGCCGAAATACATTATAAAACTTAGAAGTGGAGTGATGAAGACACATGTGGAAAGAACGGTTCACTTGTCATAATGCAATAATATCTCTGAATACATGTTGGTATAGTACAACAATCTGATACAAAGGCCATGAATAGGCAGTACATAGTGAATACATGTCATAAGTGATCATAACCATGATCCCTCTACAGTAAGATATGGTATTTTGTTGAAAAGAAGACAACTGGTGCAATTTGGAGGTACAAACTACTGAAATCTGAGAGGTGATATCTTAGATGTAAATTCAAAGTCATATGTAGCATACTGAATGCCACAATTGCCTGGGGTCTTCTACACAATTCTTCGATGGTGCAAGTCCCACCAAGTGAATAAAGGAGTTGGGGTCGAACCTGATGAGACATCATCTGATTACCGGTCAATTATGTATACCATTAACAGACATGAGATGACCCACCAATAATGAAAATGGGCATCAAGGCACAGAGCACAATCATCAGAGTGTGAATAAATGGGCTGAAGTTAAACACTAGGATGAATCCATCAATCAGGGGACATTGATGCATTCCCAAAACTGTCGATGGTGAGAGAACCTACCACTAATGACTGCAAGCCCCAAGGTACTCAAATGAACTCTAAGCCTCAAGTCCCGGAATAAATGAGTTGAAGTCAACGGAACGAGACTCGCTGGAAGGAGGGCATTAAGGCATCCCCCATTAACCAACATGAGGTACTAGCAATGCTGAAAGATTTGGAAGATCTCAGGTGAAATGGACTGACTCAATAAGGATGGCTAACATGCAATAGTCAAGATATCTAAGGAGTGGCCGACATTGGTTTCAGAACTTCCTATGAACAAGAGCATGATCAGATGGATAGACTCAGGCAACATAGACTTGACATAAACTGTGCAATGTAGGAGGCATTACATAGGGCTCCATAATGACTGGAAGCTTAACCAATCGGTGGAGAGAAATGAGAAACAAGTACAGCTCCTAAGGCCCAACTATAGTCCCGACTCATAATGTACAGAGTGGAATGAATGCTCTATTCAAAGGTGACACAATAGCTGCCAACAAGAAATAGTGACCATAATCCCATCCGGCTTTTCGGAATATTTGATTTTTTTGGTCTTTTTCATATTTGGGAAAAGCTTGAAAAAGAATAAAATTGCTTATAGTATAACAAGTGAGGGAATGAGTGTCCAATAGCTAGCATACTAGTCCGAAGCAGTGGAACATAACTATGCTCAATGAAAGGAGATGCACGCAGGATGTGGACACTCGTGGGGATGTTCCCTTAGGGTCAAAGGGTCATCAAATTGTGAAGGGAAAATATATAACCTCTGCAGGGCTCGACAGGGAAGAGTGCTCAGGCACCAAGCTATCAATTGAGTAAGCAGGAGTCGACATAAGGCTCAAGCGGCAAGCAGGATCATGCAATGCAATCACAACATGATATAACTGAGAAGTCCTTTTTCGTAAAGTTAGTCTCCTCACCCGAAAAAGTGTAAAACCATGAGAGCAGAACTCTTCTAGTCACGTATGACTAGAGTATACCTTTTTTGTAATTAATCCACAAAGGTCCGGAAAAGGGGTAAACTTATACCTAAGTGAATTTCGCTTCAAATCCTTTAACGAGTCTGAAATAACAAGTATACTTGGCAATCTTGTTTGATTTTGAAAAAGTCTAACAAGGGCTTAAAAAAGACTTTATAAAAATCTTTTCCATAAAGGTTTAATGAGCCCGAAAAAGTAAACTCATGACCTCCTTACTGTTTTTAACGAGCTCAAAGGAGATATGGAAGAATGCTCGTAATGAGAGTAGACAAGTGTCAGGGACATGCGAGACTAGTTCCAAGCGCATGGGACAAAGCTATGCATAATGCAAGGAACATGAGAAAGATAAGGATAGTCAAGGGGTGTCTGCAAATTCAGATAGTAATAGGTTCAAATGTATGATAACAATGGGGAGGCCTAAACCTATAGGCAAGGTTCCGAATATTTCTACCATGGCCGAACCAAATGTCAAAAAGGACCAGCAAACAAGTATAAGTCCAGCTAAGAATCCTGTCTCCAAGAAACATAAGTACCAAGATCATCTCTAAAATGTATGTATAGAAATATCTGATATAGGTCATTGCGGTAGAAACATTTTCAACTTCACTATTGTTAACCTCAAACATAACGCAGGTAGAGCTAACCACTAAAGGTGTCATAGTACCAATACCCGAGGGATCAAAATGATCATCTTCGGAATGAAGAGAAAAGCTGAAGGTCGTGGAGGAATCTGCAGTGGCAAATTCATCATCATGCGAGTTGGAAATTCTAGAAGTAGAATCGAACTCATCAGGATCACCGATTCGGGGATCTCTAGGAGAGTCTACAGACTCATCACTCGGGAGATCAGACTTTAATGTCAAACCGGGGCTAGACAAAACTATGCCTGGATCAAAATCCAAATGCATGGCAGGTTGTATTATAGGCTCATCTTGTTCAATAAGATCAAGGGTAGGAGGAAAACGTGATCTATGATAGAGATCCCCCCACGGCTTGTCATCACCACTGATGGCCTTGATAAAATATTCATCCGAAGGTAGAGTACCATCAAGGCATTCGTGTGAACAAGACGAGTTGGCTTCCCAAACTAGTAGCTTAACGGGATCTTCTTCAACTGTCTAGGAAGAAGAGAGATCCGGATCTGCAGTGGTTTGTTGGATATGATCATAAGCGAGCTTTGCTACAGATAAAGGCATAGACATCCCAACTTGCGCAATGTCTCCAGACATGGAACTCATGGATGGTAAAGTCCACGTATCATCTAAATAGGAGGTCCGAAATAACATATTATTCGAAAGAGGAGGTGCATTTTCGGTAATGGTTCCAATAAAATTCACAGGTGCAGAAAGATTAAAAGTTCCCATCAATGAGGGGTACATTCCATTACCTATGTTCCCAGTTTCCAGCTGAGAATCAGAAACTTGCAGGACTACAGATCCCATGGATGTTGTGGAGGGAGTGCCAACATAATCTAGCGGATCGATCGTCACAATCTTGCCTTCATGGGGAAAGCAAATAACTCGAAACACAGTAGACGCGATAGCCTTCATAGCGTACATCCAGTTCCGACCCAGTAAAAGGTTGTAGTCGATGGGCGCATAAACCACTTCGACTTCAATAGGCACGGACTTACCTCCCAAGGAGACAACAAGGGAAGGGATAATTCCATGCGACGTAAAATACCTACCATCGAATGTAGTGAGTGTAGTTCTAGATGCGAGTAGATGAGGAGAGCTAAGAGCTTTCCAACAAGTTAACGACATTACTGACGCAGAAGCACCTTCATCAACCATATTACGTTTGATGAAGCTATTAAGGCAAACCACCTGGATTTGAAAATCCACATGGTAAGGCAAGCGAGGTTGGACATCAGTACTATTGAACTTGATAACACTAGGAATTCCCCCGTCCTGAACTCCTAACACACTCAAAAGGGCATGCTTCTGAGAAGGACGAGCTTGCAAAACTTCAAGAGCCGACATGGCACACGGAGTTTGGCACAAATATTCTATGATGGAGTAGTTCTGGGTGGCTCGAGCATTAGGATTATGCGTGGAGCGCTTGAGAACACCTTTCGGTATCCACGGCATAATAGAAGGCTTCTCGATATGCAAGGAATTATCAAGAGGAGGGGGAGGCTCATTCCCCAAATTCGGTTGTGGTGCACCATAATCACATTGACGAGTAGCAACACAAACCTCCGAATGAACCATATTCACACATCCATAACCACTAGTATTGGAAGAAGATGTTGTTGTTTCATTAGTACCATAACTAGTGGTGGGAGCATGCGAAGCCATATTTTGATGATGAGGAAGGGGGTCCTTCAACACAACTGGGCTCTGTTCCAAATGCTTCGATGCTTCTCCAATACGAGGACATAAGTGAGTAAGATGATCCTCCCCACAAAGCTTGCAAGGGAATTTTACCTTACGCCTAGGTTTACGATCCTCGCCAGCATTACCGCCTTCCTGAGGAGGGTTGGCATTCTCTTTACGAGGAGTATTACGATTGCTATTGTTGTTACTTCCATTGTTTCCACTCGTACGATTATTTCTCCCCTTTTTCTTACCACTAGATTGTTGGTTACCCGATAGTCTCGTTGATTACACATTGTGTACATCGAACGATGGAGTGGAAGTGGATAAGGTGTGAACCTGTCCGGGTGCAGACTGGTTTAGCAACAAATTTTTCATTTGACTAGCTACCAAGTCTACATAGTGAGTGCATGCGGATCCACGATGCCATCAGCATGTGTTCCAGGAAATGATGTGGGCTCATGTTTTGTTCTTGATGCGTGAGGAATAATGTCATACAAAATGCCAGACTGAGAATAAAGTAGATCTAACTGCTGGACTTTCAAGATAGCTTGTTCCTCAGTCACAATGCCGGACATCGAAACATCCTTAGCAATGTATGGGACTAAAGACTTAAGAAACCATTCCAATAAGAACTCTGGAGGAATGTTGGCTTTCACTAACCTCTTCCGTCGATGCCACTCTTGAACGTGGTAAGAAATATGTGTGGCCTTATTCTGACGGAAGGTGGGAAACAACTCAGTACCACTATCATAACGAACCGGCAACTGGAAATGGTCTAAGAAAACCAAAGCAATCTCGTTGAATCCCCTATAGGTGTTTCCAGGAAACTCCACATACCACTTCGCGACTGCCCCCATGAGGGTGCGTTGAAATAGTTGTAATCGAATGGAATCATGATTCAAAGAGTTGGAGGAGCACCAAAGGTGAAACGTCGTGACATGATCTCCCGGGTCCTCACCACCTTTCCCTTCAAACTTTGGAATGTCCGAAGGGAGCTTGGTAGGGACCAGGGGACAACTAGGGCTGTGACACATCAGATCATTCGTGAGCTTTGAAAGATCTAGGAGATTCAAGCATGCAAGGAACGGGAGCTGCGGTTGGAAAGCTTGATTATAAGCTCCCATAAAAGGTTGGTTAAACGGAACTGTGTTGTAAGATGGACCAAAAGCTTGACCATGAGGATTAAACTGCTGATAATGAGGACCTAACGGGTCGTAAGCTTTCCCATGGCCATAAGATGGATAACCTCCCCCTGCCTGACCCATTTGAGAGTAAGCAGGTATATGCGCGTTTTGAGCACCATATTGGGGTGGTGGGTGATACTAGTGGCCAGCACCGATTGTGTTGTAATAAGGGTTGCGACCATGAGTATGGGACATGTATGTACTATTCATAGTGGGAACTGTGTTGTATTGACTATAATGGTATGGTATGTTCCCACCCCCAATATTAGGATTAGCTTGAGTAGTTGTGTGGTGGCCATAAGCATGAGAAGTATTCCCAGCTCCAATATGGGTGTGACTAGTAGTAGGGTTGGTGGTGTGATGTCCATGTGGATAGGAAATATTCCCACCCTCTACATTATCATGACTAGCGGCGACAGTGGATGCAAAAGTATGCGGTATGTGTCCACCCCTGAGGTTGGGAGGAATACTATCATGTGCAAAAGTAGTCCTGGGTTGACGAGTAGCGACATGTGTATTAGGTGGTTGAAGTCGAGCCATGTTTTGAACAACATTTCGAGTAGGTTGGGTATTCCTAGGAGGTGGTCGCGTTCCAACATTAGCATGGTTAGGAATGTGACCAGTCCCCATACTATGTGAGTGGGTGGACAACGTATTGCCCCCAGCTAGGGTAGTGCCCCCAGTGGGTATAGTATGGCTAACACTTTGACTAGTGCCAGCATGAGTACCAACCGTAGTGGAAGGTTCGATAGTATTGTTACTAGGCATACCAAAAGAAAGTGCAGTGGGATTAACCATAGGGCCGGAATCATCATGAGTCTCAGGCCTCCTGCATCTAAAATCGTGTGGAAACGAAGGAACAAAAGGTTCATCCTGTTCTGCATCCTCGGGTAGGTCGGGCATCCCGTAAAGATAATTATCCGAATTCGAAGGATCAAACGTATCTCAGTCAAGTGGATTAGGCCAAATAGAACCAGGTTGAGTCTCAGGTGGATCACCTCCCTAATCCTCACAAGGAGTCTAGGGATCGGAAGTATGTTCAACTCTACCCGAAGGAGTAGAAAGGTCTTGCCCAATATCACGATGTGCAGCCATGTAGTATTCAACGTAAGTCTCATATGAATATGAAGACTCAGAGGGAGCCCTCTGGCGTCCCCTAGCAATATGGTGTGTAACCTCGAGTGGCTTTAAACTAGCCAAACGACGGGACCGACGGAGAGTAGGGCTCCGCACCACGTTCTCTCCAAAGAGAGACATAGCATCTCCTAAAGTCCAACTATCGATCAAAAAATAGTAAATCAAATGCACACACCTAGAGAAACTAAATCCAAGAGCAGACAAACAGAGTGGCTAAATGAGCTCCCAACACTAGAGCCGGTATGTCTCACCTAGGAGAGGCTTGACACTCCCAAACTATAGCCAGAGGTAACAGAATCAGTTATAGAGACACCCAGGCTTCACTATGTCGACAGGTTCAAGTCCATTGCACGAACACAACTGTGTTGTCCAATCCCTATCTGACTCAGGACACAAACATCATAACCACTGCAAGTACCTTATGTGGTACCTAGGTAAGGAAACTATGTTCACCGCAATATAACCAATGCTCAGTGGGATAGTCGCAGGTGGGACCCATCATATGGGAAGGGTAGCTAAGCCTGAAGCACAAGAGGATGAACCTCTGGTACCCCCAGATACTAACAAATCCTTGATATATCTCCCACGTTCAGCTGGTATGAGAGGGATATCTCCTCAACCAACCTCCGTTACCTCGTGCTTAACTCTCAATTGAGTAGAGCTTTCCTGAGAACACCGATCTATACCATGGATTCCTCCACTCCCTGGTCAGACACCTAATGTTTTGTTCAGTAGTCTTGGATTGTTAACTCACAATGACCTATTACAAGACTCTAAACCTATGCTAGTTGGTGTACCCTATAAAATAAAATCAGTCTAATCAATTTTATGATTAAGCTTTAATTTTAGTGGCTGTGATTACTCAAGGGATATGGTCGTGAAACTAGTGATGTGTAGACTCAATAGTATGCAACATCGTCCAATCCTAGACTCATCTATCCAATAAAACAATGTCATTAATATGCAAAATCAACCAACAATTCCGAAATAAATATGCAAACTTTTATCTTTTCAATGCAAAAGCAGAACCTAAAATGAAGGCAACAAGCACTCAATGCAAAATGCAGTATATGGAAACAAAATATTTTTGTATTTCCTCTTATAAACATAAAGGAAAATGCAAAAAACTAAATGAATATTTTTGTATTTTTTCAATATATATGGAATGAAAAAATGCAAGCAAAATCCCACTATTGAGTCACTGAAGTGCTAAGAAGATCACTAAGACAACCCAGTAGATCCTAAATGGAAAGACTCAGCCAAAGGAAAGAGCTCCAAAGGAAAAAACCAAGAGGTTAAAACCAAAGATTGGTAAAAAACCAAGAAGGCTCAACCAAGAGAGACGAAGAGATCCGGTCACAACCAAGGCATGAAACAGTCAAGAAAGAGGCCAAGAAAGACTTAGGAACCAATGAAACTCACCTAGCAACAACCAATAGCCATAAACCAACAAAAACCGGAGTTACACGCTACTATTGAAGGAAATCCTGTAGGTACCCGCGAGCAGTAGAGTAAACAGAGGCGGGTATACGTGGATAGAGCTAAGCTAGCCCGCGGGTTAGAAAAATCAAATGGTCAAATAAAGAGTCCAGAGGCTCAGAAAAAGCAAGTTTTCTACAGTGTATCTTAACGGCTAATCAGTGTCATAGAGCTTTGATAAACAACAACTCTAATTATGGACTAATGCTCAAACATTTTCCCAAACATGGATGTTTTCCCCAGCGGAGTCGCCATTTCTATATTGGAGAAAGCTCACTATGGCTTGGGAATACCACAACAGACATATGACTACCAGAAATCTACTCAATTCTCAAAGCAATGCTATTATAAATGACAATGTTAAAATAATGGAGACATGTAACCAACCTCGATCCAACGTTTGATGTAGATCCTCGTTGGAGCTTTCAATCCGCGCACATCCAAACACTTGTAATCTGCAAATCAGTCTTGACAACCAATATCTAACAAGTACATGTGATATATATATGACATTAACATTATCAATGACAATGGTCCATAATATCATAAGCAAATGTAACCCAATGTATAATAAACAACATTCACACCATGAATGGACGAGAATATGAGTATTTCTATTAATGAACAAGAAGAAGTACAATGTGATACGACCTCTCGCAAGCAACCAATCTGAACCAAGATCTAGATCAATCCACTTGTGCCTCCACCACTTCAATCCTCCATGAATGGCAAACTCAAACTAGAGAAGAGTTTGGAAGTTGAACATAAATGGTTCACAACTACAAGGATCAATGAGTGTAGACTCAAGATAGGGAAAAAATCCACTAGAGTGCCTTCACTATTCTCTTCCTCCTCCTGTCCATAAGCCATATGTGCTCAATATATAGTCCTCTCAAAGGTAGGTGAAAGGACTCATCGAGATGTTACCTGGGTAGATGGAGAGCCAAAGGTTACCCAATGACCGCTTTTTGGGAGTAAAAAGTAATTAATAGTGGTTTTTACCATTTTACTTGATACCCGTGGGCTATAGTGCTGCAAATTGCGGGTACGCATGCTATAGTGATGCCACATGCGGATAGAAACAAAAACAGGGCAAACTGGTATCACTGAAGGATAAAAATGGATTTGAGTCACTGAAATGGATCCTACAGGCCAAAGAATGTTGATGCTCATAGGGTGGAAGATTTCTATGTAACAATTATGAGAACATTCATCACAAAGAAACAATTCATAGCAGTAAGGAATGATCTCACAGTAATGTATAAATGACATAGGAACAATCCAACAAACATTCAACACATCCTTTAGGAAAAAACGTAGTCTCCCAGGCTTTCTTAAGGAAAAAATCGAATTTCTTAATATGCAGCAAATCAATTCACGTACAAGACAAAAAAAGTCTTTTCACCTGCCAGAATTCCTTCTATCATCCTCTAATATTCTATATATAACCTTACAAAATGACCCCTGAGCTGCCACATGTCCCCCTCACAAAAAATCTTTTAATTTGTCTTTTAATGCCCTTTACAAAATTGGAATAATCCCTAAATGTCTTTTACAAAAAGCGAGGAAATCCAGTTGTCCTTTATCCTCACGACAAAATAACAGAAAAGCAAAATTCTAGCATATCACTAGACACATATGACTGACAAGTCAGCTCCCAGATGGCGCTTCTGACTTTGCTAGTGCCTTTGTCCCAGATGGAGCTCCTGCCTCTGTTGGCACCTTTGCAACATCTGGCTTATCTGCTTCTGCTATATAACTCACCCAAATGCTTGTTTCTCATATAACAATGTTGATAGGAAAAGGGATCACGAGCTTTTCAGAAATCACTTGTTTGGCTAGCTCTGATTCAATGTCCTGCACCTTTGCTGTTGTAATTTGGAGAATCTCTAGAAACAGCTAGGCATGTATGGAGGGTTGCATGATGCACTTGTAAAGATCATCCATTGCCAACATGTCTACTTCTTCAGGTACTCCATTTTTGTGTTTTATTCACCTTTCAATTCAGAAAAGCACTGCTCTTTGCTTGGAAAGTATTCAAGAGTCTCAGGTATCGCCATTTTGCACCTTCCATGAACCTCTTGGATCCTCTCATAAAGGCTGTTGCATCTTTCGATAGTTGTTTGGATCATAGAGTTTAATTTCACGCCGCAGTTCTTACAGAACTCCATGAAGCCTATATCCTCTTTAAACTCTGCTATGGATTTGAGAGGGAGGTGCTTGGGGAATTCTGACTTCCCCTCTCTTCATTCAATATGTTTTCCAATATCCTTTTTTAACCACGCATATTTCTTTTTAAGCCTAATGGCTTCAGATTTTATTTCTTTCATCCTATTCACCATAGTTTTTAGCTTGCAAATTTCTTCAGTAAGAAATTCCTATGACTCGTGCATCTGCTTTAGTATGTCACAAGATTGTTCATGAAAGGGGCTCAGGTCAATTGCCTTGCTGCTTGCTTGTTCTAGTTGCTCGACCATCAACTCTTTTTCTTCTTCCAATTGAATGATCCTGGCTTCAATATCATTCTTCTCTCCTTCCACTATCATCATCTGGAATGCCAAGTGTTCCTTTTCTTCTTCCAGGTGGTGATACTTATCCGACCATTCTTTCTGACCTGACAAAAGGCGATTATATTTCTTCAACACTAAGTCCCTATAAGCCTCATTAACCACAGTGAGTTGTAACATGCGAGATCTTTTCTTAGTTGCATCCAACTCATTTATTATCTTGAGTACATTGTCTTCGCTTGCCTTAGCGGCAGCTACAGGAGCAGATTCCATAGCCACTAGAGCATTCTGTGTGCCCTGCATGACAGTGATTTCTCGCATAGTAATGATGTCGGGGTGGAAAGGCTTCTTCAACCTTGTCTTTGTTCTTCGGAATATGGACTTCCTTTTCTTGTAAAAAACAAATTTGTCACAATGGGTTACAGTATGATCCTTTGATGGAGTGAAAGGGATGAGTGGAAGATCTTCTATAGGGATGTCATCCTCCACGGGCGGGGTTTGAACCATTTGGGACGAGTCTATGTCCATGTATTGCGTGTTGGAGCCCTAAGCTTGTGCATCCTCCTTGGCCTTATTTTCCTCCTTGGCCTTAAGCTGTCTCTCTTCTTCTTCGGCCTTCAGCTAATTCTGAACTGCTTCTCTTTCCTCTTCCTCTTTGGCAGCTTCTTCCTTTCTTACCTTCTCTATCTCTTCACAATTCTGCTTCCTTAATAGCTTGGGCTGCTGTGGAACTAGTTCCAGTTCCACTCTTGAGGAAAAGGCTCCTTTGAAGTTCAGTCAGATTGTTGACCCCTCTGAAAACTTCTTCATCCTCATCAAAATAGTGAGCATACTCAAAGTGTGCATTAACAATTCTATAGTGATCTACGGCCTTATTTAACCTATCATTCTTTGCGAAGATTCTTTCTCCGAAGTGAAACTCCCTAAGCTCCTGAACAAACTCTTCAGCTGAGCTGACTTTAGAAAACTTGTATGCTCCCACATAGAAGGGTAGTGCTGGGAAGGAGGCTTTCTTTATTTTCTTTAGGACATGACCGATTCCATCTATAAATACTTGTCTGAATGCCTCTTTATGGATGACAAAATCAGTAGCATGCTTAGGAAGGAGGTATGGGGGTTTGGAACCTCCACAGATTCTTATGTAGGTGCCTTCTTTGGATAGATAAACATTACCATACTTCTCTAAGACTACCATGGCATTCTTAGATATGCAACTGGGTTCCTCATTGAACATTAGCTCATACAGTGGCGTGTTCAATTCTTCACATATGATCTTGTAAGGCCTTTTGTAATTCTAGGCCGATAAGATCTTGTAACCAATATAAACTGGGGTGTCGGTTTTGTTCCAAATGTATCCCAACCTCGGGAACGGATTCCTTGCAAGAATGAAATTCATGAGGTATGATGACATGTAGAACTCATATTTTCCTAGGGATAGCCATTCCTTAGCAGTACTTATGGCTGACAATATATTATCCGAGAGGATATCTGCCCAATTGAACAGCATGCCTTTGAATGCTACATAGTGGATTAGAGGGATCCTATGCAATTGATAAGTGGTTCCATCAGCTCTACCAAAAATTATGCTTAGCATAAGCGCAATATTCCTGAAGGGAGGTATGAGTGCCTAAACTTCATAATCATCACTCTCTTTCACCCTCAGCTTCCTGCCTTGAATTAACAATTTTTTGGCCATCTCTACATAATCCATGTTAAGACTTTCTAGCAATGCGTCATTCAACAACTGCTGAGTGAGGGGCAATTTGTAGGTTGCTGAGATATGGGCTAGGTGGAACGAAGCGAACACCTCTCCATTGCTGTCAGATAAGACTCCTTATTCAGCATTTGCATGCGCTAGAATCCACCCGATAACTTCTGAGCAAGGAAAAAGATTGGGGTGCATTGTGGTTTTGGTGATGCTAGAGCTTCTAATGTTCTGTTATAAGTACATCTCTTCTAGGACTAACCCGAGAATTTCATGGTCTTTGATCATGTGATATAAATCTCTCCATTTCAGTTCAGGTGCAATGCCCATAACTGGCTTGGTGTCTTCATATAATGTCTCGATTCTTGCTTCAATGCCACTTGACTTTAGTTCGGCCATTTTTGCCTTCCTCTTGCCACCTTTCAGCATTGTGGTAGAACATGGCGAAAAAATATAAGAGTAGGTAAATATTGATGAAACGAGCATGCAGACAAAGCATTGAAATTAAAATTCATCACTACAACAAAATAAGAAAGTGGTTTTTAAACAACTTTGAAAGTGGTATTACGCTTCAAACAAAACGCAAGCAACAAAGCAAACGAAACCATGATAGGCAACTACTAAAAAATCTTGTCAGAACTAGCTTTCCCTATCGGTGCTACAATGAAACCCATGACGCTAAGGCACAACCTCCTAACTACGAGTTCTAGGATGCTGATAACAAGACATAGGTGAGAGCAGTGGAGAGGTTGCAGCTGGGTGTAGCCATCCACAAGGTTTGGGTCACCAAAAATTTGGAAGGACAAATAGATGGGTAGTGAGCAGGGTCTAGTTAGGAATCTCCAATGGCTTTATGAATAATCAGACGGGCGCAAAAACTTTAGCATGGATGAGGGTGGTCATGGCGACGGACTGCTAAAATGGTATTAACGAAAAGAAACAACAAACTTTGGATACTGAAAACAAAGTATAAAGGCCTGGTGGAGTTACTTACGTGGCAGTGAATGATTGGCTTGGATGAGGCTGACGATTTGTAGAGTTGGCTATCCCGGAATGGCTAGCACGACCTTTAACGACGTTCTGTCGAAAAACTCTAACGATAATAGAAAAACAATAAGAAATCCCCTAAAACCCCACTTACTATATATAGAAAAAGGAACGTGTGGGTATTAAATTGGGTTAGTGGGACATTAAAACACCATTACGGCGATGTGACCAGGGTCACTTTCAGTGCCGCTTTGGCATTAAATGTGAGCCATCAACCGGAACCTTTCGGCAAGTTGGAGCAACAGTTTCACCAGCGTTGGCTGAGTGTTTGAGCAACGGGCCGACACACTCTGGTAAGCTTGGCGCGAGCTCTAAACTAGGCGTCTTATATCTCGATTCGGTGACTATTTCTGAGTTTCGTGGTGTGCCTCTACATCACTTCTTACCGGCAGGGCTCAAAGTTCAGATGTGACAGTTTCGGCGAGACAAGTTGAGTTATGCCGAAAAGAAACTTTGATCGATCGATTTTGTCAAAGTGTTAGCCGTTTCGAATTGTGCCTGCGAGTTATGTCGACGTAACCTGGTGTTTTTCGCCGCAATGAAAACCTTAGAAAAAGAAAAGGAAAAAGCCGCGTTTCAGATGATTTGGATTACTCAGAGTGACAGTTTTTGCAGGACTGGGCAAGTTCACCCGCAATAGGATGACTTTAAAACTTAACCAAAACGAATGCGTGTTTTGGCTTAACTCAACGAGTTTCGCCGAAATGGGGAAAGTTGAAAACTTATCAAAAGGATCCGAACATTGCGGCCCAACTGAGTGAGTTGTGTCATTGTTCTGGCTCTAAAAACTGAGTTTTACTTAGCAGAAAAAACAAAAACAAACTCAAGGACTTGCTCTTTTTAGAAAAAACTAAGTGCAAAAAAGACCTTATAGGAAGGACTTGACTCCTAGGAAAACTCTTCTATAACAAGAAGTAGGGGCCCCAATACTTACAAAAATTTTGGGGGGGGATGTTGCAGCAACAACAATTGACGATTCCCTTGTGAACATAGATCTCTGAAACAAGCTCTCCTTAGGGGCAATAAAAACTTACAAACTGCTGATTTATATGGGTAACGAAATGTCCTCATAGTTCATCTTTTGTGAATGCAGTGATCACTTTCATCATCAAAGTCATTTTGGGAGAAGGCAACTTAGAATCATACTTCTTTACAAATCTCTTAGGGCCAGATTATGAAGTTCATTTTGAAACTCTGTCTTTTAGATGTTAATTAATAGAAGACTCCACAGGATCGTAACAATATGTCACAGACATATTCATTTGTTCCTCATTCCCCTACTATTTGCATCATTTTGGATGTTTCTTGATTGACAACTTTTTCCATTTGAGCCTTCCAGAAATAAATTTATTTAACTTCAATATTTGTTTCAGGTTCTTCAATCTATAATGTCCTTTTGTGTGAGCGAGAGATTCATTTGGTTATCATGCTTCACGGACATAGAAGAACCTTGTTGGGATGGTTTATTTGAATAGCTGCATTAATTGAATGTACTTTGCTCTTCTCTGCCGTGCTTTAATTGAGGCGAGAATTTCTGGAAATCAGACTCTTTAATATAAGCTCTTTTTTATTTCATTTGTAGCATGGGATCATTTTAAATACTATACACCTGTGAGACATGCTTCCTCTCCATGGGACTAATATAGTGAACTTCTTGACACAGCTATTAATGTTAGAGTGAATGGAGCCCCAAGATAGTAAGAAGCAAATGCTGAATCTTAGTTATTAAAAGAGGGTTAGTTTGACCAATAGAAAAAGGATCTCTTCAATCCTGGAAACTCAACAGTGAAAACAAAGTCACAAACACATTTGTTTGTAAGTAGGTTTCTTCCTTACAGGATTTTGAGCCTTGTTCGAAGCTCTATCTTACCTCTACACCAAAAGATGGGCTAGGCTTTATTAAAGAAAGAATAAAGAAAAACTTTGAGCATAGAGCAAGCTGGAAAAAAAACCAAACTAACTGAAGAAAATAATAGAAAACAAAAATAAAACAAACAAACAAGAAAGAAACAAGAGTGTTTATTTATGTACAAAAAGCCCTCATAGGACTAAGCGAAACACTACTTTAAAGCAAGGCCATTGAGAGGTAGAGTTACTTCCTCCCCTTGCAAGTCTTTTATCTTGTAATTCGTCGGGCTGAGATTTTCAGAAATTTGGTAAGGGCCAATCCATAAATGTTGAAACTTTGTGTGCATTCCCTTACCCTCGTGTGGATGTTCCCATTTCAGAACTAAGTCGCCTACTTCAAAACTTCTTTTTCCACAATTTCCTTTCTCGAACCACCTTTTGACTATGTCTTAGTGCTAGTGGAATCGGTCTTTGGATTTCTGCCAGGACTCTTCAAGTTTGAGAAGGGTGTCAATTCTAGATTGTAAGACTTGACTATTGGAACCTCGGGAGGCTTGGGCCAATTGCAAGGATGGGAGTAAGATGTTTGGAGGAAGGATAAATTCTCTACCATAGATAAGGGTATACGGGGAAACTCCTAAGGCATTCTTGCGGGTGACTCTGTCTGCCCATAAAGCATTTGGGAGAGCTATGTGCTAGCTTCTCTGATTTTCAATCATAGTTTTCTTAAGGATCCAGATAAGGTTTTTGTTCGTCGATTCAGCTAATCCGTTTCCTTGGGGATACTAATTGGCTAAATAATGTAACTTAATTTCTCTTTCATAAATAGATTCATTTATCTTAAAAGACGAAAAATAAGTTGCATTATCAAAAACTAGAAAAATTGGAACCCCAAACTTAGTTATGATGTTCTCCTTCAAGAAATTAATAACTGCATCTTCATTGATTTTTTGCAATGGAGCAGCTTCTGTCCATCTCGTAAAATAGTATTTGGCCACCAGGATGTACCGGTGTTGTAGAGAAGAATTCGGTTTTATTTCTCCGATGACATCTATGCCCCACTGTTCGAAAGGTTCTGAGATAATAACTGGCTGCAAAGGTCCTACCGCTTTCGACAATTTCCCAGTGCTCCTTTGGAATACATAACAGTTCCTTGCATAGGCATGGGCATGTATGAACAAAGTGGGCCAATAATATCCAACCGTCAGTATTTTGTCAGCTATTGTATCTCCAGAATAATGTCCCCCAGCAGGGCCATCATGTAATTCCTTGACCACTTTACTTGCATCTTCCTTTTCCAGACATCTAAGAAAAATTCCATCATAATTTTTTCTGAAAAGTACCCCATCAATGATTTCACAAGCTGCTGATTTCAAATGGAGTGCCCTTCTTTGCTTAGAATTCCAGTGCTCCGGTAAGTACCCTTGCTTCAAATAATGCACTAGGTCTCTATACCCAGATTCAAGAGCTGTAAAGATGGGACATACCTCAACCATGTTTAATTCAGCTTCATTTTCCCAATCCAGCTCTTCATCAGTTGGATGTTCAGCGAGTAATTTACATAAACCTTGACCTTTAACGATAGTGGCAGGTTTAAATTCTAAATCATATTCCCAAAGAGCAGTGACCTAGTTTCCTCTTCTTTCTCCCAATTCCTTTTGAACAAAAAGAGATCTGATAGTGGGGTGAGGAACTGCAACTTTAGTTATGTTATTAAGAATATACGGCCTGAACTGCTTTACCGCTTTGAATACGACGTATGCTTCTTTGTCTACAACAGGATAGTTCAATCCAGCGCCTTGCAGACCAATGCTCATAAAAGAAAATGGGTATTCATCTCCTGATTCTACCTTTTGCGTGAGCACAACTGCGAGAGAGCCATCTAAAGCAAAAGTATACATGATGAAATCCTTATCGAAGTCTAGACTTCTTAAAGAGGGAGCATTAGCCATGGCTTCTTTGATTTCTTTAAATGCAACTTTCTCCAAATCCGTCCATTTGAATTGTACACTCTACTTCACCATTTGTTGCAAAGGTTTAACAGTCTGAGTGAAATCGTGAACGAACCTTCGAACAAAATTAATGGTGCCCATAAATGATTGCATAGATTTTCTGCTGTGGGGCATGGGAATTTTGTTGATAGCTTGCACTCTCTCTTGATCTAACGAGATTCCCTTTTTTGAAATGATGTGACCCAAAAGCTTGCCCTCAAGAACAACAAAAACACTTTTCTTGGGGTTTAAATAGATACCATATTACCCGCAGTGATAAAAAATATGCTTCAAATGAGAAACATGATCTTCTCTCTTCTTTGAGAACAGTGTCACATCATCTAGATAGACTACAACACAATGACCGCCCAATCCTCAAAAGGCAATGTCCATTGCTCAATGGAAAGTAGCTCCCATGTTTATCAAGTCAAATGGAATCCTTCGGTATGCAAATGTTCCCCACTTAGTGCGGAAGGTAGTCTTGAGACGATCCTCTTTTGCTACTAGTACTTGATTATACCCATAGAAACCGTCTAGTAGAGAAAAAATATCTAATCCAGATACCATTTGTAGAATTTGTTCCATTGGAGGTACAGGATAATTATCTTTATCAGAAGCTCTATTCAAGTTTCAAAAGTATACACATAGCCTTATTTCTCCTGACTTCTTCCACACATGAACTAGATTAGTGACTCATTCTGAGTGATGGACTTTAAAAATGATCTTGGCATCTAACAATTTCTTCAACTCCTTTTGTATTAAAGGCTCAAGAGTCAGATGCATTCTTCTTAATTGCTGCTAAAATGGCTTAACGCCTGCCTTGGTGGGTATTACATGCTGAATGATGCGAGTATCATATGTTTTTAGATCCTCATAATTTCATGCAAAAACATCTTTATATTGCTGAAAAGGTTTAATGAACTTATCTCTTTTGCCTGGCAAGAAGCATTTCCCAAGATTAACATACTTTGGTTCAACCTCTGTGCCCACATTTACCAATTCATGCTGCATAGAGGAGCTATGAGTTTTAACATTTGTTGGCTTTTTGAACTTATTCTGCAAGTCGAAAAGACTTTCAAGAGATCTCATGCTTTTGGGCATGAAATTTCCTTTGACTATGTCCTCGCTTTGCAGATCATAATCATGCTTTTCTTCATCTATAACAACTTCCTGGAAAACGTTCCCATTTGTGAGGAAACTAATGATCCGATCGTCATCATCGAACACTCCGATATTTCTAATCTTATCTGGAACAGATGGCATAAAAACCAATTCGATAGAGCACTTATTATTAGTAGGCACTAACCTAGAAGCAGAAGTGGCTAACAAATCAACTGCAGCATTTTGTAATCTAGGAAAAAAAATTATATTAAAAGCTTCAAAGTGCGAAATTAAATCCCATACCTCATATTGGTAACCCTTTAAATGTGGTGAAAGACAATGCATTGTATTTCTCACCTGACAACTATTTTTGAGTCAGCAAATACTTTCAAGTATTTGACATTCAAACCAATATCTTTCTTCAATCCGTGGACCAAAGCTTGATATTCAGCAGTATTATTAGTACATTCAAACTCTAATCTACAAGATAAGGAGTGTTTGTTGGTTTCGGGATCAATTAAAACACAACCAGCTCTGGATCCTTC
Organism: Larix kaempferi; assembly: GCA_027924585.1. Classification (NCBI taxonomy): domain Eukaryota; kingdom Viridiplantae; phylum Streptophyta; class Pinopsida; order Pinales; family Pinaceae; genus Larix; species Larix kaempferi. The sequence goes on along the minus strand of BSBM01001482.1, from coordinate 250,130 downwards.
TTGGGTTTTGTAACCGTCAAAGTATAGAACCCAAAAAGCATTCTTTGATTTAACTAAGTTAGTGTCTCTATCATCTATGTCAGTATATAATCTAACTATGTTACAATCAATATCATCAGTCCGAGAGAATTGAAGGAGATGAGATTGTTCATCTGATTCATGGTTAACATTTTCTAATTGATAATTACCTGGTTCAATTTCTAAGAAATAATTTCCCAAAACTGAAGAGGAGAAAGCTACAGCTTCATTTTTTTCTTCTAACTGAGTTACATTTTGCTTCATGTGAGGTTCTCTCAATATTTTAATCTGATTTTTCCTATTCTGATATGGTAACCATAAGTGAGACCAGTCGGTTGCGAAATAACGATTTAGTTTTGTAGACCAGTCCCCACTCAAAATCAAACCAAAATCCTTATAAATATCAACTACCATTATATCAATAAATTGACAAACTTTAGCGTTTGCTGACAATCTAATTAGCACATCTTTCATTTCTTCGATAACTGTAACAACAGTTCTATCTAACTATATGATCAGAGCTGGGGATGGGATTAGTTGCCCATTAATCCTTTTGCAAATTAACAAAGACATGACATTCGAGGAAGCCCCAGAGTCTACCAAATAGTTATACACATTATGATTGAAAATTTCGAAAGTTAAAAGAAGAGGCAACATTTGGGATTTAGATTTCCCGCAAATACCATCTTCATTTATTTCAGGATCTTCCTCAGTGCTTGCCGATGGAGTGCTAGGTTGGGGGTCGAGAACTTGTAAAAACTTCTTTCATTACTGAGGCAGACTACACATATTGAATATGGAAATATTTTCTTTTTCTTTCTTTATGTCTTTGATTATATCGTATCCCATGTCACTTTCCTTTGCAACTTTATATTGATTTTCTGTTTTGTTTGAAGTAACTTTCAGCTTCCTAGTTATTTATATGTTTGGTTCTTTGAAAGGCACTGGATTTTCCTTGGGATGTGGTGGAATAGCAGTAATGTTCCTTTTAGGTACTTCCTTGGAGACTTTAGGCTTGGGCGTAGTTGGGTTCGGATCAACGATTGGACCCTTTCTACGAGTCGTGACATTCACTGCTGAAAATTGGCTTTCTTCGGGGTCATCTTCAGTTAACTCTGTTAAAGGCACCCAATCCCACAACACCATAGTGGTGTATGGAGTGGGTTCTTCTTCTTCCAGGGTCTGTTCTTCTTGAGGATCTTCCTAATCTATTATTTGTGCATCTAGCATTTGGTTCATTACTAAACTCATTGAATTTATCCATAGTGGACAACTTTTCTCAGAGTGTGGTTCCTGATGAAAAGTGCAGAAATGGTCCATTTCAATTCACAACAACATAGTTTTTTATAGGTGGGAGCGGTTGACCATTTTCTTCCCTTTTCTTGTAGAATGGTTTAAATGGCTTTCTAGATGTGCTAGCTACCTTATGCTTTTCTAGATCTACAATTTTGTTAGACAACTTTTGCATCATTTTGACCACGTTCTCCATATCTGATGATGGTTCTTCTTTGTTACTGGTTAGCAATAGAATTTTCTTCGTGCTAGCTGGTTTTGTTTCTGCATAAAGCAAATGTTTAGCAATGTTGTCTGCTTCTTCCTCCACCTTATTGGATTCTTCGAAGTTTTCTTTTAAGGTAGTATTCTTGGTTCTTTTGACAAACATTGCTGTGGGAGGATCAAGTGCTATTGTGTAATATTCTACTAAATATTCCTCTATGGGTCTTGCCGCCTCATTGAAATTATTTAACAATGTCGTGAATCTTTGGTTAAATTCTTGCACCTTCTCTTTCTTTTCCATTCTCATGGACAACAATTCTTTCATAAGTGTAGCAACGATTTTCTGATTCCCATATTTCTTTAGAAAACATTTCTCAAAATCTTCCCAATTTGATATCGAGTTAGCTTGTAAACTAAAGTACCAGGAATATTCCTTGGTCTTGAATGTATAAGGAAAGATTCTACAGACTACATCTTTGTATTGCACATTCAAAAGGTTGAGAGCCAAATAAAATCTCTTAAGGTGATCTTCAGCAGAGATACCTTTCCCATGATCATACTTGGGTAAAACCCTTTTTGGATTCTTAGGAAGATCATGAAATGCTCCAACCAAATTCATTGCTCCTCTTGCTCTCCATGCAGGTAAAACCATGGCTCCATGTGGGGAATGTGGTGGAGAATCGAGCAGAGTGTGAGGTGGAGAATTTCGTGGAATATAAGGTTCCTCAAGATTTGGAGGAGTCTCAAGTTTAATTTCTCCAAGAGGCTCTGTGATTTCTTCGAAGGATAAATATACTAATTCTTCAAAGTTTTGAACAATAACTGAATCTCTTGTATATTGTGTTTCCATTCTAGGGGATCTTCTTATGGGGAGTAATGGAATTGCGTTCAAACCACCAAGCTTTCTAATATAAGCACATGTATGTCTTCTTAAATTCGCTACTTCAACAAAAGGAACAACATATAACATTTCTTGCTGTTCGATCTTAGAATTGGGACTTTCTTGATTTATTAATTCCAGATCTAAATTGTCTGGGATAGCTATTTCAAACGGGTCTTCAATGGGATTTATTTTTATGGAAGGATCTCCTCTGCCAGCCATGCACTGGTGGCCCTGCTTCTAGCACCAAAAATTGTTGATGCCTCGAAAATTGTAGCATCAATCAGCAAGGGATTCTCCCCGGTAAGCAAGCCCAATTAGATCGCTCACTGTTTGGTATGGGGAATCTGTCCGGTTAACGGTCCGGCTATCATGTAAGATTTAAAGATTTGCTTTCTTTGCACCTGTTGTGCCCTAATCCACCGTTTATGTATTTTAATTTTAAAGATGATATGCAAGTGCTCTAGAAACTAAATGTAGGTTATTAAGCAAATATAATCTATCCTTGCAAGGAGTAAACTATAATTATGAGTAATAAACTGAAAGAAACATCTAAATATTGCACAGATAGCTATTTAATCATAAAGATGCATTTCCAGCAGAAGATAAAGATATCAAATATAGCTTCGACTAATTAACACATTCCATTACTCATTTGAGATAAACATCTTTGCACAGAAAATTATGAGAACATTCATCGCAAAGAACCAATTCATAACAGCAAGGAATGATCTCACAGTAATGTATATATGACATAGAACCAATCCAGCAGACATTGAACACATCCTTCAGGAAAAAATGCAGTCTCCCAGGCTTTCTTAAGGAAAAAATCAAATTTCTTAATATGCAACAAATCAATTCACGTACAAGACAGAAAATGTCTTTTCAACTGCCAAAAGTCCTTCAATCATCCTCTAATATTCTATATATAACCTTACAAAATGCTCCCAGAGCTTCCACATTTCCCCCTCACAAAGAATCTTTTAATTTGTCTTTTAATGCCCTTTACAAAATTGGAATAATCCCTAAATGTCTTTTACAAAAAGAGACAAAATCTAACTGTCCTTTATCCTCATGAAAAAATAATAGAAAAGCAAAATTCTAGCATATCACTAGACACATATGACTTCCAAGTCAGCTACCAGATGGCGCTTATGACTCTGGTGGTGCCTTTGTCCCAGATGGTGCTCCTGCGTCTGCTGGCGCCGTTGCAACAATTAGCTTATTTGCTTTTGATATATAACTCACCCAAATGCCTATTTCACATATAACTGTGTTGGCAAGCGAAGGGAGCATGAGCTTTAGGGAAATCACATGCCTAGCCAGCTCTGATTAAATGTCCTGGACCTCTGTTGTTGTAATTTGGAGAATCTCTTGAAACATGTGGGAATGTGTGGAGGTTTGCGCAATGCACTGGTGAAGATCATCGGTTTTCAACACGTCTATCTTCTTCATGTACTCCATTTATGTGTTTAATTCACCTTTCAATTTAGACAAGTGCTGCTCTTTGCTTGGAAATTCTTCAAGAGTCTGGTGTATCACCATTTTGCACCTTCCATGAACCTCCTGGATCCTTTGATAAAGGCTGCTGCATATTCCAATAGTTGATTTGGATCATAGAGTTTAATTTCACATCGCAGTTCTTATAGAACTCCATGAAGTCTATATCCTCTTTAAACCTTACTATGGATTTGAAAGGGAGGTGTTTGGGGAATTATGACTTCCCCTCTCTCCATTCAATATGTTTTCCAATATCTTCTTTTAACTGCGCATATTTCTTTTTAAGCCTAATGGCTTCAGAGTTTATTTCCTTCATCCTGTTCACAATAGTTTTCAGCTTGCAAATTTCTTCAGTAAGGAATTCCTGTGACTCATGCATCTGCTTTAGTATGTCACAGGATTGTTCATGGAAGGGGCTCATGTCAATTGCCTTGCTACTTGCTTGTTCCATCTGCTCGGCCATCAACTCTTTCTCTTCTTCCAATTGAATGATCTTGGCTTCAAAATGATTATTCTCTCCTTCCACTATCATCATCTGGACCGCCAAGTGTTCCTTTTCTTCTTCCAGGTGCTGATACTTATCCGACAAATCTTTATAATCTGACACAAGTTGATTATATTTATTCACCACTAAGTCCCTATAATCCTGCTCATTAACCACAGTGAGTTGTAACATGCGAGCTCGTTTCTTGGTTGCATCCAGCTCATTTACTATCTTGAGTACATTGTCTTCACTTGCCTTGGTGGCAGCTACAATAACAGATGCCATAGCCACTAGAGCATTCTGTGTGCCCTGCATGACAATGGTTTCTCACATGGTAATGATGTATGGGTGGAAAGGCTTCTTCAACCTTGCCTCTATCCTTCGGAATATGGACTTCCTTTTCTTTTCAAAAACGAATTTGTCCCAATGGGTTACAGTATGATCCTTTGATGGAGTGAAAGGGATGACTAGAAGATCTTCTATAGGGATGTCATCCTCCATGAGTGGGGTCTGAACCATTTGGGACAAGTCTATGTCCATGTCTTCCATTTTGGATCCCTCAACATGTGCATCCTCCTTGGACTTATTTTCCTCCTCGGCCTTAAGCTGTCTCTCTTCTTCTTCGGCCTTCAGCTGCTTCTCAATTGCTTCTCTTTCCTCTTGCTCTTTGGCAGCTTCTTCCCTTCTTGTCTTCTCTAGCTCTTCACAGTTCTGCTTCCTTAACAGCTTGGGCTGCTGTGGAACAAGTGCCAGTTCCACTCTTGAGGTGAAGACACCTTTGAAGTTCGGTCAGATTGTTGACCCCTCTGAAAAATTCTTTGTCCTCATCGAAATAGTGAGCATACTCAAAGTGTGCATTAACAATTCTGTAGTGATCTGCGGCCTTATTTAGCCTATCATTCTTTGTGAAGATTATTCCTCCGAAGTGAAACTCTCTTAGCTTTTGAACAAACTCTTCAGCCGAGTTGACTTTAGAAAACTTGTATGCTCCCACGTAGAAGGGTAGTGCCAGGAAGGAGGCTTTCTTTACTTTCTTTAGGACATGACAGATTCCATCTATAAATACTTGTTTGACTTCCTCTTTATGGAAGACAAAATCAGTAGCATACTTAGGCAGGAGGTATGGTGGTTTGGAACCTCCATACATTCTTTTGTAGGTGCCTTCTTCCGACAGATAAACATCACCATACTTCTCTAAGACTGCCATGGCATTCTCAGATACGCAACTGGGTTCCTCATTGAACATTAGCTCATACAATGGCATGATCAATTCTTCACATATGATCTTGTAGTGCCTTTTGTAATTTTGGGCCCATAAGATCTTGTAACCAATATAAACTGGGTTGTCAGCTTTGTTCCACATGCATCCTAACTTCAGGAACGGATTCCTTTCTAGAATGCAATCCATCAGGTATGATGACATGTAGAACTCATATTTTCCCAGGAATATCCGTTCGTTATCAGCAGTTATGGCTGACGATATATTATCCGAGAGGATATCCTCCAAATTGAACACCATGCCTTTGAATTCTACATAGTGGATCAGAAGGATCCAATGCAATTGATAAGTGGTTCCATCAACTCTACCAAAATTTCTACTTAGCATGAGGGAAATAATACTGAAGGGATACCCAAGTGCCTGAAATTCATAATCATCACTCTCTTTCACCCTTAGCTGCCTACCTTGAATTAACAATTTTCTGGCCATCTATACATAATCCATGTTAAGACTTTCTAGCCATGCGTCGCTCAATAGCTGTTGAGTGTGGGGCAATTTCTAGTTTGCCGAGATATGGGCTGGGTGGAACGAAGCAAACACCTCTCCATTGTTGTTAGATAAGACTCTTGATTCAGCATCTGCATGCGCTAGAATCCACCCGATAACTTTCGAGAAGGGAAAAAGCTCGGAGTGCATTGCTGTTTTGGTGATGCCAGAGCTTCTAATGTTCTTGTATAAGTACATCTCTTCTAGGACTGACTCGATAATTTCCTGGTCTCTGATTATGTGATATAAATATCCCCATGTCAATTTAGGTGCAATGTCCATAACTGGCTTGGTGTCTTCATATAATGTCTCAATTCTTGCTTCAATGCCACTTGACTCTAGTTCATCCATTTTTTCCTTCCTCTTGCCACCTTTTGGCATTGTGGTTGAACCTAGCCAAAACCATATATGAGTAGGTAAATGATGAAACGAGCATGCAGAAAAAGCATTGAAATGAAAATTCTTCACTACAGAAAAATAAGAAAGTGCTTTTTAAACAACTTCGAAAGTGATATTACGCTTCAAACAAAATGCAAGCAACAAAGCAAACGAAACCATGATAGGTAGCTACTAAAAAATATTGTCAGAACTAGCTTTCCCTATCGGTGCTACAACTAAACCTATGATGGTAAGGCACAAGCTCCTAAATAGGAGTTCTAGGATGCTGATGACTGGACGTAGGTGAGAGCAGTCGAGAGGTTGCGGCTAGGTGCGGCCATCCACAAGGTTCATGTCACAAAAAATTCGGAAGGACAAACGAATTGTAGTGAGCAGGGTCTAATCAGGCTGCTCCAATGACTTTATGAATAATCATACGGGCGCAAAAACTTCAACATTGACGAGGGTGGTCATGGCGATGGATTGCTAAAATCCTATTAATGAAAAGAAACAACAAACTTGGGCTACTGAAAACAAGGTATAAAGGCCTGATTGAGTTACTTACCTGGCAGTGAACGATTGGCTTGGATGAGGCTGACGTGTTGCAGAATTGGCTATCTCAGAATGGCTAGCACGACCTTGAATGTTGTTCTCTTGAAAAACTCTAATGATAATAGAAAAACAATAAGAAACCCCCTAAAACCCCACTTACTATATATAGAAAAAGGCACGTGTGGGCATTAAACTGGGTTAGTGGGGCATTAAAACGCCATTATGGTGATGCGATCGGGGTCACTTTCAACGCTGCTTTGGCATTAAATGCGAGCCATCAACTAGAAGCTTTCGGAAAGTCAGAGTGACAGTTTCAACAACATTGGTTGAGTGCTTCCGCAACAGGTCAGGACACTCTGGCGAGCTTGGCACTAGCTCTGAAATGGGCATCTTCTATCTCGATTCACCGAATTTTGCTGAGTTTCATTGTGCACCTCTACATCACTTCTTACTGGTAGGGTTCACAGTTCATATGTGATAGTTTCGGCGAGAAAAACTAAGTTCTGCTGAAAAGAAACTTTGAATGCTCGATTTTGTAGAAGTGTTAGCCGTTTCAGATTGCGCCTGCGAGTTAAGTTGGCATAACCTGGCGTGTTTCACCGCTATGAAAACTTTATAAAGAGGAAAGGAAAAATCTTCATTTCGGATGACTTGGATGACTCAGAGCGACAATTTTGACAGGACTGGGGGAGTTCACTTGCAGTAGAATGACTTTAAAACTTAACCAAAATGAACGCTTGTTTCGGCTTAACTCAACGAGTTTCGCTGAAATGGGGAAAGCTGAAAAATTATCAAAAGGACCCAAATGTTGCGGCCCAACTGAGTGAGTTGTGCCGTCGTTTCGGCTCTAAAAACTCAATTTTACTTAGCAGAAAAAACAAAAATAAACTCAAGGACTTGCTCTTTTAAGAAAAAACCAAGTGCAAAAAAGACCTTATAGGAAGGACTTGACTCGTAGGTAAACTCTTCTAAATCAAGAAGGAGGGGCCCAAATACTTACAAAAATTTTGGGGGGGGATGTTGTAGCAACAACTGAACCATGGAAACAACCAATGCGAAGGAAGGGGTGGGAATCCTCCTAACCCTCCAGGTAATAACGACATAAATCCTTCCAACCAGGACCCCAATCAACCACCCAAGAAAGGAAATAACCCCTAGTTACAAACTAACCATTAGTGTTCCTTCTACAATGTCTATGGACATTACACGCATCATTGACCCCATTTGGAAAAATGCCTCCAGCTATGGGATCAGGCTAATCATTGAGAAGCCACTACTTCCTAGAAGACACAACCTAATCCACCATAGCCAACTACACAACTGATGGTGGAGAAAAAACCATTACCCACGCAAGGGGTCATCGCCACACAACCATTGGTTATGTGTGCTACATCCTCGAGTTAACTCCCTTAGTTAGGGGTCCACCACCTCTTAATGTTGTTTTGCACAGTCAACCTTCAGACTCATCGTAATAAATATGGTTTGGCTACCGAGACCATCCAAGCACATAAGGTTGCCCCATCTACCTTTGTAGAACACTCTTTACGCCTCCCTATAACACCAGCCGACAGGGCCCCCAAAGCACCAAAGTTTCCTTTACGTTGCATTACAAATAATCCCAATGCCCATGCTACTCCCAACTATAACATTGTATATGATTTGGCCTAATCCCCTGCCACTATTTCAGCCTTGCAAGTTCTAAAAAAATGCCTGGCACAATGAAAAGACTTGTTGTTTGAGTTACGTATGATCCACCCATCTGACTCATATTTGATGGAAAGCAAATTGGATCATTCTTAACCCGGCATGCCTTCATTCATCATGTTTCAAATCCTTGTCTCAATCAAGAACTTAGTAATACATTGATGCATTGTCAATGGGGGCACCTCTACATGCATCATGTCCACCTTTGTGTGCAATAAAAGTGGGTCCCCTCTATTGCAGCCCTCCACGACAACACTGCATGCTTATGATGGTTGTGTATCCCAACCATAGGGCCTTTTCCTGAGTGTCCTTGTCAAGTTATCCAAAAAAACTTTCCTGATCGATATTGAAGTCATTAAAACCCATCTTGACTATAAATTTCTTTTAGGACACAGTTAAATGTATGTAATGAAGGCCATTTCCTCATCTGTATTTTGGATCATGACGTTCCCTCATGAGGGAAGGGTCATCAAAATCAACCAACTAGCCTACTTGTTGGCTTGGATTTGCAACCAATCTTTTTGCAATGGGCACCTATCAACAATGTGATAGCAGTTTCAATATAGAAAGCAAAAACAATGATGAATTAAATCTAAATCTAAACTAACATGTGCATATAACAAATAAATCTAAAAACGATTCATAGAAAGAACAAGAAATAAAAGAATGTTTTGTATTATCATACCTCAAATGGTGAGGATTTGTGGTGTTGAGCAGCTTCAAGGGTGAGATACTCCAGGCTCCAGTGGTCTCTTCCCCAAGATTGCTACAATGGTCAAGAACTCATGAGAGGTTTTGACATCATGAGGATAGGATGATGGATGGATGAAAAGTGAGGAGCCCCTACCACCTTTTTATAGTTTTTGGTGGTGGGGAATACCATTATGGTTTTGAGAAAACCAATGGTATTGACCAACATGGTTTAGGTACCTTTTTCCCTCTTTTTTCCTTTTTTGAATATTTTGAATATTTTTATTCCCTTTGAATATTTTTGGGAATTCTGGACCCTTTTTGAGGGTTTTTTAATGTTTTTTTGAGCAAAAATATATCTTTTGAGGGGAAGAAGGGTGTATTATGGTCTTTTGGTGACCTTTTGATGGCTTTAGAGGCTCAAATGGTGGAAAAGTGGACAAATGGGTCGTGAATAAGGAAAAGAACTAGTGAGTACTTTTTGGGTGTTAATAGATTGTAATAGCCAAAAAGTGCTCACTAGCTCATTTCCTTATTCACATGACCCATTTGTCCACTTTTCCACCATTTGAGCCTCTAAAGCCATCAAAAGGTCACCAAAAGACCATAATACACCCTTTTTCCCCTCAAAAGATATATTTTTCCTCAAAAAAACATAAAAAACCCTCAAAAAGGGTCCAGAATTCCCAAAAATATTAAAAGAGAATAAAAATATTCAAAATATTCAAAAAAGGAAAAAAGAGGGAAAAATGTACCAAAACCATGTTGGTCAATACCATTGGTTTTCTCAAAACCATAATGGTATTCCCCACCACCAAAAACTATAAAAAGGTGGTAGGGGCTCCTCACTTTCCATCCATCCATCATCCTATCCTCATGTTGTCAAAATCTCTCATGAGTTCTTGACCATTGTAGCAATCTTGGAGAAGAGACCATTGGAGCCTGGAGCATCTCACCCTTAAAGCTGCTCAACACCACAAATCCTCACCATTTGAGGTATGATAATACAAAACATTCTTTTATTTCTTGTTATTTCGATGAATCGTTTTTAAATTTATTTGTTATATGCACATGTTAGTTTAGATTTAGATTTAAGTCTTAATCGTTTTTTGCTTTCTATATTGAAACTGCTATCACATTGTTGATAGGTGCCCATTGCACAAAGCTTGGTTGCAAAACCAAGCCAACACTACTATAACCCCAAAGGGCGAGCCACTCCGGAAAATGTCCTCCCCATGGTCGACAATTATTCCCTTCCTGTGTCCATCCCATCCATTTCTACCAGCAAGATGAGTATTTATTGCGATCCTCCAATTACCACCACATTTATGGCCTTTCCCCCACCCCCCTCAAATGTGGAAATATCATACTTGTGCACTATTTCTTCAAGCAAGCCAGTCCGCAACTCATAACCTACTGCTTAGTTGGCACTCCAGTCACAATCTTGATGATGGTCCCAACCTCATCCACTATTAGTGCCTATCCACGTGGGATCTACCCCTATACACACCATCCCCTTCTTATTCCCATCATTAGGTGTCATTAGTATGCCTATGATGGAAATGCTAAATATCCCAAGATTGACATTAGGGATTCTCATATGGTACTTACCTGCACCAAATCCCACCCTGAACCCAAATGTCAGTTTACAATCACTCCAATCAATTGACACTGTTAATCATCCACCTTATGGCATGTGCATGGAAATTACCTCCAACACCGCCCCTCCTCCCATCAATAAGGCTAGGGGAAAAACTACAAAGACAACCCCCTTGGAAACTGCAAACAAAGCCATGAACCCTCCTCTTACTGTCTCAGCTTGAGCACCTTCGCCTTGCACTTTGTGCGATGTCTTAGGTCACGCTACCAAAAACTATCCACAATTTCCCATCCTCTGCACTCACATCCAAATGTTGGATGATGGCGAAAACATCCAAGTAGTTCAAGTGCTAGACCCTCCTCAGTAGCATAACAAATATTTATGTACACATCACTTGTGTGTGATTTGTGGCCTCTATAGTCATTACTCCCACCACTTCCTTGATTTACCAGAATATCAATTGTTGTTGGCTGACTTGCGAAGGTATCCTTGGACTCTCAGGTCATCATTGTTGAATAAATCCACTTCCCAACATCTTCTTCAACCGATCTCAACACCATTTATGTTATCTTGACCATTGATCCAACCATCACATAGTCAACTCCAACTGATCCCGCTTATCTATCAACCCACCTCTTTCAAATTGATGACGAAATACTCGAAGTGTTAATCGATCCTAACTTCCCTTGGGATGATATGCATCATCATGTTGATTTTATCCTGGAGGAACCGACCACATCTACGGCCGACCAGTTCTCGGTCGAGTCAAACTATTTTGTTCATGGTAACATTGATTGGTTCAAGAATCCTACCCCAACCCTAAACACCTTCAAAGAAGGTAACATGGCCAACATCTCACCCACCATACAAGTGGATATCTCTATTAAAGTAGGTGTTGTCAAAAACACCATGTTAGGTTACTCATGCACCCCTAATGAAGTCACTGCCTATAAGAAAATTTTCCAAGAGTTTGATGACATTTTCACATGGTCTTACACTGAGATGCCCAATTTTGTTCTGTCCATCATTGATCGTTGCATTCACAATTTTCCTGACGTTGCACCTATCTTCCAAAAGAAAAGACCCATCCATCCATCCAAAATGTTGGCAGTAAAAGTTGAAATTGAAATGTTGTGCCAAGCTAGTTTCATATACCCAATCACATATACCACTTTGGTTTGAAACCTTGTGCCCGCCAATAAAAAACAAGGCATTATTCTGTAACAACTTCTAGGATTTGAATATGGTGTTCCCCAAAGACAAATTACCAACACCATTTATTGATCTTGATGCAGGAGCATCAATGCTAAGTCAGCAATGTGATTGTGTGTTCGCATGTTGTGGCTAGCAAGAGGACAAGTTTCCCTGAAGTGGGAAGGAGATTTGTTTATTCAGTATTTTAAGTAATGGCAAGTATGTAACCGATGAGTATGTTGTCATTCTTTTAGAAAATAGGACATAGTGGTGAGTTGACACTCCCTACGTGGAGGTCAACCCAGATAGATAGTCTATTGTTGAATGATAGTGACTCCTTCAGCGATGGGGAGAGTTAGTTAGTGAGTTTGTTGTTACGGTTCAACCATTCAGTTTTGGGGATCTTCAAATGGGAGAAATAGGAGGATATTAGGAATTAGTAGGGGCGGTCGGCACAAGAGAGAGCTCTGCATAAGAAATAGTCGGTGCGATATTTTCCTAAACACTAGAGAAAAGTATGACTGTATAGATGTTTTTGCTATCACTTAATGAAATTAGCAAGTTCTGTGTGCTAATGGGTTATTGTGAATTTGAATAGGAGATAAGCTCAGATACTATCAGGTCGAGATGTGTGCAAGTGTTAACCAGATATCTGTGTGAATGCATCTTCGCTTTCATGTTTGTATAAACAACCAAGAAAACCTAAACCCTTCACAAACCGATCATCATCAAGTAGTAGAGATAATTTCTTGTTGTGTTTAGATTTTCATCAGATCTGGATGAAGGTCGAGCTGGATTGATCAAATATCTAATCAATCAACGAAGAAAGTCATAGAGTTGCAGCTGATTCAATTAACATAGGTTGGACGTCTCAGATCAAGACTAAAAGGAAAATCGATGGTCGAATAAGAACCCACTAGGTGAACGTGTGTAGGATTTAGCTTCTCTGCAAGTTGATGCGAAGTATTCCGCGTTGAAGCATAGATCACTAGACGATATCACATCCGCAAGAGATCGACAATTTCCATGACATTCCACTGAAGGAAAGAGCTCGGGAGTTAATGGCAAGATTTAAGGAAACTGCGTTGCGGAAGAGTCTTTACAGAAGCTATTTCAAGAAAGCATGAAAGGAGCACCTGCAATCCACAATCCTCAAGTGGCGGAAAGGACTATTGTGGGAAGGTGATTGCAGGGAGATCATTGCGAAAGAGTACTGAAGTTACAAAAAGGAGGTGTTTCCACAAGACTGTTGCAGAAAGTCAATTCTAGCTGTCAGAACATTGCAGAAATCCCAGTTTGAAGGTAAGTGCCGAAATTGAGGAGAACTTGACTAGGTTTTAGCCAAGTCTAGTGGTTCGATTTCATAGAATCACGGTATTTCCCGGGGAGCGGGTTGGAATTGATTTTGGTCATTCCCGCCTGCACCATTTGTGGTATCATAGTAGGCTTTCCCCAACGCAGTAGAAGAAATACATGGAAGTACATGTAGGATGAGCAAGAGGTCGTGGAAGAGGAAGACCAACAACAAATGCAGAGGTCGTAGAGGAAATGAGAGAACTACAAGAACTTATGGAAGCTATGGAGATGGGAAGATGAAGAGACCCAGAAGTAGGAGATGTGAGTGAACCTGAATAAGAGGAACAAGAAGAAGAAGAAGCACCCATGGAAGAGACACCTGATTAAAGATACTTTCGGTCAATTCTTGGCGCAACTTCGAAGCCAAAACCTGATTTTCCTACCTATGAGGGAAGTCTCACTGCTGAAAACCTCATTGATTGGATCAACGAGTTAGATAAGTACTTTGAGTATGATGAAGTTGAAGAGAACAAGAAGGTCAGGTTGGAAATGACAATATTCAAAGGACATGTATCCCTGTGGTGGGATAGTGTGCAAGCTGAAAGGAGGAGGAAGAACAAATGATTGATAAAAAGATGGGATAGGATGGTGGCTAAGATGAGAGCCAAATTCTTTCCCAAGGATTACCAACTGACTATGTATAGACAAATGCAGAACCTTAGGCAAATATTTTTTGACTATAACAGAGTATACTGAAGAATTCTACAAGGTGAACCTAAGGGTAGGTTGTGTGGAAGAATCGATAAAGAAGGCTACTAGATATGTCAATGGTCTAAGGATGGAGATTCAGGATGAGATCAACATGATATCATCGAGAACCATGGAAGAGGCATACCAATGTGCCTTGAGAGAAGATGAAAAAATAGTGAGAAAGAAGAACTTCAATAGGGGAAGAGGTTCATCCAGGGGAAGGGGGAAAACAGCTGGAAGAGGAAGGTTTGCATCCCAAAAAGGAGAATCCAACAACTCAAACCAGCAAGAGCAGCAAGGTAGAGGAGGTGACCCAAGAGGGAGGAGACCTTACCAAGGAGGTAGAGGTAGAGGAAGAGGCAGATAAATTGTTTGCATATGTTACAAATGTAACAAATTGGGAGATGGATCCTTTGAATGTCCTGATGTTGACCAATAAGACCTCGGTCGACAGGGGTTCACCTAACTATCGACACATACCGCAGTCTTCCTGGGCATCGGCCCGGGCAGGTTTGAGCTTGCCCAGCAACACCCACAGAGCGGATGAGGTCTCACCCCAGGCATCCAGGAAGAGCATACGGAACCATGTTTCCATCGAGGGAGGAGGAGAGTTGTGGCTGCACGGACTAGCTCTATTGTAGTACTTAAATAGAAACTTTAAACATTCGACATGGAGTTATAACATATTACTTAATCGCAACATTTATCATCCCAACAACAGTAAGTAGATGTTGCATCAAGAAAATATAACAACATTCATATATTGCAACATTGCACAAAGATCATACCAAAACATCATCATTAGATTACTGTCGCAGTCATATACTAGAAGAAAAGCATAGATCTCCATACACATACATCTCCTTATCTCTCGCTAACTCTCTATTGTCTCTCTAACACTTACAACTCTCATCTATTTATAGGCCTCTGCCATTACAATGTTTTTCGACTTATTAATGACTTCCTAACCGACACTATGGACAAATGACCCAATATTTAACTGACTCGGTCCAAATGATCCAAAAACCCACATACCGCAGTACAATTGACTCAACCTTACATAACATATGGTCCAAGTGACCTAAAACCCGCCAACTGCGGTATACTTTAACACAAAATACTCCTTCCGTGCCCTCATCCGATGTGTCATAGCTCCTGTAGCTAGGGTTTTACCCCTAGCTTGTGCCAATGAGCACCTACTAAGGAGAATGGACTCCTTAGTAGCAGTTCAGTATATTAAACTAATTATGCAATAAACAAATCATTAAATTATTTCTAATACAAGCATAAAGCATAAACACCAAAATGAAAGAATGTCTTTGTATTGATGTTACCTTGAGTGTCAAGGTTGGTGAAGCCCTTTGCAGTGTCCAAGAGGATGCTCCAAGCTTCAAGAATGCTCCTTCTCCTTCTCCAATGTTGGGAATGGGCCAAAGGTGGCTCTGAAGGTGAAACTAGTTCAAAGGTGGACTAGGGTTTCGAGAGAGATTTTGGCAGAGTAAGGGTGCTTGTGATTGTGGATATGGAATAAGGGATCTCCATCACCTATTTATAGTTTTTTGGTGGTGGAGTGCTGACCCATGGTTTTAGGAAACACATGGTTTTAGGCAGCTGTATAGGGTTTTTTCCTCCTTTTCCTCATTATTTTGTATTTTTTATTCCCTTTTTAGGGGATTTTGCTATTTTTGGAGGAAAAGGGGGTTTTTTAGCCTTTTTTAGGCTATTTTGATGGTTTTTTGGCCTTTTGGAGGCATTTTAATGGGTTTTTTGGGATTTTTAATGGAAATATGGTAGGAAAATGGACAAATGAGTCGTATAATGTGGTAAATGAGCTAGTGAGCACTTTTTGGGTGTTAACAGATTGCCCCCTGATGTGCGAGGTCAGGAGCTCATCGTATGGCCGATGGACATCATAAGTCATAAATGGTTTTCCTGGGATGTGGAGAGAAGAGAAGAAACAAACTGGAGCCCGGAACAACGATCCCGAACAACTGCAAGAACTAAAAGTACATAACCTCAATAAAGGATGAGGAATCATCTGATCATATGGACGAGGCGGGCATTCCCATGCTCGTATCAGGATATAACATAATAACAATGGGGTCCAAAAATGGGGACCTGAAATATACATGACCTCAAATACTGACTGAGGAATAATCTCAATATATAGACGAGGCGGGCATACCCATGCTCGTATCAAGATATATAACTATAACTGTGAGGCCCAAAAATGGGGACCTGTAAGATACATGACCACTGTGTACATCATAAGAGTCCAGAGGAGACACAAATCTGGGACATACTGGTGAACGGATCATGTGTGAACTGCAGAACTGGTGCACTGGAACAATCAACGGTGCTACTGAGTGTGGTACCAAAGGAACTGATGAGCTGCTGGATCATAGTGACTGGGGTCAAACTCTCCATGGTACACTGAACTGGAACTGATCTGGAACTGAAACTGGGTACTCAAGGAAGCATGAAACTGGATGGCTTCCGAATACAAACGCCAACGCAGCCCGGACATCCACAGGAACATACAACTGGGCGTTCCGAAGTGACTCACCAATGTGCTAGAGTCGGGGGAAATCCGGGGTCTTCGACTAAAAACTGATGGGATATAATCCTACGCGATCCTCAACGATGCGATCAAGGTGCTGAAGTCGAGCATGTGAGGAACAACCACTCGGAGAGGCAATGATGTCTCCTCTCGGAATGATCCGTAGGCACCTACCACAGATGGTGATAAGTCCAAGGCGTAGGGACCTCTGGGCCTATCCTCTGGAATAGAGGAGCTGTCGTCGACAGAGGGAGACCTGCCCCTATCAAGGCAATGATGTTTCCTTGACAGGAGCGCGAGGTACAAGACCGAAATGTGATAGTACTGATGGCAGGACTGACCGAACTACAAGGGGATAACTGGGCAAGTAGAGTGGGTGGACTCAAACTTCCTTTGTTCAGAGTATGATAATGGAAATGATCTGGCAGCATATGAAACTGACTGAGGGGAAAGGGATCATAGCTGTAATGGCTCAGGGAGAGTGACTGGTCTGAGGGAGACTCAAGCTGGTATAAAATGGCAGGAGATTGCAGAATACTCTGAACAAAGGCGACCTGATTGGGGGTGCTGCCGAGATGATAGATCAAAGTGCCAAGAGGCACGGGGGAAAACTTCTTCATGGGTTAAGGAACTAGAAGAAGTGTGTGTAAAATGGTACTGTCGTGTGGATTTTACGAGCCCAGGACAGTTCATGCTCGTGGTTGCTTTCAATTTTAAGGAGTCTGAAAGCGATAAGAAGACTCTGAAGTTATGGAATGGTACTGTCGTGTGGATTTAACGAGCCCAGGACAGTGCATGCTCATGGTTGCTTTCAATTTTAGAGAGTCTGAAAGCAAGTAAGAAGACTCCAGGGGGTTGCTTTTTCGTAGATTTAGTCTCCAAGGCCCAAAGAAGCATAAAAGGATGCAATGAAGAACTCTTCTAGCCGGTGTGACTAAAGTATTCCTTTTTCGTAATTAGTCTACCAGGTCCGGAAAAGGGTTAAACTTATACCAGATAGACGCCCTTTCAGGTACTTTAACGAGCATGAAAGGAAGCAAGATTGCTCGGCGATCTTTTCATTCTTTTAGGAGTCAGAAAAGAGCTTAACGGAAACTCCCTAAGTGCCTTTTTCGTAAAGGACTTGTCCGGCCCGAAAAAGGGATAAAATTATACCGAACAAAAGGAATGGCCAGGCAAGGAGGAAGTGTTCAATCAAGGTTCAGAAATGATGACCAAGAACGAGAGTAGGGGGGGAACACTGGTGGGCCTCCTTGCGGGGTAGTTGAAATGGTGGAAAAATAAAGAAACATTTGCAGTATGACAGGAGTGAATGGCTCATGTAAAAATGTGGAACAATCCGATGGCGGCCGATGTGGCACGCAAATCGAGGCAGCAAGGTGTTGGGACACAATGTTGAAATTGTACCGAGTGAGAGCGAGAAATGATCTCAAGCATCATCACGAGCTCGGAAAAATGAATCCGGCGATATAAAGGATGTTAAAAACGGGTAACGACCGATGTGGCACGCACACCGAGGTGACGAGGGCGTTTTGAAAAATACCCGAAAGATCGGGGGGTGAGAGCGAGAAATGATCTCAAGCATCATCACCAGCGCGGAAAAATGAATCCGATGGTATAAAACATGCGAAAAATGGAGAACGGCCGATGTGGCACGCAAACCGAGGCGACTAGTGGCGTCAGGACACAATGTTAATATTGGTCCTAGTGAGAGCGAGAAATGATCTCAAGCATCATCACGGGCACGGAAATATGAATCCGGCAGTGCAAATGGTGCAAAAAACGGAGGTCAAAAGGACTCCAGAATGGTCAAAGGAAAGAACTAGGTGTATAAAATCAAATATACAAGTGATATGTGACCTCAAAAATGGTTGAGATCACAAATGTGAAAAAGTGAGAAGGGTTAATGACTTGCCCCCATGCTATGTGCATGGGGTATGTGATTATGGATCACATATGTGTGGGTTTGAACAATGGGTTCACTGACGTGTTGAGATAGATGTGATGGGGTAGGGTCAAAATGGTTGATCATGCCCCCTATCCCAGGGTTGAGGTAATCTATTATGCCCCTTGACTTAGAGGTGTCAAGGTGGTGCTCTTTCTGGCAAACGGGGGGTACATCTGGCCATGTGTCAATGTGGTGCTCTATAATGGCGGGGTCAAGACCGGGCATCTCGGTATAGGACCAGGCAAAGACATCACGGAATTCTCTGAAAAGGTTTATGTAGTCCTCAATCTCTTGTTTACTGCAAAATGCTCCTAAAGTAATGAGTTCAGGGGCACGACCTGGAGCAGCAATATCAACTTGGATGACAGGTGAGATGTTGGCCATGTTGCCCTCCTCGAAGGCATCAGGAGCAGGGATAGGGTCCTTGAACCAGTCAACCTTGGTGGGGAGGAAGTCTTTGGATTCGACCGCGTATTGGGTAGCGGTGCTAGAGGAAGACGCTTCTGGGATGAAATAGGAACGGTGGTGCATATCATCCCAAGGATAATCCGGGGCAGTTAGGGCCTCAAGAATCTCCTCATCAGTACGGAAAGTCTGCGTCGTCAAATCGGTTGACGAGGGAGTAGTGGAAGTGTTGGTTGAAGAGATCATGTAGATGATATTAACCTCTTCGGAAGGGGGAGAGACCGGGGGGTAGATCTCCTCAATGGTTGGTGGTGCCGTCTCAAGATCCAGATTGTTCATCTCATAGAGAGCCGCTCTGTAATCCGGGAGATCGGGACAATGATGTGAATAGTGCCCGTAAATACCGCTGATGGCGCAGGAGTGGTTGGTACGTAGGGACTTATCTTTAGGCTTAGGAGTGGGGTTTAGTTCGACAGTTGGGATGTTGGGGTCATCATCGAGCATTTGCATGTGCTTCTGCAATGCGGGTAACTGTGGGCATTGGTGGGTCGCATGGCCCAACTCGTCACACAGCGAGCATTTGGGAGGAGCACGAAACACTGGAGGGTTCTTGACTGTCTTGGGAGGTGGGACAGCAGTGTAAGGTTGTGGACCTCTGCCCCCAGTGGGTTGAAGAGGAGGAGGAGGTGTCGTGGAGGACGAAGGGGTAGGGACCCCGGGAGGTGGGTGGGTGGTAGTAGCCATGGGTTGCACCGGCTGGAGGACGACATCTGGTGTCGGCGGGCGAACGGGAGGCGAAAGGTACCATACAGGTAATCCCAATGTTAACCCAGGGAGGCTAAGGGTAGCCATGACCGGGGTGCTTACTACTCCTGCTGGAGGAACTAGGAAGGGGATCGTATGGATTAGGGTTTTACCCCTAGCTTGTGCCAATGAGCACCTACTAAGGAGAATGGACTCCTTAGTAGCAGTTCAGTATATTAAACTAATTATGCAATAAACAAATCATTAAATTATTTCTAATACAAGCATAAAGCATAAACACCAAAATGAAAGAATGTCTTTGTATTGATGTTACCTTGAGTGTCAAGGTTGGTGAAGCCCTTTGCAGTGTCCAAGAGGATGCTCCAAGCTTCAAGAATGCTCCTTCTCCTTCTCCAATGTTGGGAATGGGCCAAAGGTGGCTCTCAAGGTGAAACTAGTTCAAAGGTGGACTAGGGTTTCGAGAGAGATTTTGGCAGAGTAAGGGTGCTTGTGATTGTGGATATGGAATAAGGGATCTCCATCACCTATTTATAGTTTTTTGGTGGTGGAGTGCTGACCCATGGTTTTAGGAAACACATGGTTTTAGGCAGCTGTATAGGGTTTTTTCCTCCTTTTCCTCATTATTTTGTATTTTTTATTCCCTTTTTAGGGGATTTTGCTATTTTTGGAGGAAAAGGGGGTTTTTTTAGCCTTTTTTAGGCTATTTTGATGGTTTTTTGGCCTTTTGGAGGCATTTTAATGGGTTTTTTGGGATTTTTAATGGAAATATGGTAGGAAAATGGACAAATGAGTCGTATAATGTGGTAAATGAGCTAGTGAGCACTTTTTGGGTGTTAACAGCTCCACCTACCAACAGGCCCCCAACACAATCTTGTGGCTCACCCTTGAGCCACGTCAACTGTTGGACATAGTACACATCAATTGCTCTTGCTGTCCGGAGCACGTGGTGTGGTCCTGCTCCTTCAGCTGCACTGATTGTCGTCTTGCTGCGCTGTAAGTCTTACCCGAAGGTGGGGATCCCCCGACTTGCTGTCATGTACGTCTCAAACTCATCCTCCAGTCTCTGTGAATGGTACAGATGGGAAGGAGAAGAGGATGAATAGTACCAAAGTGAGAAATCAGCAGGTGACTCTGGCACATCTATTTTGCACAGGCAAACGGCTCCTACTGTGGGCGGGGAGCTACCACCCCAACCATCTCATTGGTCGAGAAGAGCACAATCCTTCGAACAACTACTGTGTACTTAACCATGCTAGACCGGCCCTCGGCTCGGGCATAACACAGTGTAAGTGCACCCGCGATATCAAAGTGCTTAGGGACACTTGTCGTTCGAGCTCGCAGGGCCCCTGGGGTGCTGCCATGGGAAATGAAATGAGGCATTTCCACATCCTCCTTGGAATTCCTCACAACTCAACTCACAAATTGATCAAATAGCATAACCACTCTATTTCAGAATGACTTCTTTGTAGCGAACTACCAGTTTCCTCGGCTACTTATAGCTTGACCATTCTTGAGTCACGACGATGGAATGATGCCCCAACTACCTCGCATCTGTGTGTGTGAAACCACCGAATGACACAACGGGTGGCGACCATGCTGCCACTGAATATCCCACGTGCTGACGTGTGAGCAATATCCTCACATCTTGTTGATCGTACTGGCCCAGCATGCCATGTGCAAAACATGCCATCGTCATGTGGTAAGTAGGCCGAATCTGTTAGGCGCAATCATGTATGGGGATGATGGGCAGTGGTCGCAAGATGTTAGCGCGACAGTAGTCACAACACTTCCCTGTAGACCCCAAATCCTCCGTAATCATCACAAAATCCTTCATTAACTCAAAAAAATCCACCGTCGATCCGGGTCCCAACACTGCCATGAGTCTCTAACTGCTCCAAACTTGTGGCACAAGCCACCCTGCTTGCGCATTCCTTCTTCCGTTGGTGCGCCATCTGCCATCAAGCAACCTACAACACACACTCTCTTTTCTCTCTTTTTTTTCTATTTTCCTGATGCGACTCAAGCATCGCACTGCTCCAATCCCAACCGATAGGGCTTCAACCTATTACCATTTACCAGCTTGGGGAGTATCGCCCCATCCAACTGCTACAACTGAACTGCTCCTCCTGAAGTAATACTACTGATGCGATATGGACCCAACCAATGCATTTGCAATTTTCCTAGATGTTTCATAAACTTGCTGTCGTACAATAACACCAAGTCGCCTTGATGAAACTGTTTACTTTTGATGTGGTGATCATGCCATGCCTTCTGGCGATCCTTCTCCACCCCTTGGTGAAAGCCAGCGATAAATCGATCCTCTTCCAGCTACACCAACTGCGCTAGACGTTTTTCTAATGCTGCGACATCATCCATGCCCATAACAGCCACAATTCGTAGACTCGAAACAATGTACTCCATTGGCATAATTGCTTCCTTCCCATATACTATCTTAAAAGGTATCTCACCTGTCAACCTTTTACATGTGGTGCGATAGGCCGACAACATTGCTAGGATTTTCAGATCCCAGTCATCGTGGTTCGCATTGCACACCTTGGTTAGCACATGCTCCAATACCTTGTTAAACACCTCCACCGTCCCATTCTCCTATGGGTGATAGGGTGTACTCTTCTTATGCTGTATCTGCAACTCCTCCGTCAATGCGCTATGGTGCGATTAAGAAAGTGGCTTCCTTGATCACTCAACAAAATCTTAGGGTAGCCAAAACGAGTGATAATGTGATCAAACAAAAATCAAGCAGTCGTCGTTGCATAACAATCAACTACGGGTGTCGCCTTGACCCATCGGTTCAAATACTCTATCACCATGATGATGTACCGCGTGCCCATACATTTCCCTGGTGGAGTGATCAGCTCGACAAAATCCACATCCCATTTTTCGAACGGTTGCAATGTCACTTGAGGTAGTAGCGGCATCTCATCGTGTCTGGACGGCTTGCCAATTCACTGAAAAACATCGCAAGACTACGCATAGTCTGTCACATCGTTATGTAATGTGAGCCACCAAATCCCTATACGCAGTACCTTCCAAGTAGTCGCTTGACTTCCAGAGTGTCCTCCCGCTACTCCACCATGTGCCTCAGCCAATATCTGCGCTTGCTCATGCGGTAAGACACATCTGCACAATATCTCATCAGCGCCCAATTTATACAACTCTCCCGTGATTAGATGAAATTCAAGAGCCTTGAAAACCAACTGCTTCTTCTGAGTAGTGGTAAAGTCATCGGGTGCGGTGCCAGTCACCAGAAACTGAAGGATGTCATCAAAATATTGATCAGTGGTGGAAACTTTAAATAGTTGGGCATCCAGCAACCCGTCTTCGATATTAGTCAGTTCCTCCCCTGTGTCAATCTATGATAAATGATCTGGTCCAACATTCAACAGCCCCGGTTTCACAATGACTTCAAAATAAAAATCCTGAAACAAAACTAGCCAATGACATATCTTGCCCCCCAACACAGGCTTATTAACCAAGTATTTCAATGCAAAATTATCAGTGGAAATTTTAAAGTGTCCACCCAATAAATAATGCATGAATTTTGCAGCACATAAACCATGGCTAGACCTTCTTGTTTCATGGTAGGGTAATTTCGTTCTGCAGAGGATAGCTTTCAACTGGAAAATGCAATAGGATGATCAAGGTCGCCTTCTCTAGGTTGAGCCAACACAACACCCAATGCAATCGATGAAGCATCAACATGGACATGGAATTCCTTACTCCAGTCCGGAAAGACCAAAATCGGTGCCGACGCCATCTTTGCCTTGAGCGTTTCAAAGCTATCCTAACATTATGGGCTCCCCTGGAATGCCGCGTCCTTCTTTAACAACTTTTCCATAGGAGCAGTAAGCGCAACTTAACCCCTGATAAACTTGCGATAATATCTCGTATGACCCAAAGTCGCTCGGAACTACTTAACGGTGGTTGGAAGTTGCAACCCCAAAATGAGTGCAATTTTGGCTGGATCAACCAGCAATCCCTGTTTACGTACGATATGACCAAGCAATATCCCAAATAGTGCACAAAAAATACAGTTCTTCAAGTTCAGCGATATCTGGTGCTGTCAGCATCGCTCAAGCATTAACCGCAGATTGGCCAAATGATCGTGAATCAACCCATAAATGGTCCAATCATCCATACATACCTGCAAAAACTTCTGAATAAAATATTTGAATGTGGCAACAATGACCCGGGAGAATATTGCAGGCACTACTACATTTTGACCCAAAATCCGACGGAAAAATCCAACGGCACGTGGATTTATCTTTATAAACTTACCAAAAAACACAAGTGTACAATTTTTTTTTTTAAATGTGGCAACAAGCGTCGGATATGCGACGGCGCGTTTAGTAAATGTCGGTTACGCGACATCTCTTTTAGTACACGTCAGTTAAGCGACGGTTAAGAGAGCACGTTTAATAGGTCAGATATATGAAATATGTATAGTCGTCGCATAGCCGACATGTACTAAAAGAGACGCCGTTTAAATCCACGCGTCCTAAACGCGCCGTCGCATATTTGACGCTTGTGGCCATTATTTGCAAGCACTCATATAAATAGAGATGTAGGTGTAGGTTCATAATCTCACACACTCACTCTCGCACAAATCTCTTGGACAGGAAATGCGAAATTCCTAAGGAGTATTAGGGTTTGGTTTTTGGCCTTGTGCTTTTGTGGGGATCTTCCCACTTGGTCTTGGAATTTGGTCTTGCTCTTTGGTGACTTCTCTCTTGAAGTATCTCTTAGTTAATTTCTTGGTTTAGGGTTTGATTTTTGGCCTTGTGCCTTTGTGGGGATCTTCCCACTTGGTCTTGGAATTTGGTCTTGCTCTTTTTGTGACTTCTCTCTTGAAGTATCTCTTGGTTAATTTCTTGGTTTAGGGTTTGGTTTTTGGCCTTGTGCCTTTGTGGGGATCTTCCCATTTGGTCTCGGATTTTGGTCTTGCTCTTTGGTGACTTCTCTCTTGAAGTATCTCTTGGTTAATTTCTAATTGGTTTATCATTGGTAAATCTTTCTTGGAGAAAGTTTGTCCTCTTGTGTTAGGGTTTACCCTCACTAGTTAGGGTTTTCTCTTGTGGATTTGGCTTTGACTCTTGTGGAAAAGAAGATTCATCATATACTTGGTTTTGTTTTGAGTTAGGGTTTACCCTCACTTAGG
The DNA here is from genome assembly GCA_027924585.1 of Larix kaempferi. Classification (NCBI taxonomy): domain Eukaryota; kingdom Viridiplantae; phylum Streptophyta; class Pinopsida; order Pinales; family Pinaceae; genus Larix; species Larix kaempferi. The sequence continues at coordinate 224,968 of BSBM01001482.1, read as the reverse complement.
GTTTGCTCTTGTGGATTTGGCTTTGACTCTTGTGGAAAAGAAGATTCATCATATACTTGGTCTTGTCTTGAGTTAGGGTTTACTCATGTGGATTTGGTTTTAACCATTGCGGAAAAGAAGACTCATTATATACTTGGTCTTATCTTGAGTTAGGGTTGACTCATATATTGTGGATTTGGTTCTAACCCTTGTGGAAAAGAAGACTCATCATATACTTGGGTTTGCTCGTACTTTGTTCTTAGGGTTTGAGTAATAAAATGCCACGTAACAATAATGTTACAGGTCATCAAGATCATCTAGAACAAAATCGAGAATTGCTTGCTAGGTTGTGGGATGGAGTGGAAAGAAGGGGTGATGGAAAATGTTATTGTCCTTGCAATCGATGTAGGGGCTTTAATAAGAGAAGGTTATTGATCTCAACAGCTAAAAAACATTGTAGGGAACATGGACATGTTGAGGGGGGGCATGAATATCATCCATTGGTAAGTCATAATTCATTATATATCATGCAGTCTGTTTGTGCCAGAAATTGTTTCCAGGCCACAAAGAAACAAGCCAACACAATCTCAAAAATACAATAAAGTAAAAGTAGGTTTTAGGGTAAGTTGCTAGGGTACTTGGGTACTGGGACGGGTACGGGTACGGGTATGCCACTTTTTGAAATAGGGTACTTGGGTACGTCGGGGTGCTGTAGACATATATAGAGATATAGATATTGATATAATTTTATAATTTTATAATTAATAATTATATTAATATATTTATAATTAAATATAAATATAATTAATAAAACTGAAAATTAAGCTAAATTAAAATTAATAATTATTAATACGAAAAAATTTAAAATTGAAAAACTTTAAAATTATTGCAGGAACATTTTCTTTTATGATAATCTGTCTATAGCCATATCAAGGAACTAGACCACTAGTTGTTGTTTACCTTTTGATTTATACCCATCCATGTTTGATTCCATTCGAATGCTTTTTTCCTTTTTGTTAGTGCACTCCATTTTATGAAAGCTGTAAAAGCCTACTTGTCCTTTTGAAATGTCTCATGCAGATGTGTTTTAACTATTAGTATGAGGTTGCAAAAGGTCATCATGCTAAAAACCTTAGGTTGATTTTCCTAAACATTAAACTCGCCTTGATTTGTAGTTGGCAATGTGGCATCCTTGATAATTGGATTTTTAAGGACCCTAATTCGTTTTACCATTTTGTCAAAAATCCAAGTTAATCCTATTTTCTGTTGCTAGGTTTGACAAACTGGAAAGCAAGTTGACTATCTTATTATAATTGGCATTTATGCTAATCCTACCAAAGCTACAAACAGGCCTTGAATAAAAGCTGCAGTTTATCTTTCTTGGTTGGTTAACTGTGGTTGGAAAGCATGCTGATTTGACCAAGCTAAAGTCATAAAAAAACATGCTATTCTAAAACCTTAAGTGAAATTGGCCATTCCAATCTAGAACTCGATCTCCTTTTCATGTGGGGTAGGATTCCTGAAATTGTCAATGTTACTCCATGAGTGGATTTCATAACTGACAAGCTGTGTTGACCTTGGAACTTTATTCTTGGGGGAAATTGTTAAAGTGATTAGATTACAGCAGGACTGAATATATGACAGTGAGATGGCAGTTTGTCAAATATTGCTATCCTGGAAACAATACTAAGCCTGGTGTGCTGATTAGACATAGCATAACCTTGGAAAAAGTGTGATGTGATGATACTTGTAAACATATTAGTTATTATACTAAAAGACAGCTAAATGAATGAGGTAAAAGCACTCTAATAGGCAGTTCTCATGCATGTTCTCTAATTACAGCCATGCAAACAGCAGAAACTATGAGACAGAGCTGTTGTAGTAGTTGTTTTTCTGAGTCATGTCCATTCATTAACACCATGTATATTGGGCCAGCCTTTGACATGAGCAACCTGAATCTTTAGTTTGGAAAGCATGCTAATGGGTGTATAACTTTTAAGTTGTATAATCTAAAGTTTCAAATTTACATTATTACATTACTGTATAGTGTATTAGTAATTAGCAATTAGCAATAAAATAAGTTAATAAGTAATACATTAATGAGCCAAACAGGAACTGAATCACAAGCAAAAGAGAACAAAGATGCATAATATAATTACCAGTATCCAACAGAATATGATTTTGAAGTTCATTCATAAAAGACAAGCACTACCAGCATACAAACCATAAACCAGCAATGAATTTATCAATTATGTAACTAAACAAGTTAAAAATGAAGCCAAAACACAGACTGAAGGGTAAAAAGGATCATATATATTTCATAATTCTGTTCAGCAAATACACATGAGAGTTAGATTACTTAGCTCATAAACAAGTCATAGACCTCCTTAATCCAGCCAAAAATTGAACTCTGTTTCTGTCATTCTTCTCACTTTAAATACTATTTTTTACAAAATTCGTTAGGGTCTAAACCCTAACTGCTTTCAACCAAATCCTCGATGGGTTAAAGTGAAATAAAGTCTTTCCTCTAGAACATAACTAAAAAACTAACTAATTAAAGCATCTATTAAAAGCTCCATAAGTAACTGACTAACTGCCAACTCAAAGGTCTTTGGCAGCTTCGACTAGTAAGGCTATTCCATCCGAGATTTGAGCCTTTTTTTTTATCTCTCTTCTGCTCAGCTTCTGTCTCTACTAACTTCCTTGTAAGCTTTTCATTCTTCTGCTGCAAGTCCTTGACATTCTGCTTCAATTCTGCATAATGCAAATCTGTGCTTCTCTTTCTCTTCAAGGCTTCTTTAGACACTATTATTAGCTCTTGATAATTTTCATTCACTTCCTGTAAGTCTTCTCTTAGCCTTCTATTTGCTAAGACTAGGGCATCATTAGTCTTTTGCATGCATTCCATTTGATGCCTATATTGTTTGATGGTTCTTTGCAGGTTCTCCATGTCTGAGTCAAAAACCTTCCCTGTTATGGTATTTTGCATCTCATTGGGCAGCCAAGGGACATTCAGTCTTCTGAAAATATCCTCATCTTCCTGTAACAGCTCTGAAGATACACCATGAAAAATAGGGTTCTCCTGACTTGTTGTTTCAATGGGTGTAGTTTCATCTATCAAGTTTTGATTTTCAGAATAAGAAACCTCAATTTCCTTCTTTTGTTGTTCGTTTATTATTTCATCTTTTAATTCCACAAACACAACAGATAATTTTGTTTGAGTGAGACTGCAATCTTCTACTGACTTCAATGACCTTTTTTCTTTTGTATGCTCAGAAACTGGACTATTTATAACTGCTTCCTTCTTGATCTTGAGTTCTTCATCTGAAGATTCATCATCAAGTACATTTATCTCTTCTGTCTTCATTCTAGGTTTTAGCAACTTTTTCATATTCAGCCTTAACTTGTTTTTAGATCTAGTTTTTGGTCTCCATTCTGAAACAAGTTCTTTTACCATCTTCAAAGTTTTTCCTTGATGCTCAATTGTGGCTAGCTCTATACCTTCGATTTTGGTTTTCTTTTTCTTTGGCTTCTTTGTTTTATCTTCTTGATTGTACTTTTCTGTGTATTCCATCCCAGCTTTAGTTTTGAGAGTGAATTCATCCTCTTCTAGTAAATATCCCTCATCCTCAGATAGGACAGTGATGGGGCTTCTTCGTTGAACCTGAATGTCCTCTTTTTCTAGAGCACCCTTTTCTGTGACAACAATTTTCTCTTCATCGAGAGTTTCTGCTGGTGCCATGTGTTTCTCAGGCTGATCTTCTTGTTGTGGAAACAATGAATATTTACCTTTACTGTCAGCTACAACCCTTTGAGGTTCATTGTTACCCTTCAAAGGTTCTGGTTCTTCTTCAAATTTAATCTCTTTTTTGTCTTCATACTTGCTCTCCTGACCTAGTTTTCTGACTAGAGATTGACCTTTGTCTACACGCTTTTTAGCTTGCTACTCTTTTTGCTTGGTCTGAAAACCAGACCAAAACAAGAAATGCTCCCATGTCTTCCCTTCTCGTTGTAGAACTGTGCTGATAATAAGCTTAATCAGACCATGATGGAAGATGGATTGTGTAGTATGATCATGATGACCCTTAATCCTGCTTCACATCTTTTGCAGACTTCTGAATAAGAAGAAATGAAGGTTCATTTTGGATTCACCAATTAGATGCTGTAGAAATCTAAAATGGTATTTGAAAACATAAGCATATCTGCCTTCAAAAGTGATATAGCTTTGTAGAATTTTAATGGGCTGCACCCATTCATCCCTGACCTCCTGGATTAACACCCCTTTGCATCAGTCTGGAGTAATACCAGGTAAAAGGTACCTTTGATCATCAAAAGAAAAAGGCAATTTTTTGAACCACATTTTACCTTCATTCTTGACTCCTGTAGCTTCAGCAACTAAATCCACAGTCAATTTAAACTTTAAAGTATCAAATACTATCATGTCCTCCTTATAGCTTTGGGAAAATTTATAAGAAACCTCAATGTTATAGCCATTGATTTTCCTGAAGAAATCCAACCAACCAGCATTTTGAAAAAGCTTTGCACAATCTGGAAATTTGTCAATCCAATTTAGCTCAGTGGGTTCGATTCTATTTGTTTTGCCACTTTTACCCATCTGCTTTCAACAACTAAAACCTATGTACTTTTGGAGTTCTATTAATGAGCTAACAGGCTACTTTCAGATTTTGAAGAAGTAGTGGCTTAATGTATCGCTAAATTTCAAATTTCCACTTGTCACAGCATCTCAAAGAACTCTTAAACTGATCTATTTTTTACAGGAGCTTTGTTTAGAACCTATATTCATGTTTTCCCTAATGAATTTTAAGAAAGCAAGCTTTTCTGAGAAAAAACCCCAATGTAGCAGTCGCTATCGGTTTAATGTGGAATACCCTATTCTCGCTTTGCTGTGGATGTTTAAATCAATTTTTTAGGTACATGGTTGTTCAATTCCTCTGTGCAAGTGTCTTCAGGGCTTTAATTCGCTACCATCTGGCAGAACGAGCAAGCCCTAATTTCTCTGTAACTGCAACTTCTGGCTTTCAGGCACTTGTCCTCTCTCCACCTATTTTCCAGCTTCGTAATGTATCTGTGAAATAACTCATTTCACGTCAAATTCGTCTAACACCTCCTCCTGTCATGATATGCACTATTCCAGCTAATAATCTCCACGATCTCTTCCATGATCTAGCAGCACCTGTTTTCATAATTACTACTGGAGAAACACGTATGACCAGCCTTCATTCATGTGATTAGTCACTTAGCAATGAAACCATGCAAAAATTTAGATTAAAAAATAATGATTTCGGCTGGCGCGATATTCTTGTAGTGCCACTGTATTAACTTTTCATGATTGCGCTACAAGAATAATATGCATTCAAATTTTGGCCCAATTTCAACTATTTTTCCAGTTTAAATGATAAACCACACTCTTTGAGTATGTTTGTGACATATTTACCTAATATAAATCCTATTTATCCCTTCAAATCCTAAAAGAAAATAATAAGAAATCTAAAAGCAAGCAAAAAATTAAAAATTTCATTTGAAAATCAAAAATTTCCTAAAGGAAGCAAAATGAGAAAAATTTAGCAAACGAACAAAATTAAAATCAAAATCACAATCAAAATATAAAATCGAAGAAAACAAGTTCATGACTTAACACGGTCTTTATATTGAGAGTTTTTGTAATTGTATATTGTATCATTTTTATTTTTGTTACTTATTAATCGACATGACTAACGTTCTTTGTTTGATGTTTTAATTGTAATTATAAAGCAAGGGCCTCCTAGGGCTGTTCCGAACATGGACAATGTGGTAATTGCAGAACAACTAGCGCAGGAAGAACAATATGCAGGTCCTTCGAATACTGATCATGATCAAGTTAATGATGATCATATGGAATTAAACGATGATCATGACGATAACATAATTGAGGATGATGGTGCAAATACATTAATCAATGATGCATTTAATGTTAGAATGGACGATGATCAACATCATGCACCGCCAATTGATGACTTTGAAGATATTAATGATTTACCTACACTTGAGAAAGCGACGGAACCGCTTTTTGAAGGCTCCCGCATAAGTGTTCTCTCTGCTGTGTTGCTGATAATGAACTTGAAGGTTATGAATGGTTTTTCAAACACATCCATCATGTTGGTGTTAAGGTACGCATGTGTTTATATGTGATCCGTTGGATCTCAACTTTAGTGCATATACTCCAAAACTATGTCACGCCTTTCAATCAAAACCACTTTGATCTTATAATATACTCCAAAAAATAAGGATGTATTTGTTGTCGTTAATATTATGCTCTTCAAATATTATACTAACCATTTCTTTTAAATTTGTTGTAACAGATTGATAGGTGAATATTTGTTACCGGCATCAAATAAATTACCTCGCACATATCGAGATTTAACTTCCATCATGAAATATGTTGGAATGGAGTATCAAGCAATTGAAGCATGTCCTAATGATCATATTTTATATTATAATCAGTATGAGCTTGCAACAGAATGCCCTATATGTCATAGCAGTAGATACCGAACAGATCAACTAACCAAAAAGGTGTCTCGTAACGTTCTTCGTTATATTCCCATTATTCCACGCTTGCAATGACTGTTTGGGTGCAAAAACATAGCACAATTTATGGATTACCACGCACGGAATAGAAGTGGAGATGATATTCTTCGAATGCCTGCAGATGGTTCTGCATTTACAGACATGGAGGAAAAATGGCCATACTTTAAAGAAGAACCTCGTAATGCTAGACTTTCTTTGGCAGTGGATGGTGTCAATCCATTTGCAGAGATGAGATCTACTAAATCGATCTGGCCTGATTTTGTTATCAACAATAACATTCCTCCATGGATGTCAATAAAGAGGGAGCATATAATGTTGGCAATGATTGTTCTAGGTATAATTTGTACTTTAGAACAGTGTTTTTTTAATGCATTAGTATTTAATTTGTCATGAAGATCAATATTGTTGCATATTCATGTCATATATATTTTTCATTTACTTATATGTATTGTATTTGTTGTTTTCTTTTAGGTAAGTTCCAAGTTAAAGATATGAATGTATATATCGAGCCTCTTGTTGATGAACTACTTAAGCTATGGAATGGTGTCACTATGTATGATGTTTCTAGACCAGTAGGGCAAAGGGAATTTCAATTCCATGCAATGCTTTCCTGGACAATTCACGATGCTCCAATGCTAACACATTTTTGTGGTCTTCAAACAAAGGGAAAATTTGCATGTCCAGTTTGTGGTCCCAAGATGAAATCCCGTCATTCAAAGAGTTTGTCAAAGGTAATGTTTGATGAGTGTAGGCACTTCCTCTCTAAGAATCATAGATATCGAACTACCGAAAAACATCTTTTTAATGGGAAAGAGGAGACCGCATTAAAACCACAGCGAATGACACCTCACATATGGAAGTTGCAATATAATAGAAATCGTCAAGGTATGATTCAATTTGTCTATCTTATATATTCGTATTGATCATCTCTTATATGTTTTTAATGTTTTATTTTGGATTGTATTAATTTTTTTTACTGTAATATACTACATTTTAATCTCTTTAACTTATATATTGATTACTAATGGTCTCCATGAACATCATGAAGGTGTAAATGGGCTTCCACGAGGAATGAAAAGTTATCCGAAACAATTTAGTAGGCTGCCTTACTATGAGCACTTACTAGTTGTTCATTTGTTTGATACAATGCATATCGAAAAGAATGTAACTGAAACACTATGGCGAATATTAGACGAAAGGAGTGACAAAGAAAAAATTGTCAAAATTTGCAGTGACATTCATGAATCCAATCATGCAATAAAAGATATCATTGAACATTTAAACAACGATGGAGACCAAATTAATATAAGGTCACTTCCATGGTTATTGACTGAGCAACAAAGCAATGGAGTAAAAGAAGTGATACAAAAAATGAAATTTCCCACAGGATTTTGTTTGAACATAAAGAATATCTTAACAAGGAAAGGTGATTTTGGCGGGGTAAAAATGCATGATTGGCATATCTTCATTAAGGTAATTATATTTTTGGTATATATATTGGTATATTACAATACTGCATGTTTTTTGTTTACTTCTTTTCTTAATTTTGAAAAATATATTGATGAGACGTGTTCATTGTTACAGTATGTTCTACCTGTATCTCTCCCAAACAACTTTGACAATAATGTCAAACAGGTCATATATGATCTTGGAAAATACATGAGGTAATTAGAAACAATATTTTTCATGCATCATCATGTAATTTGTTTAATTCATTGAATAACTTATATGAATTGACATTCGTTTTAGTCAATCATGTAGATTTGTACTACAATCTTAAATTTTCGTCGTTAAATGATATCGTTATTTTCTTGCTTTACATGTAGATGGTTGTCATTGAAAGAAATCCACAAAGAAGATATAAAGTATTGGAAGAGAGAAATTCCTCGTTTAATGTGTCAAATGCAGAGATTTCTACCTTCGGCATTTTTCAATGCACAAGAACACTACCTCATACACCAAGTTGAGGAGATTGAATTATGTGGACCTATACATGCAAGGTCCATGTGGATGGTTGAGAGGCACTTGAAATTTATGAAGGCTTTAGTTAGACAAAGAGCACGTCTAGAGGGTTCTATGGTGGAGGGATATATGGTATTTCAGGCCATGGTGTATATTGTTGAATATCTTCCAGGGTTGGGGTCTATTAATACCGAATTAGATCAATGCATTGGTGATCCAAAGTCCACTAAGAAATTAGAAGGAGAGTACCTGATGGGGAAAGGTAAATTGAGGAAGGTCAAAGGTAATTATTAAATGGTGTTATAAATTAATAATGTTAATACATTTTAATAGTATCGGACATAATTATTTCATTTTTAATATTCATTAATGATATGCATCATTAATATTTATAATGTTACACTGCGTTAAGTAATTATAAATTTTTGAGTTGATTTATGTAATTTTATTTTCATGCAATTGGTCGCGAGTGGGATGCACTACATTTGTACGTCGCAAACAATCTTGATTGGATGAAGGTATGGATTGAACAATGGAATGAATCTGGTTGAGGACTATCATGGGAAGGTGTGGCTTCATTGGTTAAAGAAGCACATCGCAATGGAGATGTCAATCTAACAGAAAGGGAAATCGATTTAGCATATGGTTTAAAAGATAAACAGGTAAGCATGATATTATAAATATATAAGCCATAATATTTTCAATTACATCGATATTCATGTTCATCTTGATTAATTCCATTTTATTTGCATACTTTAAGAACATAAAATACTTACTAGTTCATTATCAATTGCAGGTAAAACACCACAAGGCTATGTGGTGCAACGGTCGTAAATATCGCATTAAAAAGTTGGATGACACAAGGAAAACATGTGATTCTGGGATAAGTGTAGTCTTTGAGGTCACTAATGTTTCATCTAGAAGCGACAGACGTCCAGAATTGTCAGAAAATCGATATTATGGATATTTGGAAGATATCATTGACTGTGACTTTAAATCATTCAAAATAATTGTTTTTGTTGTGAAATGGTACAGGCTACGATTGAATCGATTTGATCCCGATAGAACTGTTATTGAACATGCTAATGGATTTACCATGGCCAATACAAGGTTGCTTGAGTCACGAACGTTAGAGCCCTATGTTCTTCCAAGTCAATGTGAACAGGTATTTTACTCAGAATTTCCTGGTAGACAGGGTTGGTCGTTTTTTATTAGACATGATCCAAGAGGAAGGCCGGTAAAGTATAATATTGTAGAGGAAGCTGAAGAGGGTGTTGAAGAAGAAGGTGATCATGTAGAGGATCAACATGAGTTGGATGTTGATGATCATAATGTTACGCAGGAAGATGTTGAAGAGTTAGTTGAAGAAGATGATGTTAGAGACAATGATCATGATGAAGATGATATTGACGATCATGATCAATTTATTGAAACTAATTACAGCGACGATGATGATGATATAGCTGCCTCTAATCCTTATAATGTTGAATCTAGATCAGATGATACAGATGCAGACTTGGATGGAGAAGATGATCATGAAGTGCATTGAACATCATTCCAAGTGATGTTGGTGGGGGGGGGGGGGCAGATGAGCTTCCACCTTCACGTGGTTGTCCCTGTTGAGTAGAGAATATTAAGATATTCTTGAAACAAAGAGAAGCTCGTTAAGGTATTTTACTCAGAAGTTCCTCGTAGACAGGGTTGGTCGTTTGTTATTAGACATGATCTAAGAGCTGGAAGGAAGGTAAAGTATAATATTGTAGAGTAATGCTTTTACTAGTTTGCTTAAATATAAGACTTAGTGGGAGCATAGGTCACGGGTTCGACTTGTCCGCCTTATTCATTTTGGGATAACAAATGTTGTTTTTAAATTATGGTTACAACCATATGCTACCCGCCAAAATTATACTCTTTTACATATTTTAAAACATAAAAATTTTTAAACCCATGCCAACAGTAGCAGAGCTATAGGGTTTAAACAGTCCCATGCGAACAGTAGCAGAGCTATAGGTTTTAAACCCATGCAGCATTCGTTCCTTTTCTTCCCTTGTTTACGCATAAGCAGTACTAGATGCGATGCAATATGTTGAGCTTTAATAGGTAGAATAGAGGTGGCTAGAGCTTGGGTGGGGGTTTAAGAAGCAAAGTAGGTAGCAGGAGCAGTCCGTCGTTTCGATTTGGAGCAGTCCGCCATTTCGTCGATTTGGAGCAGTCCGCCATTTTGATTTGGAGAAGATTCAGTCTGCCATTTCGATTTGAAGCTCAGTCCATTCAGCCCCGCCATTTTGATTTGAAGCTCAGTCCGCCATTTCGATTTGAAGCTCAGTCAATTCAGCCATTTCGATTTGAAGCTCAGTCCATTTAGCCATTTTGATTTGGAGCTACCATTCCATTCCAAATGTCTTCAGTAAGTGACATTCTCACCCATAGCTTCATTTTCCTAATATGCACACTGTGTGGGACATTACATCTATAAATGTTCATTCTGTAGTCGGTCCAAGTCCTCCAACTAGAAACTTGGCTTATTGATGCAGGCACCACCTGCAATACCTAAGCAGACCCTTGATTCCCAAATTTTCTGTACTGGAATCTTCACTTAATACAGTCCTTTACCATTCTTCTCTTAGTTTTTCTTAGTTTCCAATTAACTCTGTGACAGAACTAAAAATAGATAACTGTCACTATACTTGGCAATTCTATCAAAATTGAGCAAGACTTCTCTATTAGCGAATTAAACGCTTTACCTTTTGCTTAGCCCTCAACGAAATTTACTTTACACTCAAAGGTTAAACACCACATGACCATTCGCCATGACCTAAGCCCCAACGGAAAATCACTTATCGTACCAATTGTACCTTCTTTTCATTTTCCACTTCCACCCAATGCACGACAAGTATCTCTCAGCGGAAAACTCCACTTTGCCTCAAGCTTTGAACCATCACTTTCCACTGTGATCGTCATCATTGATTTCTGACTTCACAACTCCGCTCTCATCCTGATCGTTAATCTCCTATGTGATCAGAACCATCCATTACTTAGCTCATCAATCTCCGCTCTATTCTTGATTGTTGATCCCCAAATTTTATACATATGAGCGCCACTTATAGACTGTACACGTGAGCTAGGGCTTCTACACTGTGACAATTATGGTGACTCACAAACCATTACAATATTCCATGGAATCGATGTTTCGCTAATCAGATGTATACTTGAAATAGAAGGCTAATCAAATCCCACATGGCTGAACAGAATGTTAACATATATATAGACTATATTTTACCCTAGGATATACACTGTAACGTTTCCAATAATTCACACTTCATTTCACTATTCCTTAAACTTGATGCTTTCAGATGAAATTGATGAATCATATGTATCCAACCAATAATAACAGAAATATCACAACATATACAGATGAGATGAATCATATATACTGATATTTTACATGGTAGAGAGGAAATTTAATGATTCTCCATCATTTTATTACATTTCACTGTATGTAATCAATCACACTCTACACCCTGCTCTCTCTTCTCGAGCTCTGTGAGGTAACCTTCATCTAGGCTAAGCTACCTATTCAAAATACTAAAGACTGCATTTATTTACAATGGATTTCTGTTTCCAGATCCTATGATTAAGGAACAGAGTCCTTAATAACCTCAACTGACCCTTACGAGTCATCATTGAATCACTAACACTTAACAAACCCTATCTTATCTTTTACAAGTGGAAAGGATCTAGAATCCTTGACCATTATTCAAAATTTTCACAAAAATAACAATTTACACAAATGTGAGACCCTAGGTCTCTTTGAATTCTCTTTACCTTGATGAAGTCATGGGTGACTTCTTTTTCATGAGCCTATGCTCCTGCATCACTTATGTCACCCTATACCGATGCCATCACATCCTTCCAAAATGATCTCTAAGGACTTTGTGACTAGTGCAACAAAGTTGTGTTAGAAATCATGAGATAGAGGATCTATGATTAATTCAATAAATACCCTATCCCAATAAGATAAACACAAGATAGATGTATCGCATACCATAAACACATATAAAGACTTTAAGAGAGTGTGCAATAGATAGGATGCCCTTGGGCTAATGAATAATTCAATTGAATGAGATGATTACAATCCACAACCACCCACAGGTCCACCCATTAAGGGCCTCAATTACCCACCTAGTGGTTTGGAACATGGCCACAAGTGAATATTAGCCAAGATATCTCAACACCCCCCGCCCCTGATTTTCCCCGTGTATTGGTTTCAGTTCGAAATTAATGTTTTTAATTACTTTTTTGCAGTCAGCTGATCAGGGTAAATCCCTAATGGAGCTTGAGAGGCCGACACCCCCCTATAGGCGACAGGTATATATACCGCATTTTTACTTACCTGCTTCTTTAGAAAGTACATTTGTTTAATTATGATATCAACGTGGTCAATATTTAAATATGTTTTTAAATAAGATTTTCCCTGTGTATTGGTTTCAGTGCGAAATTAATGTTTTTAATTACTTTGTTGCAGTCAGCTGATCGGGGCAAGTCCCCAATGGAGACTGGGAGGCCAACACCCCCCTATAGGCAACAGGTATATATACCACATTTTTACTTACCTGCTTCTTTAGAATGTACATTTGTTTAATTATGATATCAACGTGGCCAATATTTTGTTTGTAGGCTGAGGGTCGAGGTAGGAGCCCCATGATAGATGATATGTCGATAGATGTTAGCACGCCACGCTCATCGGGTCATGAGCAGGTATATAGCACGTTGTGAATTTCAGAAACTGTATTTATACATATTTATGTTATCTAATTATATTAATAATTTCAAATTGATATTAATGTTTTCTATTTTTATGTCGGATGATACTTATCTATAGATGGATCCAAAGGATATGGATTTGGGGCACATTCTTGATGATGTTGACCTCAAGAATTCAAAGAATATCCAGGATGCAGTTCAAAAAGCAAAAACAAAATTAAATCAGGAGGTCGTCAATCTGCTTATATCGAATACGCAAATGACATAGGATGAGACTCAAGCAAAGATAGATCGTGTGTTGCTTAAAGTAAAGCATTTGGATGTAAGCTGCAAACTCTTTCATTATAAGTCTATTTCAAATGCAATTTTTTTTCCGATTCGTATATGTGTAACTAAAATATTATTTGTTTCTACAGGAATATTTTTTCCCTGGTGAGAGGCATGCTGGTACCATTGAGCATGACACCCCCTTCACCACTGATCATGTATCGTTGCCATCTGGCCAGTCGGAAACACAAAATGAGACACCCCTGATGGAACATGAGAGTGCCAATGAGGATCAGGGGCCAGTACATGGAGAAGAGCATGACTTTGATGCTGCCGTCCTAGCATTTCCTGGATCTTTCCGTGTCACTAGCACGGGAACATTTGAGACTACTTTTTTGGTGGATGAAGATCTCATTCCCTACAAGATGGAGAAGATTCCAGGTACTATTTACAAAATGTTTTAACTATATATTATAATTTTATTGGAATGTAATTATGCATCATTCTTTTTACGCTTCTTAACACATACTCGTTTTTGTAGGAAATGATGTCTTTTATAAACATCTTAATGATTGGTCTCTAGAGCTGTTTGGGCCCACTATCCGCACATGGTGGAACCGACAGAGTAAAGTTTTGAAAGATGAGCTTATTGCTCGCTTGGTTGGGTTTTTTGGTGCCGAAACCTTCAACCAAAAAAAGGTTCTCGAAAAAGCTGGCCAACATTTACATTATGTATGGGAGCAATATCGGAACAACTTAGTAGATAATCCAAAGTATGAGCGCCCTCCGATGATTCCAACAATGGAGTGGAAATGCTTAATAGATGATGCAAGGGAGAAAGCTGCGAAAATAGCGGGCAAGCTAGTACCCGAGTCAGCTAGAAGGTATGCAATAATTTCAGCAATGCAATTATATGTTTATTACACTTTATTTTCCATTTTTTTGCAATGTCTAATGTATTTAAAAATACTTTTATAGGCTACCAGATACGTCGAAGGCCACTCGGGCAAGAATAGAAAAACATGGGCAACACAAGCTTGGCCCTAGTGGATATTCCAACCTGCAAGCACGAATCGTAAGTATGATCAATAATTATTTTATTGTATAGAAATTATAGATTGCATTTAAAATTGTTTTCATGATGATATAACAACAACAATGATAATCTAATTGAAAATTGCAGGCTCAAAGATTCCACGATTTGCCAACGGAGGAAGACATGAGGATCGGCTACCAACCCGGGTTTTCAGGTGTTGTTGAACATCGAACAAGCAGCTGTGGTATCCAAGCAAATTCTTCCAATGATCCATCCTGCGAACAGGTAACTACAATAAACAAATTCTATTTAAGATTGATTCATTGTGTTCTATATTCATTAATAAACTAGTACATAAAATATTGAGTCTCTTTGTGTTAAGCCGCACAGCGAAAGTAGAGAAAATGCAGAGGATGGAAGAGAAAGAGATACTGAAGTTCATGTTGATCGAAATCTAGGTAATAAATATTCTTGTGTTAAAAAAAAATTAGCATGGATTAAAGTCTCAAATATTAAATTGCAAATACTATATTGTTGTAAGTGTTGATGTTTTAATGCAGAGGGTCTTCATGTGCAACTTGAGGCAGCAGCAGAAGATCAAACGCAGGAAATTCATGTCACCCATGAGTTGCCAGGTACAAAGCACCGCTTTAATGTTTTTTTCTTAATGAAGGACTTACAATGTTTATAATAGTAAAAACACGTCAAGTAATTAATATTTCTTCATTTTTCCAGTACATCCTGGCACCTTACAGCAGTCACATACACATCGTGAGCACACGACCCGTCGACAAACACGATCACAGACAGCTACAGAGGGCATAGGAAACAAAAAACAATTGGTAGAAGAGGATGTCACACTTAGAGAATTTGTGGAAGAAAAAAGCGTCAAAAAAAGTAGTGATTGTAATAAGTACACTATTACATTATTTTTTTATGCATTGTCCTCGGATATTATTTTTTATATTATGGAGTAATGTCTTCAACTATTTATTTTTTCTATGTACGAATGAATGAATGAGTTAATTAATGAATGCTATAAACTAATTAATGATCAAATGCACATAATTCCTTTAAGACAAGAAACTCACGATGTTCGCACAAAAGATCATTTATTTCCAAGCACGTGCATTGGGTATGGGGAATTGAGAGTGATGTGAGGGGGGGGAGGGGTCATATGAGCTTCCAACTTCACATGGTTGGCCCTGTTTAGTAGAGAATATTAAACTATTTTCGAAACAAAGAGGAGCTCAATAAGGTAAAATGCATGCATTATTACAATGTTTCTTTCTTCTAGCTAACTATAGACATGCATTTTCTTTATAATGCAGAGTGAGAATCTTGATGGGCTGGAGCTTTCTGGTTTGGAAGATCTTCAAAGTCTCAGGATGAGGATCGTTGGAATCCATTCTGTGCATCAATACCTCAACATCTTTTGCAAACTCTACATCCGGCTCCAAATCCACAAATATGAAGAGGTACTTATCCTTCAATTTAATTTAGATTTTCTATTGATTTTTCAATGTGAAGTAGAAAAGAAGGGTTCAGTAAATCATTCCCAAGAAATAGATGAAAGCCAGTGGATGAACAGCAGGCCTGTAGCAGAGGTATTGAGGTTTTATTTAGTCTTAGTGTGTTGCAACTAATGAAGTTCCTAAGGTAAATTTCATGGTAGTTCTCACATTGACAATCTGGAATTGGTTTGCTAATATGATTAGTGGGTTGTTATTAGACGTTCATAAGGTGGAGCTTGCAAATCTCAATAATGGTGATTTGTCATTCTTTAAACCATTTCATTTGTCCCAGGGTATAGAAGACCCTAGAATATCCTGTTAACTAGCACAAGGTCATGTTGTCAACAAACCCAGTGAGGACTTGTGATGATCGAGAAATACAATACGATAAGTCTTGTATTTTTGTCCTATTTTTAAATTAATAATTTAATATATGTGGTTGCTTTGATTGAAATTGCCCATAACACTGACTTATGCATAGCTAAAACCTGCTTTTGAATATTCTGTCATATGTAGTTATGTATGTAAGGGCTTGGTATGAATGGATGACATGTGTACTATATGTGTAGTATGCTTCCTCTTACAATTGCTATGCGTGTAGAACTCTGTTGTTCCTGACCTCTACTGTTGATATTCTCCTACTTATAGCTGTAACAAAAGTGTATTTTCAAGGTATTTGAGGGAAATTCCAACAGCTTCTCACGTTTGCAATTGGGATTATACCATCTGGACATCTAATTGGAATGGGATCAAAGTAAGAATTTCTTATTCTTCATGTTTGTTTGAACATCATTCTTCATTTTTCCCACAAAGTTTAAAGGGATTGAAATGAGATGCCCCCCCCTTCCTCTTCTCAAATTCATGGGTGTTGTTATCACTCCGTAATTTCTTGAGGCTGTGTTCAAGAAACCCAAAGGTAACCTACAACCAATCTTTAGGATGACTGTCTGACTCATCCAACCAGAGAGGGATCTCTCTTTGTCACTGTATGATAAATGTATCAAGGAATAGGAGAAACAAGGCCAGATTCTCAAGGTAACAAGTGTTTTCAATGTTGATCAAGGTGTTGGGAAAGTTCAAGAGTAAAGAACATTGGGAAATGGAGTCAAGGATTGAGGCTTAAATCAAATGAAAGAGTAAATCAGGTCACAAAGGTTTAAGGCCTTTTGCATGCATTTGGAACAGATCATTAAACTTTAAAGGTGATAGCAGAAGGTAGAGAAGAGATTGTTTATTTTCAGAAGCATGTGACTATGAATTCCTTAAAAAAGTAGGAAAGACTGATGAAAGACAGGGAAAAGTAAATTATAATAGAGCACCAGAACACCAACGATGAATTCTATTACAGTTTATCTTTCAATGGTATTTACTGTAAATACTGTGGAGCATGGAAACATGAATTCCAAAGATTTAAATTAACAGTAAAGAAGAGGAAATAACACAGATGAATGAATTTCACATAGAAGACATTCTGCAACAAAACATGGAAGGAATCTTAAACATGAGAAAACATGTATGTCTGTTCTTTCATTGCAGTTCACAAAATCCCAGATACACGAGTCTTTTCTTCTTTACAATATGAATTTATTCGACCAAAGACCAACCCTCTCCCTATCAAAGTAGGGTCTATTTGTAATTAATCTATTCAAAGGAGAGATGCAAAAAACTAGGAAACAGTTACATACGTGGGGATCATGTCCCAGTAAAATAGATTAAATCCTATCTTCTAAAACAGATGTCATAGTGACCATCTATTACATAACCAACTCTAAAAATAGAAATGACAGCTGTATGAATATTTATGAGGTGGATAATCCTTTTAGGATCAACAATATCCTATTCATTTCCAGGATGGAAAGAGATATCATTGATGTTTTCTGATAATTTTAGCCTTCAAAGGCGCATACTGTCTGAACAGGCTCGCTTGATTAACTTGTCATCTTCCTCTGAATATTTCCAAAACAACTGTAAATAAAGTATCTGTGTGACTGTTGCTTACTGTAGTAACTGCAGACAGCAAGCTAGCATCATGGACTCCCTAAAACTTCTTTTGCAGGATCTAAACTTTATAGTTCTCAGCAAGAGTATCAAATATCTGACAACCTTGACTTACTTATGCTTCACGAACATCTAACTGGCACTTCCTGGACCTAAACTTGGTATAAGAACTCGTGCTCCCACCCTGAATACTTCATTCCAAGCGTCATCCTTTGGAACAGAAGCATCAGATAATTCTTCCATCAGCACATCAAGCTCTATTAAAAGACCTTTTGTAAAGACAGGCAATTTAGATTTAACCTCCCTAAAAAGTAATGGAAGTTCGAAGTCCTGCCTCATTTTGCTTACTACCACCATGCCTTTAAGTCCTTTTACCATATCATTAAATTTGTTATGGTCTGATCTGGCTTTAATCAACATTTCTTTATAGTCAGGCCATGCTATTAGCATATTCTCATCATCCCAAAAGGATGGTAAACCATAACCAATCAATGGTAAAAAGGCTTGCTTGAACTCCTACACTTGCTTTTTAATCTGGGACATATTTCCTCTGATTGAATTCAATAGAGTATATTTCTGCAACACCCTCCTGGCATCTACTAACAGAACAGTTCTGTTACTCACCTTTAAAACCTATAACTCAGAAGCAGGAGCTTTACTGAGGAAAATAATTTCGTTTTGAGCTACCTCTTGAGTTCTGTTAATTAACTTTTCCTCAACTAATTTACATTTGTTGGATGCCACTCCCAATGCCTTCTCATGCTCCTCCACAATCATCAATTGAGGCCTGAAAGCATTGATATCTGCTATCAATTCATCCCAAAGCAAATGCTTTACACCTTCCAGTGGCAGAACTCCCTTGGTTTTCTCTTTCAACTTATAAATCTTATCTTTCAGTTTATCATTTTCTTCTTTGAGCTTGGTGATTTCCTGCTCTCTAGGATCCTGAGCTTTAATCTCTTCAATCTGCATTTTAAGTTCAGAAATTGTGTCCTCTAAGTCTGAAACCTTCTCCTTGAAATTCTCAATTTCAGCTTCATGTACAGACATATCTGCAATGCCATGTATGATCTGGTCCATTGGTGACAAAGGACTAGTTCCCCTGTTTGATTTCAATTGTTCAATTTCTTGAAGCAATTTACCTTTCTCTTTCTCCAATGCCTCTTTCTGCTCCTAAAGGACTAGAATTTTGGCATTATCTTCCACAACCTTTGCCTTCAAAGTAGCTATCTCTTCATACAACTTAACCAAATTAGGTGAAGGTGTAGTATCAACATTAACATTTACAGCTTTACCCCTCCTTCTAACTGTCTTAACAGTTTTGACTTTGAGTGTTGGCTGGCTTTCTGCCCCTTGTGCAGGTGGCAACTCTTTATATGAAGCCAGCTTAGTTTGTAAATAAGCCACCTGTGTAGACCATGCTTTGTTTGCAGCTTTCTCCTGCTTCAGGTGAGCTTCCAATTTTTCTATTTTCTGCACTGCATTCTTATGTGCCAAGGTCTCCCTAGTCAAGTCAGCATAAAGGACTTCATTGGCTTGTTTGTGGAACCAAAT
Source organism: Larix kaempferi (assembly GCA_027924585.1). Taxonomy (NCBI): domain Eukaryota; kingdom Viridiplantae; phylum Streptophyta; class Pinopsida; order Pinales; family Pinaceae; genus Larix; species Larix kaempferi. Next base: position 205,309 of record BSBM01001482.1, on the reverse strand, counting down.
CTTGTTAGGAGATGGTAATTGATCCATTTCTATACGAATCTTAGAAGCCTTTTCATCATCAGTGATGGCCAAACTTAAAGATCCAGTTGCTGAATCCCTCACTGTCATCAATGTTGTCTTCATATCAGATTTTTCTTTGAGTTCATTCAATTGTTTTTGCTCTTGCATCACAGACTTATTTCTCTGATCAATGTAATGTTTGAGGAGACTCTGCTTGTTTTGAAATTGAACTTCAGCAGCTGCAGCATAGCTATATTTCTCGTATTGCAGGACCGGTACAGGGGGCAGTTTACTGCTTTCTTCAGGGTTTGCAGTAGTATTTTCAACTCTGGTCTGTGATACTTCTTCTTGAATAATAGTAGGGGTGATAACTAGCTCCCTTATCATATCAACATCAATGATCTTTGTATCCATGGCAGCTTTCTGCTTTTTAGATGTCTCAGGTTCCTTTGTATCCATCTCTGTGGCCTCTGGTTTTGACTTTTTCTTGGTAGAGGTCTGCTCCACTTTTCCCTATGCAGTATTTGACTGTGAAAAATCTATATGATCTCTAACCTCTACAATCTCCTCTAAAGGCTCACTAATCCAGATCTGATCATATATAAGAGAATTGGCCTCTCCCATCCAAGTTTCAGCCTGACTGTGCTGAAATATACCTCTGCCATACTCCTGTCTCCTTTGTGAAATAACATGTTTAGGGTCATATTTTACAGGTGGTACTTGAGGGAAATCAAGCTGCTTCAGAACTTCTTCAATAATGGGCAATGTTGCTTCCTTCTTTAAAATGAAATTTCCCACAGTCATAGGATATTTTATCCATGAACTCCTTTTCAATGATGGGGTAGTGAAATGTTCTTTATCTGCAGAGATCCTTTGCCTCATTACCTCTAAAGCAAATACACTGGTAGTTAAAAATATAGGCAACACATATGGTGATCCAGTGAATCCAAAGACTCTGACAAGGGAGAAGTTTTTTGCCATGAACCAATCTCCAATCAAATCAAGGTTTAGGATTTCTTTCAAGTCATTTGAAATTTTGTTGATCTCTGGATTAAACACTCTGAACAGATTAAGTACGATCAAATCCATGAATTTGGCATAAGACTAGGCATGGTAAAATGGTGAAGAAGGAGGCCATTTCTTGAAGGTTTCTGAGTCTGTAATGGCTAGTGCTCCTAACTCAGCATGAATTATCAAAGCATATAAGTATGCCTGATACCTGAAATGATAGATTTTGGAGAAATTGGACAACTGAAAACACATTTCTTTGGCAAAATATTCATCAAACCTAAGGGGTGTTGTTCCAGGTCTATCTAGGTATAGGAAAATTCCTAACATTGCTTCAGTTACCTCCGAACTACTGTCTCACCCTAAAATTTGACTTAATAGGGTTACAGCAGTAGCAATAACTGGTAAACAAAGTTTAGATGAAAAAGGAACAGACAGGTTCTCCACTGGTTTCAACAAAACCTTCTGATACATTCGTTCTTTATCCTCACTAGAAACTTTATTGTAAATCTAGGATATTTCACCTTCATTAAAAGAGATAGAAGTTGAAACGAAATCAACAGAATATTTCAGGGTTTCCGTAAGGGTTTGAGGGTCTACTTTGTAGATAATTCGGTCACCCTGGTAATTCATAATTACTCCCTCTGAGGTTGAAAAATGTTCAGCACATAAGGATACAAATTCTGGGCAACTAGGTAAAGGATACAATGTAGAAGGGATCAAAGTACTGTACACTTTGGTATGGAACTTGAAATTGTCAAAGGAAGTAGTACTGAGGTCATTGTGACTGGTAATGATATCAAAGGGTTTTGAAATTGGGTCATATACATCCCAGAAACGGTCAGAAATCAAGTCTTCGGAGGAATCTAAGGTTTTTACAGTGGTAAACATGGTGAAAGCAGGTAATTCAACAGAGGAATACTAAAAAATTGTGTACCTAAGGGTAAGGGCTGATTGTAGTTACTCACAGTTGAAATGTTGATAGTATATCTGGTATCTGTAGCAGCCGAACCAATCGAACCTTGATCTCCGAGCAGAAATGGTGGAAACAGTCTTTCAACGATCTTTGACGATAACATAACCATAAAATGGCTAGACCGCAGCAGAAAATAGGATATCGTACATTTCTGTACGGGTATTCATTTTTCACTTCCACTCAGCGACAGCCACGTAGCACTCGTCACATCTCAGCGAAAAATGGACTTTCTTTAACCTTCATGATAGATGTATTATCCGCTGAGATCTGAGCCATCAGATCTTGGTGGAAATTAGCACTGCATCTACAGCCCTTGATCTATTCTAGCACTTAACCTCCGTCGCTGTGCATATATTTATTAATTTTTTTTTAAAAATGTTTACAGCCTGTCGGTTAACCGACACCTAGAACACTGTCGGTTAACCGACACCTAGAACATCTACATACTGTCGGTTAACCGACACCTAGAACATCTACATACTGTCGGTTAACCGACACCTAGAACATCTACATACTGTCGGTTAACTGACACCTAGAACATCTACAGACTGTCACTTAACTGACACCTAGAACATCTACAGACTGTCGGTTAACCGACACCTAGAACATCTACAGACTGTCGGTAAGAAGCCATCGGTTTTTTTTTTAAATTGTTCTAGGCATCATTGGATTTGTGTCGGTTAACTGACACCTCTCCAAGGCGTCAGTTAACCGATGGTATGATTAACCGTCGCTGAACCGACGGCTTGGAGAGGTGTCGGTTAACCGACACAAATCTAGCGATGCCTAAAAAAAAACATAGTGTCGTACATGCAACAGGGAAATGTCGAAAATATGACAATATAGCCGTCGGATTTTGGGTCAAAATGTTGTGGTGAGGTGCATTCTTCAAACCAAACAGCATTACCGTGTACTGAAAGCAACCCCATTCAGTAACGAAAGTTGTCTTATGGCGATCTTCCTTAGCAATGTGAATCTGATGGTAGCCAGAGAATCCATCAGTGAATGAGTACATCTCCTGGCCACCCACTCCTTCAATTACTTCATCAGTAAACGAGGTTGGAAAACGGTCATGCAAGCAGGCATCGTTCAACTTCCGCAAGTCGATGCAAATGCACACTTCACTTGTTTTCTTGTCCTACACCACCATAGGACTGATCCATTCGAACTCTTCCACAAGTTCAATAACACCAGCATCCAACATGCGATCAAGTTCGGCCTTGACCTTTTCCTTATGTCACGGATTCAGCCTATAAGGTCATGTCGGACTGGCTTGGCATCTGGTTTTTAATGGAATCTTCATCTCTCCTAAATCACCCAGGATGCCCTTCATTTCGAAAAAAATCGTGGGAAATACATCTTCAAACTCATGAAGTAACTCAGTAACCTTACTCATCATCTTATCGTCCCAATAATTCCCAACATTAGCAAACTTGTGAGTGGCCTCTGTGTCGATATTGAGCTTACAAAGCTTCAATGGTTGACTGAATGGATTACTTGGCGCAGCAGGTGGGACCACATCGTGACTTCCTTCAAATTCAGGAATGTTGACATTCTTGGGATCGTCCTCATCCTCTGGTCCACTACTGATGTTGAAGCACTCCATGAGAGACTGCATCTGGAAATATGTGTGCGGGTCGACAGGGTAGGCCACCGGAACAACCTGAAGTACCACGTCGCGGATGAGCTGTAAGGCGTTATGGACATCAAGGTTGGCATCTTCAAAAGTGAACGTATGAGTGAAACAGACCGTCAACTCCCCCCATGTTGTAACTTCTCGCCACAACTCGGCTGCAGTGTACCATGTGCATGGAATCTCATCAATAGTATGGATAAAAGCATGGACCCACTCATTTCTGGGTGGTGCAACCCATAATTGTTGGCATTCCATCACGTGATCACTGGGATTATTCCGGCCATGATACTTTCCAGTGTGATAAACCTCAGTATCGTCGCATCGAACCATCATCAACCTTCGACACTGTGACCAACCATTAATGGATTTCTTATGTGTCACCCACTAGCATGCTTGAGCATCCTTCAATGCTTCCTCCAATGCAAACAATCACTGTGGTTATAAGACGCAGTTTTCAAATTCTGTCAAAAGGGTGGTTAGGCCAAGCAACCCGTCATAGACAAGCAATGTGATCATTTCTGTTGCAACATGACATAAGGATTGCGTAACTAAGCCACATTTTCAGAATGGTACCTCATGCAATCTGTTCTGCCAATGTTCTAAGGCATCATCAGAGTCAGAAGACACAGAGCTCTTGCTGTGCCACTCCAACTCATCATGGGAAGTAGGATGAATATAATCTTTAGAAATATTGAATGCATGGTCCCATCCAGCAGGATCATCATCTTTTACAGGCTCAACGTATCGGCATCCTTCAGCCAGATCCAACGAGGATATGACTCTGAAATCATGATTCTCAAAGGTCATCATGCACTTCTTGAAGTTGATTACAGCTCCATTATCGTTAGCCCATCCAATCCCCAAGAGCACCGAATAAGAGCTTCCTCCCTCAACCACTTCAATGACATCGAAGTCAGCATAAGTCTTCATGCCCTCACTATCTATCGTGAGTCACGAAACTCGCCCAACGGGTGTTACCTTTGCATGGTTATCCAACCAGAGCTGCATAGGAGACCAGCTCAATGGGGGACTCCCCATCTTCTACCACACCTTCTTGGTTAAGATGTTAACATCCGAACCAAGGTCAAGAATAACAGAGTCAACATCAGATTCACCAATCTGAATATTCATTCGCATCTCCTTTCCAGTCTTCCATCGTTGTAGGGAGTTTACTGCCAACTCCTGCCATCCTTAAGTAAATCGCTCCAACCATTCCTCAATCTCAACCAGGGCATCCAGGTCTCGGGCCAATAAAAGACAGCTTTCAAGAAACTTTTGCAATGTCCCTGGCAGTGGCGGACAATCAGCGTCTGATGTAGTAGCCAAGACAGGTGGCATATCGCAAACAACAGCCTTACCTTGGTCTTTCTCCAAGGTGCAATGTGCCTCCTGTTAAGATTTAATATGCTAAGACAGAAAATAGCAGCATTACATTCCATTTCATAATAATAGCATATACAGGATCACTGAAGAAACAACAAGCACAGCATAAACACAAGAGACAGAGATTTATCCTGGGAAACCCTCATGGGGTAGAAAACCCAGCAAAGCTTCCTCAATATAGATGACCAGCAATATACAAAGATGAAACCCTGAGACATGATCTCCTCCTCCACAATAGCAGACCTCTCCTCCACAAGTGCGCTATCCTCAAGTGTGTGAGAGTGTCAAATGAGGAACACACCTCCTCTATTTATACACTACACTGACATGTATTTTACATAGGTACACGTAGGCTAGTATTTAACCAATGGGTTAAATACCCCACTACAACTGACTGGGTCGACCCCTCTAGGGTGGTCTAACAACCCTTTGACCCACATAACACATAAAGGGCCGACCTCCACTAGGGAAGTCTAATAACCCAATTTACCACATTCTGACGGAGGAATAAACATCTGCGGATATACAATAAGATCTTTACGGAGGAATGAAACATCTCCGGAATAATAAAGTACAATTATAATATTCTTTGAAGTTACAATATCTCAACTCTCCCCCTTAACGAGAAGGATATTATAACAGCATCTGCACGAGCAAGGAGTCATCAACATCATACATGATACATCTATAAATCATTAGAAGCTTTCTCAACATCATCAGTAACTCAACTAGTTACTGGAACATCTTCAATACTGGAACATCAACATCATCAGAGTTGATAGTACTCAATCATCAGCATCGTCAACACACGATCAACACAATCATCAGCATCATCATCACACGATCATCAGCATCGTCATCACACGATCATCAGCATCGTCATCATACGATCATCAGCATCGTCATCATACGATCATCAGCATCACGATCAACATCGTCATCATACGATCATCAGCATCGTCATCACACGATCATCAGCATCGTCATCACACGATCATCAGCATCGTCATCGCATGATCATCAGCATCGTCATCATACGATCATCAGCATCATCATCAGCATTGTCATCACACGATCATCAGCATCGTCATCACACGATCATCAGCATCGTCATCATACGATCATCAGCATCGTCATCATACGATCATCAGCATCACGATCAACATCGTCATCAGCATCATCATCACACGATCATCAGCATTGTCATCATACGATCATCAGCATCATGATCAACATCGTCATCACACGAACATCGTCATCATCAAGGAATGATGTAAACCAGTCATGTACCTTTTGAACCGAAGTCCAGGGATGATCCAGTCCTATCATGTTCTCGGAGACCTCACGTCTACGGATCTTCTTTCGGACTGAAGTCCAGGAATGATCCAGTCCCTTCATGTTCTCGGAGACCTCACGTCTACGGCTCTTCTTTCGGACTGAAGTCCAGGAATGATCCAATCCCTTCATGTTCTCGGAGACCTCACGTCTACGGCTCTTCTTTCGGACTGAAGTCCAGGAATGATCCAATCCCTTCGTTATCGGAGACATACGTCTACGACTCTTCTTTCGGACTGAAGTCCAGGAATGATCCAATCCCTTCTTTATCGAAGACATACGTCTACGGCTCTTCTTTCGGACTGAAGTCCAGGAATGATCCAATCCCTTCATTCTCGAAGACATACGTCTACGGCTCTTCTTTCGGACTGAAGTCCAGGAATGATCCAATCCCTTCATTCTCGAAGACATACGTCTACGGCTCTTCTTTCGGACTGAAGTCCAGGAATGATCCAATCCCTTCATTCTCGAAGACATACGTCTACGGCTCTTCTTTCGGACTGAAGTCCAGGAATGATCCAATCCCTTCATGTTCTCGGAGACCTCACGTCTACGGCTCTTCTTTCGGACTGAAGTCCAGGAATGATCCAATCCCTTCTTTCTCGAAGACATACGTCTACGGCTCTTCTTTAGGATTGAAAGTCCGGGGATGATCCAATCCCCTCAACTGTCCACTAAGGACTTCATTCTCGGAGACCTCCCGTCTACGGCTCTCTTTAGGACTGAAAGTCCAGGTATGATCCAATCCCCTCAACTTTCCACTAAGGACTTCATTCTTGGAGACCTCCCGTCTACAGCTCTCTTTAGGACTGAAAGTCCAGGGATGATCCAATCCCCTCAACTGTCCACTAAGGACTTCATTCTCGGAGACCTCCCGTCTACGACTCTCTTTAGGACTGAAAGTCCAGGGATGATCCAATCCCTTCACATGTTCATCAAGAACATGTATCCTCATCATCATAACGTGTATCACCACAACATGTATCATCATCATCAAAACATGTGTAACCACAACATGTAGAACATGTATAACCACAACATGTATCATCAACATCAAAACATGTATAATCACAACATGTATCATCATCATCAAAACATGTATAACCACAACATGTAGAACATGTATAACCACAACATGTATCATCAACATCAAAACATGTATAATCACAACATGTATCACCATCATCAAAACATGTATAACCACAACATGTATCATCAACATCAAAACATGTATAATCACAACATGTATCACCATCATCACAACATGTATCATCAAAAGCATGTGTACATCTAACCATCAAAAGCATCTATCATCAAAAGCATGTATACATTTATCATCAAAAGCATGTATACATCTAATCATCAAAAGCATCTATCATCAAAAGTATCTAGCATGTATACATCTATCATCAAGAGCATGTATACATCTAACCATCAAAATAAAGAATATAAGAGTCCTAAATCTAAATAATTCTAGGTGAGTAAGTGCAGGAAAAATAGGTAACCTCATCATTGATGAGATAGGCTTGTCTGTCTCATACTGTGCTACTCCCCCTTTCGAGGAGGGTTCTTCTGAACTACACCAAGCTTGTCTCGGAAGTGTTCAAACTTTACTCGAGACAGAGGCTTGGTCAGGATATCAGCAATTTGATCCTCAGTGCTTATATACTCTAGCTTGATAGCTCCTTTCTGCACCATATCTCGAATATAAAAGTAACGGATCTCTATGTGTTTTGACTTATCATGGAATACAAGATTTCCTATCATCTTGATGCAGCTTTGATTGTCACACATAATCATAGTGGAATCCATTTCTAAGTCAAACACTCCATATAATAGCTTCTGAAGCCACACTGCTTCACAGCTGGCAGAGCAGACAGCTACATATTCTGTTTCAGTAGTACTGAGAGCCACACTAGATTGTTTCTTGCTAAACCATGAGATCATGGTAGATTCAATACTATAACATCCACCTAAAGTACTCTTTCTGTCTGAGACACTTCCTGCCCAATCAGAATTTGAGTAACCATGTAAACGGAGTTCATGACCTCCAAGATTATATAGACCAAAATTAAAGTACCTTTTGAGGTACCTCACTACATGCTTTGTAGATATTAAGTGAACCTTTCTAGGTTCTACTAGACACTGACTTACGGTATTTACAACAAAGCATATATCTGGCCTAGTATTTGTTAAATACATCATTGGCCCAAAGATTTGTCTATATAGGGTTAGGTCCACTAAATCCAATGAGTTATTAACTAATAACTTCAAGTTGGAGTCCATGGGAGTGGCCATGGCTTTACACTCCAACATATCAAATCTTTTTAGAAACTTCACAGCATACTTACCTCGATTTAAAAGATTCCTTCTGGATCATGCCATACTTCTAGACCTAAGAAGTAGTGCATTAATCTGATATCTTTCATTTTTATTTCTGCAGCCATTTTCATGATCTGTTTCTCATTCCTTGTCAGAAAGAGATCATCGTCACATAATAATGGTATGATAGGTTTATCATCCACAACCTTTAGTTAAAGGTTAGGATCAGCTTTACTTCTGGTAAGGCCCAAGCTTTGTCATGAAGCTGTCAATTGTCCATTATTCACACTCTGGATTGAGTGATCTTCTGCATATCTATCTGTGCCATCTCTCGTCAGATGGGTCTACTAATATGAGCCTCAAAGTCATTCGAACTCTATGGTGAGTTTCTTCTTGCATCCATGTCATATGTGTATAGAAGCCATATTCAACCTTGTAGCAAGGGTTGAGATCCACATCACCCATGATGATCATTAAGCTCATCAATTGACTACCGATCCTGGGAACCCATACAGAACCTGATTACATTATTAAGAGAATGGTCAAAACTTCTCATCATGATTCTCTTCCTCTTTCTAAGAGAATCTCTTAACCATAAGCTTTCTATAGTGTGTTTGATTTGTAAATCCTTTTGTTGAACATCCATCGCTTGTTCATCATTCATCATGATTTTTCCTACAAATCAAAATTAAGTACAGGATTAGTAATACTTCATAATCATCAAATCATATTGACATAATAACCTATTATGCATACAGATATCATTTACATAGTTATGCAACTAATTTGACCAATACTTTGGCACAACACTTTCCCATATCTTGTATGCATACAGTGGCTATCTAGATGCCTTCCATCTCTACCAGAACATACTATCGAGAGTGTGCACAGCTCTCGGCATGTCAGCAAAGAGGTTTCATTCTAGACAAGCAATAATGGAATGTTTGTCCAACTTACCAATCATATGCACATTAGTAGTATACTGTTCAATGCTCTATGAATGTTTATACTCAGCATTATATATTCTAGGAATACAAATATGCATACAACCTATTACAGGCAATATCATTATTATTTCAAATAACAACTCAAATACTTATCTTTTATGTTTGTGTGGTTGCCTCCCGCTTGATCTTCTGTATGTCTTTTGAACTTCTATTCATTCTGTACTACTGTGCATGCTCAAGAGTCATCCTCATGATCTCATGCACAAACATACACTCATTAGTATATTCTAAATGCTATCAAAACATTATAGTACTAAATAATCTTGAAAATGTATAGTCATGATTAAAGTTAATAAACATTAGTATTCAAGATTTCAGGGAAGTCTTCTTTTACCCATGCATATCATCAATCAAGATAAAAGATATAATATGCATAATCCCTTGATTACTAACTTTATGAATAAGCATAACCAATCATTCCAAGTATACTTATATAAGGGATCCTAACACAAGGTAAGATTCATGGGAAACATACCTGGATTAGTATACCTACTTGGTTATGTACAACACACCTAAACAATCTCTTCAATGATTTAGAGATCCTGAGCTAGAACCTGCATGTCTCATAGGTTAAGAATAATATAACAAAGTCATACATACCTCGTAAGTAGAACAAAGATTATGGATGAGTCTTTGTTTTCATGTTTTCATGGTCATGGAACCTGATTTGTCTTTTGTGATGTACCTGTATCTTGTTAGCAGACAACATCAACCTCACACAACATCATAATGCATTAGTACAATCATAAGTTTCAACACCCTAACCAATGAATATGCATTCATAATTTTGTTAAGGTTATACGACAAATCTAAAATCAAAATTGTACTAACTGTAATAACCTGAAGACAAACATACCATAAACTTAATCATGGACAAATATCGAAACATACCTCGATGAGTCATACCTGTCGAGATCGCTTGTATTCTTCTTATGTAAGGCCTTATCCTCATCTCCCCCTGAGACAGGAACTTCTTCACTTATGCAGGTGACCAATCCATCTTCTTCTAGGATTAACCCAATCCACTTGATTTGCAAGAACTGGACCTGGAGCTGGATATGGGTTTGTCAGAGAAACCCAAAAATTCAAACTTTGAATTTCAGACTTTCAAAAGGATAGAAATATGCGCCTTGACGAGCTGATCAAACTGGTATATTCAGAATTTGAAAACTGCAAAGTTTTACTCCTCAATTTTGCCTTTGAAACTTTCGGATTCACTGGACGTGACCCTAAACTGGGGTTTGATGAAGCCCACTCTTTTGTCCCATCAAAAGGTTTGATCCAAAGCTCTAAGCTTTTATTTTTCAGAGGAGCTTCCAGTCGTGGTCACAGATTTCAAAAATTCCCATTTTTACAGAAGCCCTAATTTTTCACTTTTCTGATCAAAGTCCCGAACTAGGGTCTAATCAAGCCCGGTCTTCTACCCAACCAAAAATTCTGATCTTGGTCTCTAAATTTCTATTTTGATGAGTAGCATCCAGCCGTGGTCTCCGATTACAAAAATTCCAACTTTCTTCAAAGCCCTAAATTCCGGAAGCCATGAATGAAGGTACCAAAAAAATAATTCTGTTTTGACAGAAATATGTACCTGATTGTTTCTGGTGTAACTCTGAAATTTTTGATCCACAGGGTCTGAAAAAGTTTTCTGAGATAGCCTGACCTGTTAGCTTTCCATCCTGACAGGTCGGACCTCAATTGGATTTTCTGAGAGAGAGTTATGTCAAATGTCGCAACGTGACCTGTTTTGGGAAAATACAGGAGAGCAAACTTGTACGGCATGACACGTGTCATTGTTTGACCTTCGGCCTCTGAAAAAGTTTTCTGCGATATCTCGGCCTGTTATCTTTCCATCCTAACAGGTCTGACCTCAATTGGATTTTCTGAGAGAGAGTTATGCCAAATGTCGCAACGTGACCTATTTATGGGATAATACAGGAGAGCGAACTTGTACGGCGTTCCACGTGTCACTGGTTCAACCTCAGCCTCTGAAAAAGTTTTCTGAGATAGTAAAGTCTGTGTACTACCTTTCACGTTTCACGAAATTTCATTTGGAGCTTCCTAGCCCAAGTTATGACCTTTTTCCCAAGGTCACCTGATTTTGACTCAGATCTGGAAGAGGCAGAAACCCTATATTGTACAGATCATAAATCACAAAGTACAACGAATTAGAGGTTGTCCTTTGGACACAAGGTACCTGGAGATTTGACCTTCATCCTGTAACAATTTCAGATCCGAAAACGTAGCCAAAACGGATTTATAGCGAAAGTGCTACGATGACTGGTTTTTTCTATGTAAAACCCTAACCTTCAAATTGTCGTAAGTAACGCAAGTGTCTTTAGTGCCATACCTTGTCTTCCTTCATGTTAGCTCTGATACCATGTTAAGATTTAATATGCTAATATAGAAAATAGCAGCATTACATTCCATTTCATAATAATAGCATATACAGGATCACTGAAGAAACAACAAGCACAGCATAAACACAAGAGACATAGATTTATCCTGGGAAACCCTCATGGGGTAGAAAACCCAGCAAAGCTTCCTCAATATAGATGACCAGCAATATACAAAGATGAAACCCTGAGACATGATCTCCTCCTCCACAATAGCAGACCTCTCCTCCACAAGTGCGCTATCCTCAAGTGTGTGAGAGTGTCAAATGAGGAACACACCTCCTCTATTTATACACTACACTGACATGTATTTTACATAGGTACACGTAGGCTCGTATTTAACCAATGGGTTAAATACCCCACTACAACTGACTGGGCCGACCCCTCTAGGGTGGTCTAACAACCCTTTGACCCACATAACACATAAAGGGCCGACCTCCACTAGGGAAGTCTAATAACCCAATTTACCACATTCTGACGGAGGAATAAACATCTCTGGATATACAATAAGATCTTTACGGAGGAATGAAACATCTCCGGAATAATAAAGTACAATTATAATATTCTTTGAAGTTACAATATCTCAACACCTCCAGGAATGTCTCCCACTCCGTATCAATGTCGAAAGCTACCGTCTTCTGACTAGCCAATTGAATCAGTGGTCGTGAACCATCTTCCCTTATCGTCTTTCCTCCACGAGTGACAACAGCTACCGAAGCATCTTGTGGTCACGGTTCTACAGAAACGGTCGCAATATTTGCACCCTGCGTCTGGTTCTGCTGCAGATTCCTTGGTTGGTTGACATTTGGATTGGTGTTCGGTGGTGGTCACGAGGGTTGGTTCTATAGTGGTTGTTGTACCTGATTCTATACTAGTTATTGTGGCTGGGCCTGATTTTGTAGCTGCGGAGCATTCCCAGCCTGCCATTGTGTAATCAACTGTGGAAAATTCTCAACTGTATGATCATTACCATGTTAAGATTTAATATGCTAAGATAGAAAATAGCAGCATTACATTCCATTTCACAATAATAGCATATACAGGATCACTGAAGAAACAACAAGCATAGCATAAACACAAGAGACACAGATTTATCCTGGGAAACCCTCATGGGGTAGAAAACCCAGCAAAGCTTCCTTAATATAGATGACCAGCAAATACAAAAGATGTAACCCTGAGCATAAGCTCCTCCTTCTCCATAGCAGACCTCTCCTCCACAAGTGCGCTACTCTCAAGTGAGTGAGTGTGTGTGTAAAATGAGGAATACACCTCCTCTATTTATACACTATTCCGACTTGTCTTTTACACAAATCATGTAGGCTCGTATTTAACCAATGGGTTAAATACCCCACTACAACTGACTGGGCCGACCCCTCTAGGGTGGTCTAATAACCCTTTGACCCACATAACACATACAGGGCCGACCCCCACTAGGGAAGTCTAATAACCCAAGTTACCACATTCCGACCGAGGAATAAGCATCTCCGGATATACAATAAGATCTTCACGGAGGAATGAAACATTTCCAGAATAATAAAGTACAATTATAATATGCTTTGAAGTTACAATATCTCAACACTCCCCCTTAACGAGAAGGATATTATAACAACGTCTGCATGAGCAAGGAGTCATCAACATCATACATGATACATCTATAAATCATTGGAAGCTTTCTCAACATCATTAGTAACTCAAGCAGTTACTGGAACATCTTCAATACTGGAACATCAGCATCTTCATTACGGAGTCCTCATCTTCTGCAACACTCAAACAGCTATAGCAACATCAACATCTGAATCCTCACGATCGTCAGCATTGCCATCACACGATCATCAGCATCGTCATCACACGATCATCGGCATCGTCATCACATGATCATCAGCATCATCATCACACGATCATCAACATCGTCATCTGGATCAACATGATCAGCATCGTCACATCATCTCGACCTACAGCATCTCGATCATCTCAATCTACATGATCAGCATCATCCTCATCTAGATCAACAGTATTAGTATCCACACCAATACAAGTATATCATCAATACAAGTATCCACACAATACAAGTATACACATCATTAATACAAGTATCCACACAATACAAGTATACACATCATCAATACAAGTATCCACACAATACAAGTATAAACATCATCAATAGAAGTATTCATACAATACAAGTATACACATCATCAATACAAGTATCCACACAATACAAGTATACACATCATCAATACAAGTATTCACACAATAGTAGCATACCCTGCAACACACAAGATCATATTGCAGGATGATCAATCCTGCTCTCTTTAGGACATAGGTCCATGGATGATGCAATCCTATCATGTACCTTTTGAATCAAGGTTCAAGGATGATCGAGTCCTACCATGTACCTTTTGAACTGAGGTCCAGGGATGATCTAGTCCTATCATGTACCTTTTAAACCGAATGCCAGCGACGATCCAGTCCTATCATGTACCTTTTGAACCGAAGTCCAGGGACGATCTAGTCCTATCATGTACCTTTTGAATCGAAGTCCAGGGACGATCCAATCCTATCATGTACCTTTTGAACCGAAGTCTAGGGACGATCCAGTTCTATCATTCAATTCTCGGAGACCTCATGTCTACGGCTCAATTCACAGGACCAAAGTCCGAGGATGATCCAATCCCCTTACATGTTCCTTCAAGATTTTATTCTCAGAGACATCTTGTCTACGGCTCAATTCACAGGACCAAAGTCCAAGGATGATCCAATCCCCTTACCTATTCATTCAGGATTTTATTCTCCGAGACATCTTGTCTACGACTCAATTCACAGGACCAAAGTCCGAGGATGATCCAATCCCCTTACCTGTTCATTCAGGATTTTATTCTCGGAGACATCTTGTCTACGGCTCAATTCACAGGACCAAAGTCTGAGGACGATCCAATCCTGTTACCTCTTCATTCAGGATTTTATTCTCGGAGACATATTGTCTACGGCTCAATTCACAGGACCAAAGTCTGAGGATGATCCAATCCCCTTACCCATTCATTCAGGATTTTATTCTCGGAGACATCTTGTCTACGGCTCAATTCACAGGACCAAAGTTTGAGGATGATCCAATCCCCTTACCTGTTCATTCAGGATTCTATTCTCGAAGACATCTTGTCTATGGCTCAATTCACAGGACCAAAGTCCGAGGATGATCCAATCCCCTTACCTGTTCATTCAGGATTTTATTCTTGGAGAAATCTTGTCTATGGATCACTTTAGGACTAAATTCCACGGATGATACAATCCTCTTACTCTCGAAGACATCTTTCTATGGATCACGTTAGGACTAAAGTCCAGGGATGATTCAATCCCCACATGTCCACCAAGGACTTCATTCTCGAAGACATACGTCTACAGCTCTCTTTAGGAATGAAGTCCAGGGATGATCCAATCCCCACATGTCCACCAAGGACTTCATTCTTGAAGACATACATCTATGGCTCTCTTTAGGACTGAAATCCAAGGATGATCCAATCCCCACATGTCCACCGAGGACTTCATTCTCGAAGACATACATCTATGGCTCTCTTTAGGACTGAAGTCCAGGGATGATCCAATCCCCACATGTCCACCAAGGACTTCATTCTCGAAGACATACGTCTACGAATCTCTTTAGGACTGAAGTCTAGGGATGATCCAATCCCCACATGTCCACCAAGGACTTCATTCTCAAAGACATACGTCTACGACTCCTTTTAGAACATGTGTTCAAGGATGATGCAATCCCTCTTCTTTCTCGGAGACACCTGTCTACGGCTCCTTTTAGAACATGTGTTCAAGGATGATGCAATTCGTCTTCTTTCTCGGAGACACCTGTTTGTGGCTCCTTTTAGAACATGTGTTCAAGGATGATGCAATCCCCTTGTAACCTTAGACCCTGTCTAAGGACCATCCACCAACCTCTCTGTCGGCATCACCAATATAGGTATCCACATCATTGACCTCACTGTCGATGCGGGAAATCTCATCATAAGTGATCACATCACTTCCCCTTTCGAGGGGGGTCCTTCTTAACTATATTAAGTTTGTCTTGGAAAACTTTACTTGAGGTAGAGGTTTGGTTAGTACATCGAATCGGTAGAGGTTTGGTTAGTACATTGGTAACTTGTTACGAATTCAAACTTTAATTCCTTTCTGCACCATATCTTGTATATAGAAATGTAAGATCTCTATGTGCTTTGACTTATCATGGAACACTGGATTCTCTACCATTTTGGTACAACTCTGTTTGTCACATAGGATCACAGTTGGGTCTATCTCTAAGTCAAACAATCTTGAAGCCATACTTCTTCACAACTAGCAGAGCAAGCAGCCATATATTCCGCTTGTGCTGAGAGCCACACTAGACTGCTTCCTGCTAAACCACAAGATCATGGTTGATCCTAGACAATAACATCTTCTAGATGTGCTCTTCCTATCTGATACACTTTCTGCTCAATCAACATCTGTGTAGCCATCTGAAGTCATGATCTCTAAGATAACATAGATCAAAGTCTATCATATCCTTTAGGTACCTCATCACATGCTTTGCAGCTATCAGGTGAACTTGTCTAGGTTCCACTAGATACTATCTCAAGGGGTTTCACAGCAAAGCATATATCTGACCTAGTATTCGTTAGATACATCAATGACCCAATAATTTTTTCTGTACAGAGTCATATCCACTAACTCTGATGAGTCATCCGCTAACAACTTGGAGTCCATGAGAGTGGCCATTCCAACACATCAAGTCTTCTCAAGATTTCTTAGCATACTTTCCCTGGCTGAGAAAGATTCCTTACAAGCCTTGCAATACTTCTAGACCTAGGAAGTAATGCATCAATTTGAGATCTTTCATTTTCAATTTTGCAGCCATCTATCTGTGCCATCTCTCGTCAGATGGGTCTACTAATATGAGCCTCAACATCATTCTAACTCTGTGGTGAGTTCCTTCTTGCATCCATGTCATCTGTGTATAGAAACCATATTCAACCTTGTAGCAAAGATTGATATCCACATCACCCATGGTGATCATTAAGCTCATCAATTTACTATCGATCCTAGGTACCCATACAGAACCTAATTCACACTTCTTCTTTAATTACACCATTAAGAGAATGGTCTTATCTATCCACTTGGAGCAAACATCTTGTTATGATTCTCTTCCTCTTTCTAAGAGAATCTTCTAGCCATGAGCCTTCTATATTTTGTTTGATTTGTAAATCTTCTTGTTGAACATCCATCACTCGTTCGGTGTTCATTATTCTTCATGATCTTTCCTACAAATAAAAATTAAGTACATGATTAGTAATATTTCATAATCATGAAATCATGATAACCTATTATGCGTACAGATATCATTTACATAGTTATGCAGCTATCTTGACCAATACTTTGGCACAACACTTTTCCATATCCTATATGCATACAGTGGCTATCTAGATGCCTTCCATCTCTACCAGAACATACTATCGAGAGTGTGCACAGCTCTCAGCATGTCAGCAATGAGGTTTCATTCTATACAAGCAATAATGGAATGTTTGTCCAACTTACCAATCATATGCATATTAGTAGTATACTGTTCAATGCTCTATGAATGTTTACACTCAGCATGATATATTATAGGAATACAAATATGCATACAACCTATTACAGACAATATCATTTACTATTTCAAATAACAACTCAAATACTTATCTTTTATGTTTGTGTGGTTGCCTCTCGCTTGATCTTCTATATGTCTTTTGAACTTCTATTCATTCTGTACCACTGTGCATGCTCAAGTGCCATCCTCATGATCTCATACACAAACATACATTCATTAGTATATTTCAATGTTATCAAAACATTATAGTTCTAAATAATCTTGAATATGTATAGTCATGATTCTAGATAATATTCAAGGTTTCAGGGAAGTCTTCTTTTACTTATACATATTCTTGTTTGATCTGGTTAGTTAAATCATCAACCAAGATAAGAGACATAATATGCATAAACCCTTGATTATTAACTTTATGAATAAGCATAACCAATCATACCAGGTATACTTATATAAACGATCCTAACACAAGGTAAGATTCTAACATGACATAGGAAAACATACCTAGATTAGTATACCTGCTTAGTTATGTCTAACATACCTAATCAATATCTTCTTTGCTCTCTTTAATGATTCAGATATCCTATGCTGGAACCTGCATATCTCATAGGTTAAGCATAATAGAACAAAGTCATACATACCTTCTAAGTAGAACTTCTATGTGATCAAAGATTGTGGATGAGTCTTTGTCTTCATGTTATCATGGTCATGGAACTTGATTTGTCTTTCGTGATGTACCTGTATCTTGTTAGCAGACAACATCAACCTCATACAACACCACAGTGCATTAGTACAATCATGTAGCCCTAATCAATGAATGTATTCTATCATTCACATGCATTCATACTGTTACTAGGGTGATAACATAATTCTAACATTAATCAAGATTGTACTAGTAAATAATATGAAGACAGACATATTATGAACTAAATTAGGAATCAGATTTCAAGACATACCTGTATCTCCTTAAGACATACCTGTCGAGACTTCTTGTAGTCTTCTTATGTAAGGCATTAGCCTCAACTGCCCCTAAAACTTGATCTGGAGCTTGATTAGGGTTTGTTAGAGAAACCCTAAAAATTCAATATTTGACTTTCACACCTATGAATGGATGGAAGGATGTGTCTTGCTGAGCTGATCAAACTAGCAACTTCAATTTTGAAATCTCCAAAATTTGACCCCTCAAAATTGCCTTCGAAACTTCTGGATCTTCTGGACAAGATCCCGAACTAGGGTTTGATGAAGCCCACCCTTCTGCCCAATAAAAAGGTTAAATCCAAGGCTCTAAACTCTTATTTTTATAAGGACCTTCTAGCCATGGTTACAGACTTAAAAAATTCCAACTTTTGTTGAAGCACTAATTTTCCATCTTTCCGATCAAAATCCCGAAATGGGGTTTGATCAAGCCCGGTCTTCTACCCAACCAAAAAATTCGATCTTGGACTCTAAATTTTGATTTTTCTGAGTAGCATTCAGCCGTGGATTCTGATTCCAAAAATTCTAACTTTCTCCAAAACCCTAAATTCTGGAAGCCATGAATGAGGGTGCTCCAAAAATAATCTTGTTTTGACAGAAATATGTACCTGATTGCTTCTGCTGTAACTCCGAACTTTTCACTCCGCAGGGTCTCAAAATTTTTTCTATGGTATCCTGACTTGTCATCTTTCCATCCCAATAGGTCTTACCACAATTGTATTTTCTGAGAGAGAGTTATGCCAAGTGTCGCAACGTGACCTGTTAATGGGATAAAACAGGAGAGTGAACTTGTACGACATGCCACGTGCCACTGGTTCAACTTCAGCCTCTAAAAAAGTTTCTTGAGATAGTACAGTCTGTGTACTACCTGTCACTTTTTATGAAATTTCATTTGGAGCTTCCTAGCCCACGTTATGACCTTTTTTCCAAGGTCACCTGATTTTGATTGAGATCTGGAAGAGGCAGAAACCCTAACTTGTACTGATCATAACTCACAAAGTACAACAAATCTGAGGGTGTCCTTTGGACACAAGGTACTGGGGATGTTAGCTTCGACCTGTAAACTTTTCAGATCCTGAACCTTCACAAAAATGGATTTATATCTAAAGTTCCACGATGACTGGTTTTTGCTATGTAAAACCGAAACCTTCAAATTGTCGCAAGTGAAGCAAGTGTCGTAAGTGCCATACATTGCCTTCCTTCAGGTTAGCTTTGATACCATGTTAAGATTTAATATGCTAAGACAGAAAATAGCAGCATTGCATTCCATTTCACAATAATAGCATATACAAGATCACTGAAGAAACAACAAGCATAGCATAAACACAAGAGACAGAGATTTATCCTGGGAAACCCTCATGGGGTAGAAAACCCAGCAAAGCTTCCTCAATATAGATGACCAAGAAATACAAAAGATGTAACCCTGAGCATAAGCTCCTCCTTCTCCATAGTAGACCTCTCCTCCACAAGTGCGCTACTCTCAAGTGAGTGAGTGTGTGTGTAAAATGAGGAATACACCTCCTCTATTTATACACTATTCCGACTTGTCTTTTACACAAATCATGTAGGCTCGTATTTAACCAATGGGTTAAATACCCCACTGCAACTGACTGGGCCGACCCCTGTACGGTGGTCTAATAACCCTTTGACCCACATAACACATATAGGGCCGACCCCCACTAGGGAATTCTAATAACCCAAGTTACCACATTCCAACGGAGGAATAAACATCTCCACATATACAATAAGATCTTCACGGAGGAATGAAACATCTCCGGAATAATAAATTACAATTATAATATTCTTTGAAGTTACAATATCTCAAAAACCAAAACAAAACATACACTGATTCTGTAGTAGTGGGCAGTCGCGCTGATAATGCCCCCATACTGCACACTGGTAACATTGAACAGGTCCACAACCACCTCGGCCTCCTCCTCCACGATCAAATCTGCCACCACGTCTACCCCTGTATCCTCCTCGGTAGTTGCCCTGCTGCTGGTTCTGAGGTTGGTTAAACTATTGCTACATCGGTGCTGGTAGTATCCCTTGCCCTTGTGGTGCATTCTGTGGTTGCTATACATACTGTGGCTGTGGGGGAGTCATCTGCATCGGAGTATATTGCGGCATGAACTGCTGCGGTTGCTATGGTGCAAACTGCATCTGTGGTTGCGGTAGCAGCTAAGCTACTTGCGGTTGCAGTTGTGGTTATTGCACGGCTCGTTGATCGTCCTTGATGTAGAATGCATCACGCATTCTCTCTTGTAGCAACCCATATGCACGACAATCCTTTTCATCGTGACCCACCGACTTACAGAATGTGCAATAAAGATTTCGCGGGGTTGTGACCATTTTCTACATATACGGGCAATTATCATGACTGTACCCAAACACCTGGAAAACATGACACCACGTGTAGCTAGGGTTTTCACCTTAGCTTGTTCAAATGAGCACCTACTAAGGAGAAGGGACTCCTTAGTAGCAGTTCAGTAAAAACAATAACAGCAAGACAGTAAATGAAAACAGTAAATTTAAACTAGCATGTGCATGAGACAATAAAAGATATTAGAAATGGTTTTTGTATTGATTATACCTCCAATGTGAGGTTGGTGAAGCTCTTGCAGTCGTCCAGGAGGGCTACTTCCAAGCTCCAATAGATTTCTTCTCCTTCTCCAAAGTGTTTTGGATATGGGCCAAAGGGGCACTCAAATGTGAAAATAGCTCAAAAGGTTGAGCTAGGGTTTCAGGAGTGATTTTGGCAGAGTAAGGATAGGGATGACTATGGATGTGAAATGGGGAGTGTCCATCACTTATTTATAGGTTTTTTAGTGGTGGAGTGTTGGCCCATGGTTTTGGGCACCATATGGTTTAGGTCAGCTGTATAGGGTTTTTGCTTCATTTTTTCCCTCTTTTTCCTCTTTTTTGTATTTTTTATTCCCTTTTTAGAGGGTTTTTGTTATTTTTGGAGGAATTTAACTTATTTTCGGGAAAAAAGTGGTTTTGGGCCTTTTGGAGGCTTTTTAATGGTTTTTTGGGGTTCTGGAGGAAAATATGGTAGGAAATATGGACAAATGAGTCATGTAATGGGGTAGAAGAGGTAGTGAGCACTTTTTGGGTGTTAACACCATAGCATACTACTGCCATTCAATGGGTTTGGCACACCTGACACCAAATAATTATAGAAATCCAGGCAATTGTCCTTCGTATTCCCTTCTCCTTGGCATCGCGTACACCATACTTCATCGCATTATTCCTTGTTCTTCTTCAAATCTTGAAACTGTATAGTCAAGTTAGCGAGTTGTGTCTGTATCTAGGACATCTCGGCTGCATTATCTCCAATCGGTGCCACCTCCAATCTCATTGCAATCTCTAGAGCTTCGCTAGGCATCGATATGTTTTGCTGCATCAGCGGCAGTCGAATGTGGGGTAGCAGTGCCATAATGAACCATTCTTTATGTTGGACGACGTCATATCAAATCTAACCTTTTCCATCAGTGTCTTGAATTGCTGATCGAAATGCCATACCGTCTCATTGCGATACTACTTAATTTCCTTCAATTTAGTAATATATTGAGCCTCAGAATTAGGCCTTCTAAATTCGGCAATGAGACTATCCCGAATCTCATCCAGCGACTTCTCTGGGGCTCCTGTAGGGACTAGAATAAACTTCATGAACCAATCTAATGCACGACCTCACAGAGTCGTGGCTAACTGTCCTTTCTTAGCATCGACATCAATGATATGTTTCATGGTCTAGGCTGCTTCACATAAAAACCAATACTTTCTGGGTTGTCTGTCGCACTTCCATGGAACATTGGTAACTTACCATCATCACCCGCCACTCTGCGCTTTCTTCCTCCTTTCGCTATGCTACTATCAATTAAATTCTATGGATTTGATGAACTTGGCGGTGTTGAAGTGGTATTTCTTATTGTTTGTGAGTCAGTGAGTGGAGGTGTGGGTACGTTGGTGCTGGTGGTTGGTCCTGCCTCTATCCTGGGCGTATACTGGTTGTCCTTGAGGTCGCTTCATCCCGTGTGGTATTCCTTTGCGGTTTTGCGGTCCAATTGCAGCAGGACCTTCTCTTGTCCTCTGCCTCTTCTCCTGTCGAAACCTCGCTCCTCCTCTTGTAAGACCACTTTCTTCCTCGACTTCACTCACAGTATCCTCATGGTTTGCACCCATCTACCCCTTAACATTCCATGTACCATTCTCCAACAGTCATGGTACCCACGGCCTCCGCCCACTAGGCTGTTTACTGATCAAGATGCATTTTCAATATACCCTTTTCATAGATTAGCATTTTGATTGACAGTTGGAGTGACAGCAGAAACCTTCCCCTTGGTCCGCGGAAGAAGTATCTTTCAGTTTCACTATAGGATTTATGTGTGTCGACTGCAAATTTAGTTATGTATCCCTCCAAGATGCTATCGAGCCAAATTTCGACAGCCCACAATGCCTTGTTATCGGCTTCCTGCAGCTCCTGAATCAATTCCAGGGTCCAAGACATTGGCTTACCACCTTGGAAATTCCTCTTTTGGAAGGTCAGCTTTGACAACCATTCATACAGAATGACCGGGAATTCAAAGAAAAACCATTCATGTGGACCTTCGTGAATATACCTTCCCAGCCAGTGATCTATTGTCAGTCGCGTGTTCTGGATTTCTTCTTCAGCAAACTCCCACAACTTCTGATCAAACCAGCTCTGTATCTTCGGCTTCGTCGAGTGCCACAACATGACCTCCTTTCACTCTACACACGGTCTTGAAAACATAACCATTTTTTGACCAACGCAACCTCGGTCGACAGGGGTTCGCCTCACTGTCGACACATACCGCAGTCTCCCTGGGCACCGGCCCGGGCAGGTTTGAGCCCGCCCAACAACACCCTCAGAGCAGATGAGGTCTCACCCGAGGCGTCTAGGAAGAGCAGACAGAACCATGTTTCTGTCGAGGGAGGAGGAGAGTTGTGGCTGCACATACTAGCTCTATTGTAGTACTTAAACATAAACTTTAAACATTTGACATGGAGTTATAACATATTACTTAATCGTAGCATTTATCATCCCAGCAATAGTAAGCATACATTGCATCAAGAAAATATAACAACATTCATATATTGCAACATTGCACAAAGATCGTACCAAAACATCATCATTAGATTACCGTCGCAGTTGTATACCAGAAGCAAAACATAGATCTCTGTACACATACATCTCCTTATCTCTCGCTAACTCTCTATTGTCTCTCTAACACTTACAACTCTCATCTATGTATAGGCCTCTGCCATTACAATGTTTGTCCACTTACTAACGACTTCCTAACCGACACTATGGACAAATGACACAATATTTAACTGACTCGGTCCAAATGACCCAAAAACCCGGATACCGTGGTACAATTGACTCAACCTTACATAACATATGGTCCAAGTGACCCAAAACCCGCCAACTGTGTTATACTTTAACACAAAATACTCCTTCCGCACCCTCATCCGATGTGTCGCAGCATTAGCCATACTGCGATATTTCCTCATCGAACCACCTGCCAACACTTGAGAAGGAAGACATGGGACATAGAGGAGCCTATGTAGTTCAGAATGAGCAGTAGCAAGAGCAGATGATAGTGACTATGAATCTTTCAGAGATAGGGGAGACTTTGATGATGAAGAAAGTCTTATTGAATCTTGAGAAGGAGAACGTGGAACCCGCTCAAAGGAAGGATATATTCAGAACCATGTGTAAAGTCAAAGAGAAATGCTGCAAGATGGTTATTGAAGAAGACGAAACACCCCGTTCCATACAAGGTGTCTTGGCTGCATAAAGGAAATCAAATCCTAGTAAGTGAACAATGTGAAGTTTATTTGCAAATAGGCACATATAAAGATAAAATTATATGTGATGTTATGCCTATGGATGTTTTCCATATTCTTCTAGGGAGGCCATGGCAATTTGACAAAAGAGTAATACATGATGGTAGGAGAAATTGTCATAGTTTTGTGAAAGATATGATAAGACATGTTCTTCTTCCTTTGCAAGGAGAAAGCACGACAGAGCAACAAGCATCTAAAGTTCTAATGTTGACAGGGAAAGAGTATTTACAACAAATTGATGAGAAAGAACTAAACTATGATGTAGTATGTAAACCTAGAGTGGTAACAATGAAGACCAATATTATAGACCTACCTGGGGATATTCAAGAGATGCTAGGGGAGTTTAGTGACATTGTGGTAGATGATTTTCCCAATGACTTACAACTGAAGAGGGATATAAGTCACCATATTTATTTTATTCCTAGAGAAAGCTTACCAAACAAGGCAACATACAGGTTGACATCTGAAGAGAATGAAGAAGTTAGAAAGCAAGTACAAGGATTGTTAGACAAGCGGTTGGTTCAAAAAAGTATGAGTCCATGTGTAGTACCAACACTTCTCACTCCAAAGAAGGATGGTGAATGTAGGATGTGCACTGATTCCAGGGCCATCAATAAGATTACCATCAAATACAGGTTTCCATTATCCAGGATGGATGACATGATGGATTGCTTGAGTGGGGCAACATTCTTTTCAAAATTAGATTTGAAGAGTGGATACCATCAGATAAGAATTCGAGAAGGACATGAGTGGAAGACAGCCTTCAAGACCAATGATGGATTGTATGAGTGGATGGTTATGCCATTCGGACTATCTAATGTTCCAAGCACTTTCATGAGATTAATGAATGAAGTCTTGAGATATTTCATAGGTAAATTTGCAATAGTTTACCTTGATGATATTCTAATTTTCAGTAAAATAGAAAAAGAACACTTAGAGCATCTAAGATGTGTCTTCGGGAAGTTACAAAAGGAAAATTTGTTGGTGAATGTGAAGAAGTGTACCTTTCTGAAATTAGAACTAGTGTATTTGGGTTTTGTTATCTCAAGAGATGGATTGAAGATGGATCCAGAAAAAGTGCAAGCAATCATTGTTTGGCCTTCACCTCGGAGCATTTTTGGGGTAAGAAGTTTCCATGGATTGGCAGGTTTTTATAGGAAGTTTATAAAGAATTTCAGTTGTATTTGTTCATCTATCATTGAAACAATTAGAAAGGACAAACAACCACTTAAATGGACAACAGAGGCTGAAAGTAACTTTTAGTTCATGAAGAAAAAGATTACTGAGCAACCAATATTGAAGTTAACAGATTTCGAACACCCTTTCCAAGTGAAGTGTGATGCCACTGGAGTAGCAATTGGAGCTGTTCTCAGTCAGGAAGATAGACCTATAGCATATTTCAGTGAGAAGTTGAATGACTCAAAAAAAATATACCCCTCTTATAAAAGGAATTTTATGCTATTGTCCAGGCACTAAAGCATTGGAGACATTATCTGATGCATAGAGAGTTTGTTTTGTTTCGTGATAATTATGCATTACAATACATCATGCAACAACCTAAATTGAATCAGAAGCATGTCAAATTGGTTGAGTTCTTGCAAATATTTAACTTTGTTTTGAAGCACATCAGTGGGAAATCAAATCGAGTAGTTGATGCCTTGAGTAGGAGATATTTGGTTGTGCAAGAAAATCATCTCCAAGTCTTAGGATTTGAGTACTTAAGAGGTTTGTATGAGACTGGCATTGATTTTCAGAATGCATAAAGAGTTTGTAAGAATCCTGTGGAGGTAGACAGAGAGCAATGGATGGAGTATATGTTGCAAGATGGTTTAGTCTTTAAAAACAGTAAACTTTTTATTCCCAAATATTCCATGCGAGAGAACATGACACGGGAGAAGCATAATGGAGGGATGGTAGGTCACTTTGGAAGTGATAAAACCTTTGGACAGTTGAGCCATTTCTATTTTTGGCCAAGGATGAGGTCCAAGGTTGAAAATTTTGTGAACAGATGCAGGTTATGACAGCATGCCAAGGGAAGAATCCAGAACATAGGCTTATACACACCATTTCCTATTCCAACTAGGCCTTGGGATTTTGTGAGTATGGATTTCATTTTGGGTTTAGCAAAACCTCAGAAGGGAAATGATTCTATTTTTGTAGTGGGGGATAGATTTACTAAGATGACACATTTCGTTCCATGTTATAATACTAGTGATGCCACATGCATTGCTAACTTGTTTTTCAATGAAGTAGTGAAGCTACATGGTTTACCTAAGAGCATTGTATCAGACAGAGATGCAATGTTCACAGGTCATTTTTGGAGGACCTTGTGGAAGAAGTTGGGGACCAAGTTGAACTTCAGTTCAACATATCATCCATAGTCTAATGTCCAGACTGGGGTGGTAAATAGAAGTCTAGGTAACATGTTGACTCCTTGAGAAGTTTGATTGGAGAAAATCCAAAGAAATGGGACAAAGTGCTAGCTCAAGCAGAGTTTGCATATAATGACTCACAAAACCAAAGTACAGGAACGAGTCCAGTCCAAATTTTGTATGGTATGCATCTAAGAGGGGTGTGTGAACTTGATGATTTGGGTCAAATGGAGAAGAGAAGTATATATGGAGAGGATTTTGCAACAAGGATTAGTGAAATACAAGAGAAAGTTAAAGCAAGGTTGTAGCAGAGTTACAATAGTTACAAAACCAGAGCAGATTCCAAGAGAAGAGAGAAAAACTATGAGGTGGGAGATTTGGTTTTAGCACATCTAAGGAAAGATATATTTCCAAAAGGAGAGAATAAAAGGATGAAAATGAAAAAGATTGGACCTTGTAGAATACTCATAAATGTTTCAGCAAATGCCTATTAACTGGAAATGCCAACAGGGATTGGCATCTCACCTATTTTTAATGTTGCACAACTGTATAATTATGTGGCTGATGATTCCTGACAAATGACAGCAAACAGTAATCCTATGGAAGATCTACAGTGGTTGAAGCAGATGCCTATAGCCCATCCATCAGAAGTTGAGTCTATCTTGGATACTAGAGTGATAAAGAGCACCAGACAAAGGGATTACTTGGAATTCTTGATCAAATGGAAAGGACATCCTGTAGAAGATTCTACATGGATGAATGCTGAAGAATTGGAGAAAAAGGGTTTCTCAGTAGTTGATTTATTGAATAGGGGTTCAAAAGTTTTAACATTGTGAGTTTGATGCAGAAGCAACAATGCTAAGTCAACAATGTGATTGCATGTTCACATGTTGTGGCTAGCAAGAGGACAAGTTGCCCTGAAGTGGGAAGGAGATTCATTTATTCAATATTTTAAATAATGGAAAGTATGTAACCGACTAGTATGTTGTTAGTTTTTGAGAAAGGAGGACATAGTGGCGAGTTGAAACTCCCTGCGTGGAGGTAAATCCAGAGAGCCAGTCTATTGTTGAATGATAGTGACTCCTTTAGTGTTGGGGGGAGTTAGTTAGTGAGTTTGTTGTTACGGTTCAGCCATTAGGTTTGGGGATCTTCGAATGGGTGAAATAGGAGGATATTAGGAGTGAGTAGCAGTGGTCGGACCAAGAGAGAGTTCTACATAAGAAAGAATCGGTGGAATATTTTCCTAAACACCAGAGGAAAGTACGGCTGTATAGATGTTTTTTCTATCACTTAATGAAATTAACCAGTTCTGTGTGTTAATGGGTTACTATGCATTTAAATAGGAGATAAGCTAAGATTCTATCAGGTGGAGTTGTGTGCAAGTGTTAACCTAATATCTGTGTGAATGCATCTTCACTTTCGTGTTTGTATGAACAACCAAGAACACCCGGACCCTTTGCAAACTGATCATCATCAAGTAGTAGAGATAATTTCTTGTTGTGTTTAGTTTTTTATTAGATCTAGACAAAGATCAAGTTGGGTTGATCGATTCTTTGATCAATAAATGAATAAATTCATAGAGTTGCAACAAATTCAATTAACAGAGGTTGTACGGCTCAGATCAAGGCCAAAAGGAAAATCGATGGTCGAAGAGGAACCCACAGGTGAATTGTGTCGTATTTAGTGTCTCCGCAATCCAATGTGAAGTATTCCATGTTGAAGTGTAAATCAACAGACGAGATCACATCCACAAGAGATCGATGGTTTCTACGGCATTCCATAGAAGGAAAGAGCTTAGAATTTAATGGCAAGAGTTGCGGAAACCACGTTGCAAAAGGGTCTTTGCAGAAGCCCTTTCAAGAAAGCATGAAAGGCGCACCCGCAATCCACGATTTGCAAGCTGCAGAAAGGAGTATTGTGGAAGGACTATTGCGGGAAGGTGATTGTGAGGAGATCATTGTAGAAGAGTACCAAAGTTGCGAAAAGGAGGTTTTTCCACAAGCCTATTGCGGAAAGTCAATTCTGACTGTTAGAACATTGATCAAATCCCAGTTTGAAGCTAAGGACTGAAATTAAGGAGAAATTGATTGGTTTTTAGCCAAGTCTAGTGGTTCAATTTCAGAGAATCACAGTATTTCCAGGGGAATGGGTTGGACTGGATTTTGGTCATTCCTTCCTGTGAATAACCTGCAATAATTAATTAACTTAAACACATGAGATAGCAGAAATAACAGAACTGAGAATCACTTTTATATTGATCGCAGGCCACTTCAAGGGGGAAGCCTCCTTTGAGCAAGCTCAATACAAATAACTTCATGGTACCTTCATTGGTCTCAACACAAACTTATATACTAAGTCTAGGTGCTAATATTATGGGTCAATACCATGTGCCAATACAAACCATGGACCAATACAAAATATGGGTCAACAATTACTACGGGACGACTTACAAAGCATATGTGTCCAACAATAATAATACAAACTATGGATCAACAAATACTACTGGACGACTTACAAAGCATATGCGTCCAACAAAAATATATTAACAAAGTAAATAGAAGGGTTGAAATGGGTTCTTAACATCCCCTCTCCCTCATAAAAAGCTTTGTCCTCAAAGCTTTAGATGTGGAAATTGATGCAGAATTTGAAGGAGTGGTTCCCCTTTAGCATCCTCGGGTTGCATTTCGGGCCACTGATGCCTTGTGAGTTTCAAGGAGGGTTGCTTGGAAGGCTATAGACGAAGAAGAACCATATCAGTTGCGTGAAAAGTGTGCTCAAAACTATGTTGATCGGCTTGTTGTTTCAGTTGAATTCTTGCCATGTGAAGATTGTCCCGCAGAATCAGAAGGATCTGATCGTGGTTTCGAAGAGCTGAGTCAATTTCCTGAATTAGGGAGTTGCTGAGGGTGTATGGAAGAAGAATTGGCGGTGCTTGTCCATAAAATCCGTCATATGATGTCCTTTTCGATGTGGTAGTGTACCACTGGAGTGCTTCTAGGAAATCCATAGAAATAGTTATCCAAATCTATGTAGGGATGGGCAAGGGTTCGAGCAGTCCTGAAAGGAGTGTTGTTCACCCTTGTTGTCGTGGAAAGTAACATAGTCAGCCACCATCTGTTGAATTGTTAGTTTTAGCCCCTGCCAAAAGAAGTTACATTGTTCCTGGTCATACTTTTTGAGGAACCCAGAGTGCCTTGCTGATGAAGAAGCATGGAGTGCATAGAACAGATAGTCTTGTTGAACAGATTGCAACCAATTTGGAACGAGCAAAGAAATAGCTGGAAGAGAGACTGGGTCATCAATTGTGCGAGAACGAGCATCTGTCACCATATTGTCCTTACCCTTCTTGTATGTGATCGTGTAGGCATAACACATGATTTGGATAACCCATTTCAGGTGTGCTGGGGAGGAGACCCATTATTCCAGGAAATTTTCCATACTTTGGAGATTAGTCTTGATGCAGAAATAATTCCCTAATAGGTATGGTTGCCACTTCTGTATTGCATGCAAAATAGCCATCATTTCCTGTGGAGATGTAGATGCGGCTATATTCTTACCAGAAAGGTCTCTTGAAGGCGACAAGCCCACAGGTTCAGCAAGGACACCTGCATATCTATAAAAGGAAGTAGGGGAGACCGTTGATCGGTGCATCTGAATGGAATGGAGTTGAGCGATAACACCATGTGAATTCTTCTTAAGGATGTTTTCCAAGCAATGTGAATTGATGATGTGAAGAGACCCTTGTTGTAAGCCCTTAAATTTGTGTTATTTCACATTGACTAAAAACTACATCCAAAGTTCATCAAAATCCCATAATATGGGGCCAAGTGTGCATAACCATTTAACGCCCAAAACCACATCACATCCGCCTAAGGACAAGGCAAACATGTAAGAGCGCAGGTTATAAACTTCCAGATAGATGCGCACATTGTGACACTTTCCCTTGCAAGGTAAGGTGCCCCCATTGGCAACCATGACTTCAAAGTTGGAGCAAGGATGCACAAAACAATCAGCTTGTTTGGCGATCCAAGGGTCAATGAAGTTATGAGTGCTACCAAAATCAATGAGTATTGTAAGAGGAATCTTCTTGAAGTAACCCATGACTCGCATTGTTTGGCAAGTGGTGACGCCAGATAAAGCATGGAGAGATATCTCTGGGTGGTCTTCCTAAGATGGAAGGTCAATAGGAGGCTCTAGAATTTTGACCTGATTATCTAGTGTATCTCGAGCCTCTTCACTAAATTCAGAGGCGGGCGGAGAATCCACATCCAAGAGATAGAGCTTTTGTTAAACACATATATGTCCCCGAGTGAATTTTTCATCACAATTATAACAAATCCCTTTTTCTCTGCATTCCTACATCTCTGTTTTGGACAAATGCTTGATAGGAGTTGGTCGAGGAGCTAGCAGAATGGGAGGTCATTGAGAACCCATATTTAGGAAGGGAACAAAAGTGGGTTTGGAGTGCCATTGGGCGACAATCTTGTCTTTTGCCAACTTATCCAACCCCAGGGATTCCATCATTGTGTTGGGATAGAACATTTTGACCTCTGGGTGGATTACATCCTTAAGACCACTGATAAAACAACTCTTGTAGAAGTCATCAAACAATCCTTCTGTGTGGTTGGCTAGTTTCTCAAATTTTGTCTAATACTCTCTCACAGTGAGAATTTGATGAAGTTTATTGAGTGCTCCGTTGAAGTCATCAAAAGAGGTAGGACCAAATCGTTGCAAAAGGAGTTGGCAAAAATCTGTCCATTTTGGCTCGTCATGAGCCTTGATGTACCATCGGTGCCATTGAATGGCTTCTTGTTCCAAATGAAAAGATGCAAGTGGAACTTTTTCAAACTCAAAAGTATTATGCAGATTGAAATACTGTTCTGCACAATAGATCCATCCAGTCGGATCAGTACCATTGAAGTGAGGAAATTCAAGCTTCGGACCACGGAAAGTGCTGGAAGAAGAGAACCCATTGGTGGCAGAAGATTCTTGTTATCGGTTATTGTTCATGGCTGAATGTTGAAGTTGGAGGCTAATAAATTTTTCATTTAGATCTTGGAGTTTGGTTTGGATGGCTGCAAGTGCTTCCTCCATGGTTTTTGCTCCTACGCGGGTGACAACCATAACCGGGAGTTTTTTTTTTTTTTAGGGGGGGAATGGATAGAAAAACACAAACAAAAGCTGATTTAGTAAAGGGAAATTTGGATTTGGGAAAAACTGGGATGGGTAATTGGGGTTTGAATAGGTTTTGGACACTTTCTGATGGACAGGGAAGCAAAAAATGGGGATTTCATAGGCGAGGTGAAAGAATGAGAAAAATTGTCAAAGAGGGACAAAGAAGCAGAAATAGGGAATGAACACGGTGGCACAATTTGGAGGTGAGTGGGTAAAAATTGAAGAAGTTATGGAAAATCCTAAAATAGACAAATGTGAGATTTCTAGCTTTGGAAAGTAGAATTTTGGTATAGGGTCCTTAGGAATGAAATATGTAGAATGGGATTGTAGGGGTGTCCAGGAAGTTTCAAGGGAAACGGAGTTAAAACAAGGGAGATATGGTGAAAAAATGGAATTTTTTTTTTTTTTAGGACTGGATCTGCAACAGCGCGGAAGGGATCGGAAACAAATAGATCTGCAACGACACTGAAGGGATCGGAAACAGATGGATCTGAAACGAAGTTGAATGGATAAAAATGATTGGATTTGAAATGACATTTAGAATAGATCTGAAACGGCTGGATCTGGAATGACTGTCAGAACGGATCTGAAATGGCTCGGAATGGATCTCAAATGGCTGAATTTGAAACGGATCGGAATGGATATGAAATGACACGGAAGTGATCGGCAATAGTTCAGCTGAAAATAGATATGGACCCCAGGTATGTGTGACTTCCTAACAGTTCAGGGGTTTCACTCGGCCACCAATGTTGTCTAACGGCTTGCGTATTGGGGCAGTACCCCTCACTCCATGGCTCAGGTAAAACTGATAACCGCTTTGCCACAAACGATAGCTCTTGGTTTACCTCAAGGGTGGGAACTAGTCAATTAGCTAGGGGTCGTTTCCCTTTTCACTGGCAGGTCCTCTCAATGGGCCAACTACTTTGGGGTTCCTGTGGTACTCCTCACAGTGATTTTTAGGGCTTATGCCCAAGTACTTCCCACAGTTAAGCAGATAGGGATTATTCCGAGATCCGAATTTGCAACATATGCAAAAAAAAAAAAAAATCGCAGAAATTCCACCCAACGAGCCCAAGAAAGTGCTCTGATACCAGATGTGAAGAACCTGCAATAATTAATTAACTTAAACACACGAGATAGCAGAAATAACAAAACTGAGAATCACTTTTATATTGATCGCAGCCCACTTCGAGGGGGCAACCTCCTTTGAGCAAGCTCAATACAAATAACTTCACGGTACCTTCATTGGTCTCAACACAAACTTATATACTGAGTCTAGGTGCCAATACCATGGGTCAATACCATGTGTCAATACAAACCATGGGCCAATACAAAATATGGATTAACAATTAATACGAGATGACTTGCAAAGCATATGCATCCAACAACAATAATACAAACTATGGATCAACAAATACTACAGGATGACTTACAAAGCATATCCATCCAACAACAATATACTAACAAAGTAAATAGAAGGGTTGACATGGGTTCTTAACACTGCTTGCACCAGATGTACTCATTGATGCATGCGCATGCCATGAAGTCCTATCCTTCATGCATGTTTCTCTAGTTACAATCATATTTAGATCCGCAACGAGGATCATTATAACACTGCATTTACCACCACTTGGGGCACTTTTTCCTATCATGCATGTTATGGTATTTGGCCTTAAAAACACTGGTGCCACCTTCCAGAGCATAGTGAAAATTTGTTTTCATGACTTGGTAAATATCATCTTAGTCTACTTGGACGACCACATAGATCGATCCAAGAAAATATTCCAGCACCTGGAAGGCCTTTGGAAAGTCTTCCTGTGATGTTGAAAATACAACATTCACCTTAACCCCCTAAAGGGTATGTTTTGTGTCTCTGTTGGCCAATTTCTACGATTCATAATCTCCTATAAAGGTATCACAATGAATCCATTGAAGGTTCAAGACATCCTAGACCTTCCATCGCCCTGCACCTTGCACCAACTACAAATCCTTGAAGGCAAGGCAAATTTTATTCGATGATTCATCCTAGATTATGCCATAAAATTCAATGGTTTCTTTCTCCTGCTTTGGAACAACATTCCTTTTGTTTCAAATGAGCAAGAATAAGATGCTTTCGATGCATCAAAACAAGCCCTGAATTTCACTCTTTTGATATCACCGCCATATTTCACAAATGATTTTATCCTTTATGTATCAACATCCAAACATGCTATTACAGGAGTTCTAGTCTAGGAAGGTGTTTCTAGTCAAGATCATGTCATTCATTACGTGAGTTAGACCTTATATAGCATTCCTCTACATTATCCCCACAAAGATAAATGGCCTTAGCCATCTTCTTTTTGGTGGAGATACTACGCCATTATATTCTTATGAGTTGAACTACAATAAAGGCCAAATCAAATCCAATGGTCTATCTCTTGATTTGTTTCCTCATCCAAGTTTGTGTGGCCAAATGGATAGTTATCCTTCAAGAATATGACCTTGAATTCGTTACACCCAAGAGCACCAAGGCATTGGCCTTGGCGCAACTTATGACAGACTTACCATCTTCATCTACATCACCTATGATCACGATCACTCTGCCCGATGAACATCTATTTACCATTTCCTCAGATAACTCATGTTACGGAGACATCATGGTCTATCTATGCACCCAAAAATTTGGATCTCACCTCAGTCATGGTGACTAGCTTCACATCTTCCATTGATGTTCTCACTACCTTCTTATCTGAGATGTCCTTTACCGATGTTGTGTCAACACTATTTTGCATCGATGCCTTATACATGATGAGGATGAGCGTTGGTGTCCATTTTGTCACCATTTTTTATCATCAAATATACTCTAAGTGGCATTATTTTCTCTATTCTAATATAATAAATCACTCTTCTTGCCATGTAGACCGTCAATCAGAACCAGGTAAATATCCTATTTACATATCACGTGAATCTTGGCTAAATATAATTATTTTCATGGTTTATTGATATTAATTTCATGTTTTTCGATTCGCTTGGCAAATAGAATTCGAATTGCAGGTTATGGGATTCAAATGGACCTCCATTTAGACTCAAGTGCACGTTGTAAATGTTCAACCACATCTAGCTTGACGTTCAGCCCTTCGTTCAGCGCACGAAATCGTCGATTGGCATATTCTTTCCCATTAAAGTAAAAAACAGAAATATGGGTTATGTTAACAATGTGGTTGTTATAGTTGGGAGTCTTTGTTCTAGAAGATTCGCCTCTCTGCTTCCCTAGCTTGACAACACACCTCCTGCTCATGTCAATGCTCCAGAAGCTCCGTCTTTCCTATTTTCCTAGCCTGACAGCATGCACTCCTTCTCATGTCGACATTCCAGAAGATCCTTCCTTTCCCACACTCAGCCTACCAATGCATTATCTACCCACGATGGAAGGAAACTGACTCACAGCTGTTTGTGTCAAAGGGGATCAACGCCATGGACTTAGGAAGATGCCTCTGTGTTATCGTCAACCATCAAGTAGTCGTTTGTAAATCATTAAGACTTCTATTTTTAGAAAGGTTGACTATGTCGACCTTCTCTCCCATTGTAAACGTATATATAGATGCCTCCTTTGGAGAAATGCAGATGAAAAATATAGACGACATATAGCATAGTAGATATAGGTATTTATGCTATTAATAATTTGTAGAAACGCTGTGTAATTTTCTCAGTCAATGGAAGCTCCTGAATTTTACTATTGATATTCTGTTGTTGGTGACTAAGTTGATTTAGTTTCAATCTCTGATTGTTGGGAAGGGCCCCTCATCAATCGAAGGTTTTTATGTATAGTTTTTTTGTATTTTCCTTTCTGCAAGTAAATAGTTCATTTTCCAGTGTATGTAATTATTTTTTTTTTTCTATATATGTCATTTCTTTATTTTTTTGCAATCTATATCTTGTTGCCAACTTAATTTACGTTTCCAGAATTGATAATGGCCGACAAAGCATAGTGTTTATAGTTCGCTTTCAGTCTTTTCCAATTAGATAGAGTTTAGTTAGTTTATGTTTCAAGTTTAGTTTATAATTAAAATTAGTTCTGTCAGTTTCTTCCTGTAGCTGTAGGTTAGTCTTGTTCATATCTCAGTTTTGTTTGATTAGGCCATTGAAATAGTTTATTTCTTTAAACAATGATTAGAATAGGTTACTTCTTGATATCTTAGCTTCTCAACAGTCTTCTCACTGACTTCTTTACACTATAGTATCATATGCATCAGCCAGCTGGTAGTTAAGATCATCCAAATTGCTTCTTTCCTTAGTTTAAATCCTTTTCTTCCATCCGGACTGTCATTCAGATTGTCATTCCGACAGTCATCCGGATCATCATTCGGACCTCAATACTTTCTGCATTGTTTTCATGCTTATTTAGAATCTAGTTTCCTAGGATTTTTGAACTATATTATTTCTTGCCTTTAGTTAGCATTCTTAACTATAATTAAGATCTTGTTTTACATTACATAGAGTTTAATCAAGTTTTGTCATTTTTCTTAGTTTTAATTTTCATCTTTCTTAACATTGCTTTAACTGTTTTTCAAGTTATGTCTTTTATGTTTGAATTGCCAATAGGTTACCATTCTAGAATTTATCAGTTTCATTCTTAGTTTAGTTTATTTCGAATTAGAGTTAATAATTTCATTCTCCAAGATATCTCAGTTTTGATAGTTTCTTCGTTAAGCATAGGATCAGTTTCCCATTCATACAGTTAATAAAGATTTCATGAAATAGAGTTTGGTTCAGAAATAAATATCTTTATCAAGTTTTCTACTTGCTTCTATATAAAATAACTTTATCAAGTTTTCTACTTGCTTCCAAATCAAGTTCAATTCAAGTAAATATATTTATTAAGTTTTCTACTTGCTTCTAGATTTCATTAGTTCCCAATTCATTTGCTCATGATAAAAGATAGATCATAATGTTTAATGTTAATTGTAATTGGTCTCTTTGTAGAAATTAGGTTATATTTACTTCCATTTCGTTTTGCTGTTACATTCGAAAGTCATTACAATGCATTCACCCCAGTTCCTATCACATTTGACATACAACATCAAGGAGAATGGAATTAGACACTTTAGTGTAGGTTTGAAGTATTAGTTGAATGCATGACTAGTTGTTGAATTCACTAAGTAGTTTGTAGTTTTGTTTTAAGTCAAGTAGTTTCCATTTTCATAATAAGTAGTTTTATTTTTTATCAATATTTGTTCTTTTCCCCTTATTTAATCACAAAGTAGAGTAGTATAGCTTGATACTATTATGATATATTGGTTTAGCTAGGTTTAGTTAGTTCCTTCGTTGTTTTTCTGAAGTTTGACCCGGTTTTCCATTTTGAAAGATATTTCGATCTTTTCTTTACTAAACATTTCTAAGGTCTACTGAGCTGAAACTTTAAGCCCCATTCTACCTAACCATATACTGTGCCACAAATCTAAGATTACCAACCATGGTTGATAATTAAATATTTTGTTGGTTCTTTAAGACAGTAATTACAACTCAACATTTTGGCGTCGTTGTCGGGAGTTGTAGATAGGTAGAACTCAGTTGTAGAACTCAGCTATAGATAGGATGAACTCTCTTTCGAAACTTAGTTATATATTTGAATTCTTCCCTTTGGAACTTAGAAATAGGCTGGTGGTGGGTGAGCGGTAAGATGAGAGGTAAGAACCTGCACATCTATTATAACAGGCATCCCAAAAACCCAGCATTAGTAGTAATGCAGTTAGAGTTTACTTCAGTTATAGTTTGTTTTCATTAATAGGTCTAGAGAATCACTAGGTAGATTTATTAAAACTAGCCCTCCTACTAGAATCCCTACTAAAATTCCTACTAACCTATATAGGGGATGTGCCACCCCAACTACTAACTCAACAGAAAGGTATCGGAAGACACCTAAAGGGGATAGCCCCACTTGGAAAGCAAAGGAAATATTTTCTGGAAATCAATTAGGGGAAACCATAGGAACATCAGAACAGTCTGTCCATAAAGAAATTCCACTAGAGGAACCTCAGGCTTATATTGAGACTGAACTTAGACAAGAAGAAATTCAAAAGGATAACACTTCAGAACCTCCCAACTCTCCATTAGTCCAAAAACATAAAGACACTACTTTTTCAGTAGTAGGTGGTCCAAACTTAGTAGATTTTGTTGATCCTGCACAAGTAGATGCTCTTTTTGAAAATTCTGTGAACATAGTTATTTCATAGATTGAGACAACAACTATAGGACCTACATAATTGGACTCCCACTTAGATGATAATTTTCCTCCTAAAAAGAAAAATATTTTCCCTGAAACAGAACGTTGGGATATCCCATATTCACCAAGAAAGGATCCACCTAAGTATTCTCTCTTTGACAATCGAATCTTCATGGAGGATGAAAATGAAGATCGTGTCCAACAAGATGAAGAATAAGGAGAAGTTAGAACTGAAGGTACTTTTGGATTCCCTATCCTAGACACTATACAAGAAGTAACTATGAAAAACATTCGTCCTTCCTCACTACCAACCTTTTACGCGAAGAGTAGTGAGGATTCGGATACATTCTTATTCGAATTTGACATTTTGTGTAGGACTTATAATTACCTACAAGATGGCCAAAAGCTAAAACTCCTTCTTGCCACATTAAAAGAATCTTCTCTCCGATGGTTCATGGGTTTAGGAGAATCTAATATTAGAACTTGGGATGACATGAAGAATGCATTTCTATGGAAATATCAGGATTATTGTAAACCTAAAGACTCTCGCAATGATATTTTTAAAATACAATAGCTTGAAGATGAGAGCCTAGAAGACTATCTCGAAAGATTTAACTATGTGTTACATAAATCTAAATATAGTGATCTTCAGGAGGATGCAGTAAGAACCCTCTTGCTCAAGGGAATCTCAGAAGAATTCTTAGAAAACCTTAATCTCATGGCAGCAGGAGACATCTCTCATAAGTCTTTTGCATAGATTTGTGAGCTATTTAGGAATTACTCTAGGAGCAGAGGGAAAAGTGGAAGACACTTTCGAGAATATTATGCTAGGAACCTAAAAGGAAACACATCCGGTCCTGGTGGAGTTACTAGGTTAGATTTGGGAAACCTATTAGAGAATTTCAAAACAAATATCTTAGGAGCCATGGGTTCCTAACTAGATGCACTACAATCTAAAAAGAGACGGGGTGAAGAGCGGGAAACAATGAGTGTTTCCCATCCTAGGTGTAGAACTAAACACCCCCAATGAGAATGTCCACTGAATAATGTTTCAGTTTGTCACCTTTGTACAGAAGAACATCCGACTGATAATTGTCCATTGTTGCCTGGGTTGCAAGCTCTCTATAAGAGTGGAAACTTTGTTGAACCATCTAGGAGGCCTTGGCAACCTAGGGATCAATCATCATATCAAGATCCATCACAAATTCCACCCTATTACTATTCTTATCAACCTCCTCAACAATGGAACACTTCAGGTTGGAAAAATTAGCCACGGTAGTACCCTCCTCGGAATGCTCAACAACAACAATGGCCACATGGATGGAGAGGACAAGATTATGCTCAACCACCTCCTCCTATGCCTAACTATCCTTACCCACCTAATATTCAACAACATTTTCCTGGATTTGTACCTCCTTCACTACCCCCTATCCCAAATCAACCTCATAATTTCCAGAATATGAATCCTCCAAGAACCACAATATTACTCACACAACCGATACCAAATCCTAACAACAATCCAACCCAAGCTCTTAACAACATTGTGTTGTTACCTCTTCCATCATATGCCATTTTGACCACACCAATACATGAGATTCAACTATGGTCTGGAAGAGTTTTGCAAGATCATCCCAAGTCATCATTTATCATCTGAGAAGAGAATGAAGAAGAAGACATACCAAATGAAGTTTGGAATGATGCCATTCTTGAATATGTGGTTATTCCTAAATATTCAACACACAACCATCCTTATAAAGAAGTAATTACAGGAGAAAAATCACCCCCATATCCGAAGTGTCTAATAATAGAAAAACTTGTAACTTATCTAGAGTATGATATCATTAACGAATTGAAAAATATTTGTATTAAGATCCCTTTGGTTACACGCCATTAAGGATATCCCAATCTATAGTAAAGTAATAAAGGAACTCTTCATTAAAAGACTAGGGATAAAACAAAAATACCCTCCGACAATTCATGTAATAGGAGAAATATCAAATTGCATATCAAACCAACCTAGAATCCCAAAGTATTCAAACCCAGGAAAACCTATGGTGACTTTTATCATCAATAACGCCGCCATAGGAAACACACTTATTGATCTAGGAGCTGCTATTAACTTGATGAGTGCCATCATTTTAGAAACTCTCAATTTAGGACAATTCCTCTACCCTATCCCAATAATGATAGAATTAGCAAATCGCACGATGGTGCAGCCTACTGGAATCTTAGATGACATGTCACGTCCCCTCCCATTCTACCAGCTAGATGGAGAGGATCGTGAGGTTAAATCGGGCATCTAGCCCCATAAATTTTAAACCACTAAGCATTCACATAATACAACAGAGATATAAGGATGCGCAATTATTTGTTTATACACAGCAGAGGAAATTTCAACTACTCATTCACCATACATTCAAGATATTCATCAATTAAACAATTGAAAGATAGCACAAGAGAATACTTATCTTAATGAAGTAGTCCCAAACAACCAGCTATGCTTCTGCAACGTTCCACCCAACCATAGGCCAGTGTGCTCTTCAATTTCTTAGCACCACTGCCACCCCCGAGCTGGGCATGATCTCCACAAGGAGCTAGGGAACAACAGGGTCTCACATAGCCATAGATACACCAGAATCAGCCATACCAACCAGCAGTTGGGTTTCTAATAGTTCCAGGAAAACGTGGGCAACCAAAACAAAAAGGAGAAAATGGGAAATCAACCCCAGGAGAGCAGAATCGTTTTCAGAAGAATGCTCATGGGCATTTTGTGGGAAAAAACGGCCTCCATAACCCCCAAAAATTGTGGCTCTCTTCTCCCAGCCAATGAGCTAACCAAAAACGAGTTATGGGCATGGAAAAACACAGGAAATGGTGAAAAACGTGAAGGATAAAACCCCCAATAGGCTCCGACTGCGTGAGAGGATGAATGCCATGGGTGAAGAATGGCCCTTGGGCCAATTTCGTGGGGGTTTTCTTGACCAACAAGCAAAAACACGATTTTCCAAGTTGATGGCTTGCCCATGCACGAAAATTGACAACCATACCTCTCCCCTCCCAAGGCATTTATTGTCTCAACCAATTCTTGGAAGAATTAATGATTGGGTGCATGAGACCAAATGGGTAGTTGAGAGTTCATGGGTTTCCTCAATGAAATGGCTTAACACCATGGCTC
Source organism: Larix kaempferi (assembly GCA_027924585.1). NCBI lineage: Eukaryota > Viridiplantae > Streptophyta > Pinopsida > Pinales > Pinaceae > Larix > Larix kaempferi. The sequence goes on along the minus strand of BSBM01001482.1, from coordinate 163,859 downwards.
AAGGGTTTGGCTATTTTTTTCCTCCCTATTCCTTGTAAAGATCATGCCCCCATCTCTTTGTTGCATTGTGTAGCTGATTGTGGGTTTTTCATTAAAATTGCATATTTACATGATGTCCGATTTTACATTGTGCACCCACCCCTAGCACAAGAACTCTATGCATCTATTCTAATCGCCGATACATAGAACGATAATCAATGGAGGGGCCTTGGCCTTGAGCTCCTCTCCATGACTAAATAACAATATTTACATCATTTACAATATTAATGCAATAGGGTCAAGCTGGGGACATTACATGACATCATTGTATCAGTAGCTTCATGGGAATATCCCGTGGACTTCATGGTCATTGAACCAAAAGACCCTTCTAATGGTCACCCCATTATTCTAGAAAGACCTTTCTTGGCTACTGCCAAAGAATTTATAGGATGTACGGATCGAGAGATGATTATCTCTTATGGGTTATCTACAAGAAAACTAGCTTTATGCCCACCAGCACAACCGGTACCTGAAAACCCATTTTGGTTAGATTGTCCTTTCGGGGATGAGAAGTTGGAAGAAATTTCCCTTGTTAGTGATTTCTCTTGGGCACTTCAAGAACACAATACCGAGAATGTGTTGAATCAATTTATCTCTTCCTCTACATGTATAGAATTTCCCTAGTCTTTTTACTAACTTGAACAAATCTTTGGAGACGAATTTCAAGAAAACATGAGCCTCTCAACATTTACGAGTACACCATGTTTCTTCACAATCGAAGAACATCTAGGATCCTATACCATACCTTGTCAGGTTAGTTCCGACAAATTTCTACATATAAATGCAGGTTTAGATGAGAGTCAACAAAAACAATTACTAAAAGTCCTCAAGAGACAAACTAGAGCATTCGCATGGGAATACACCGATATGAATGGTATACACCCAGATACCTATATTCACCACATTTACACATACTCAAACATACCTCCTATTAGGAAGCCCCAGAAAAGAATGAATCCAGCCCTAAAAGATATAGTAAAAGCTGAATTACAGAAACTCCTTAATGTTGGTTTCATCTACCCAATTTTCAACAGTAAATATTTGTCTCCTTTGGTGGTAGTTCCAAAGAAAGTCACAGGGAAATGGTGTATCTTTGTTGACTTTCGAGAATTAAACAAGGCCACTCTTAAGGACTACTTCCCTTCGCCTTTCATTGATCAGGTGTTAGATTCCTTATCAAGGAAACAATACTTTTATTTCCTTGGTGGGTATATTAGATACAATCAAATACTAATAGCACCTGAGGATCAAGAAAAGACAACCTTTACTTATTCTTGGGGGACATATGCCTATCAAGTGTTACCATTTGGCCTATGTAATGCACCTTCTACCTTCCAGCTTGTAGTTGTAGGAATCTTTGCTGACCTTATACATGATTGTGTAGAATTATATATGGATGATTTTACAGTTTATGGTAATACCTTCCAAGAAGCCCATGATAACCTCGAAACAGATCTTATTCGGTGCCAAGAAACAAACTTAGCTCTTAGTCATGAAAATTGTAAGATGTTACTAACTGAGGGCATAGTTCTGGGACATCATGTCTCTCTTCAAGGTATCAAGGTGGATCCTGCCAAGATAGGAATAATTGTTAATCTTCCTCCTCCAAAAAATCCGAAGGAAGTAAGAATTTTTCTTGGCCATGCAGGATATTACAGATGTTTTATTGAAAATTTCACTAAGATAGTTGCACCTATGTTCAAGCTACTCATGAAAGACACAGAATTCCAATGGATTGAACCTTGTCAACATGCCTTTGAAACTTTGAAGGAAAAGCTATCAATGGCACAAATACATAGGGGCCCGAATTGGTCCCTTCCCTTCCATATATCCATTGATGCTTCTGACATAGCTATAGGGGCAGTCTTAGGTAAAAAAGAGGGATAAGCATCACACGCCATCGACTTTGCTAGTAAAAATTTGACTCCTGTGGAATCGAAATACACTGTTACTGAAAACGAGTTTCTAACAGTAGTCTATGCCATCAACAAGTTTCCTCATTATATCACAGGATATGAATTTTTCATACATACTGATCACTCCGCCATCAGATTTGTAATGAATAAACCAATCACCAATGGCAGGGTGACTCGGTGGCTTCTTTTGTTACAAGAATTTAACATTACTGTTGTTGATCGTCCCAGTCGAGAGAATGTGGTAGCAAAATTTTCTCTCTCGAATTCAAACTGACGATAATGCTAGTCCCGTCAATGATAGCTTCCCATATGAACATTTGTTTGTTGTGTCTGTTCGAACCCCATGGTTTGCAGACATAGCAAATTATTTAGAAATTGGAAAGATACCAAACCATCTCTCTCCACCTGGGAAACATAGGATCATAGTTCAAAGTTCTAATTATTCTTGGGTGGATAATGATCTTTTTCACACCGGCCCTAATCTTATTATTAGACAATATGTACGAGAGGATAAGATGGAAGAGATCCTGCATGCATGTCATGGTGGATCTTGTGGCGGGCATGTTTCTGACAAAAGAACAACATACAATGTGTTGCACTCTAGGTATTATTGGCCAATCATTTTTAAAGATGTTTCCAAGTATGTCAAGGGGTGTGACAGTTTCCAAAGAATTGGTAGACCTATGCCATCTGATGAGATGACTTTATGACCCCAAGTTATGATTGAGCCTTTTGAGAAATTGGCTCTAGATTTTGTTGGGCCAATTCCCCCTATGTCCTATAAGAAGAAGTACATTCTAGTCTGTACAGATTATGTCACCAAGTGGGTAGAAGCCAAAGCCTTATTCCGAGCCACACAGAAATCTATGGTGGAGTTTATGTATGAAGAAATATTCACCCAATTCAGTGTACTTAGGGAAATTGGAACCGATCAAGGATCTCAGTTTACCTCCAAGTTGATGAAAGAGATTACCGACAAATATGGTATTAGACATTCTAAATATTCACCATATCAGCCGCAAGACAATGGTCAGGTAGATTCCACTAAGAAAGTATTAGAAGCCATCCTAACTAAAGCTATCCAGTTACACCACAAAGACTGGGCAGATAGGCTTCTAGAAGCCTTGTGGGCTTATAGAATAACTTGGAGGAACACCACTGGCCACACACCTTATGAACCTATTTATGGTAAACAAGTTCTTCTACCTATTGAATTTCAAGTTAAAACCTTTCATATGGTTGCACAATTAGGAATGAATCTAGAATAAGCACAAAGACAACAAATTCTGCAAATAAATGAATTAGACAAGATTAGGCAAGATGCTATTCAACGCACAATTTTAATTCAAAAGCAACGTAAAAAGTGGCATGATAGATACATTAAACAAAAACAATTCAAAACTGCAGACTGGGCATTACTTTTTGATTCAAGATACAAAAGCTTTAAAGGTAAATTAACTACTCGATGGATGGGTCCATATGAAATTGTTACAGCTTTTGATAATGGATCTGTTAAAATTAAGAGAATTGATGATTCTCAAATTTCCTTTATTGTAAATGGACATAGACTTAGACTTTATCACCAACCAATATCTAAACAAGATTTTGTATAGAATGCCTTACAACAGGAGGAAATGGAACTGGTAGAAGAGGAAGTCATTCCTCATTCCCCTCGTTCTTGAATTATTTTGGGGTTATCTTCCTTTGTATATATGTAAATATATTTTTGTTTAAAAAAAAATAAAGAGTCATTTCTAACCATTGATTGCATCTTTACAGGAAATTCATTTTTATGATCAGCTTATAAAATTTTGTCAATTAAAACAGGAAGACTCTTTTCCTTTCCTTAATTTTGAAAATTTTACATAACTTTCTTGAACATATGTTTTTGTTTTGAATAAATTTGAATCATCTAACAAGTGGTTTTGCAGTTTGATTACAAGAACCTTATAATCAACTCATGCAATATTATCTGAAAAGGGAAGTGCTCTATAAATAAATACTTATAGTTCTCCTTCTCTTTCGATTATTGTTAAAAATTGAAAATTTATAGTGAAAGGTTAAAGCATTCTTTATATCATTTTTAACCACTTTCTTTTATGATTCTGTATATGGTATTTGATTCAGACATGTAGATTTCTGATTTATCATTAGAACAATTGCTTAAGACCTACTTTAATTACTATGATCTTCAAAAAGTTTTATCTTACACCTATGGACTACTAGCTCATCCTAGACTCATCATTACAACTTGTCTCTTACGCATTTTTAAAAGGTAGCCCAAAAGTGAGTGATATTTTCTATTTTGTGGGGAACATTACTAATCTTCTATGAAGAAGATGTACTGATATGTCAAAGAATAGCTTTAGGTTATTATCTTTTGACATGATTTATGATCTAGGCCATTATAAATAAAGTTACTCATAAGGTTCACTCTAAAAATTTGAATTATGTGTTTAACAGGCTTAGCACACTCTAGTGCCAACTGGCTTCCTTACTAAAAATATCATTATACAAAGCAAACCCACCGGGGTACTGAATAGGCTTGTTGGCAGTGAGTCCATCCTAAGTAAAATCTTAAACAAGGAAGCTCGGTAAATGCAAGTAAACCCATCAGGGTACTGAACAGGCTCGCTGGAAGCAGGGCTATGCTTGCATGGTACCAAGATAAACCCGCCAGGATACTGAATAGGCCTACTTCCAGCGAGGCAATATCGGGTAAAAGAGGTTTGGTTAATGCATTGCTATGCACATGGCTCATAAAAACCTGAGTATACAAATACATGTTTAGGCCAATTATTTATACTATCATTAGCGAATTGCTCTAAGTTGGATTTGGACCCTATCATCTAATTCAAACAATACCTAGGGTATGACTATCCTAGAAATGGGACCCATAACTATAGAAATCTCACAAACTCTATGGTGAACCTTATCTATATTCTTTGGATGACAAGAGATCTCTACAATGAGTCATGGATGAATAGTTTTTCTATGGAATTTTTCACATCAATTATACTATCATTCTTCATATGGTCTTCTTAAGCACTGTTGTATTCTTTTTTATGAACGTACATATCTGAATCATCTACATTTATTAGTTAATATTTCATTTTCTTACGAAAATTATCATAGCATTTTAGAAGTTACTGCCTAAACCATTAATTGAAAATATTTGAATATTAATCAATTTTTCTTTGATGGCTTGAGGACATGCCATATTTTTGGTTTGGGGGAGGATCATAACTTTTTTTACTTTTTGAATATTTATAAAAAAAAAAGTGTATTTATCTCTGATAAAATGATAGGTGTTTTCAGGATAATGCGAAATAGCAGAAGGAGGATTGTCCTAATCAATGACAAATAATGAAGAATGCAACTGAAAGATACAGAAGAGCAAAGTTTACAGCATCTTTTGTGCACTAACAGCCTCAGAAATTCCCTGTAAAGTCAGCTTCAGTCAGCATCAGCAAGCATATCTTGTACAGACAAAAGTCTGTATGAAAGGTTGAATGACGGGTCGAATGCCGATCGAAACAAGGAAAATGAATAACGATCTAAATGGAGTGCCGAATTAAACCATAGATTATAATGGCTTTATTAAATATGCCAAGGAATCCAAATTTGAATACTATTGATAAATCTAATTGGCTAATTATGTTAGGAATCAATCAAATGTCAATTTCGCACGTGGTCTCATTCCCTTATCCATCTCGCCTCCATTAAACGAATGGATTATGCATCATTTTGATCTTCAGAAATCATTACATGACCACCATATGGTCTTCATTAATCAAGTCATCATGATCTCTCATGTGTAATCCATGTCTATAATTTCATGTCAAGAATTACATTCCACCAAAGTTCGACTTTGGACACGGTTGAATATATTATAACCACATGTATTCACTAACTCACGCATTTCTATGTTGGCACTCGATTCAACATCTTGGAATGATAAGTGTGATCTCTCAAGCATGCTAAGTCCTTTCCTACGACCATTCAACCATTCAAATGGACTTCAATTTAAACTAATGACTGCGTGAATTTTGCTCCATTCTATTGGATTTCCATGTTTTATGCTAAGCCATGTTGCTTGCATCTCTTGCATCCCCTGTACCTATCTGCATCCAACGACCTCTGTCCAATTATGTTGATCCGTCATGAAACTGGAAGTTACCAGGATTTACTTCGCATCCCCAAGTTCAAAGAGTTCCGTGAGGTATTCCTTCGAGTTGGATGGGGTCCGTTTCTCCTCCTTCTCCAAGGCCATGACCACGAAATCTCACTGCTTTTCGCTAAGGGATTCGATGGCAAGATGACCAAAGTTGGCCATCTCAGTTTTTCTGTGACGGAAGAGTCTATCGCATTAGCCACAAAGATTCCTAGGGAGGGTGCCCATTGGCACAAACATCTCTTCCTTCCACGGAAGGCTCATGAATTTGCTTTGAAGGATGAATATCAACATGTTGCTGGAACAAAAGGATTCCACCAGGAGTGGGTCAAGCTGGAATACCTAGATCTCTTGACTGTAATCACCCATCTAATCACTTGTGAGGGTAATTTTACTATTTTTAAAGTCTTCCATTTTAGATTGCTAGGACATTTTGTTAACAATCAGACCCTCAATTTCCCATTATATTTCCTGAAAAGTCTAGAGAAAATGTCAATCCAGGTTAGGAAGAATACTGTTAATCCCTATGGTAGCTTGTACCATCACTGTCTCATTAAAATATTGATCATTCACTAGTTGGAGGAGAGAGGGAAAACCTGGTATCATTTTGTCTTTGAAATACTAAACCCTGAGTTGATTGAAAAGCCTATTGTCAAACCTTGTGCTTCTCGAAAACACCATCGTTTTTGAACCGGTATTAGTGAGCCTACCCAAGCCTCTATGTAAGAATAACGTGACACCAAGCGTGTGCGGATTGATGAGGATCCCTTAGGCAATGTGCACCTTGTCCATCCATCACCTTCTCCTGAGCTTGGCCTTGGTGACCCTACTTTGGAACCCCCATTTTTTTCATCAGTACCCACTAAATCTAGGGGAACAAATTGTGACCAGTCCATTGACTAGTCTATCATCTAGACTATCGTTCAGCCATCACATTCAAACAACCAGTCAGACAACCATACCCTCGAAAAACCCCTCCTCACATTAGCACGGTTGACATACCCAAAATTATGTGGGAATAATTTTTGAGCTTCATCATGAAAACAAGGTACTGTGCACACAAGTAAGAAGCATTAAATGCTTGGTCAACGCCAAGACAACGTCCCATACTTCTCTCTGAATGAGGTATGACACCTTGAAGGACCAGTTTCATAAGATTAGGGATAATTCCGCTTCCTCTTCAGTCAAAGGTAGCTACTACTGCAGCTTAGCCTTCTTCCTAAATTCCTTTACTTTATGCTCAGTGGGACCTGGCATATCTCCGGTTTGGGGAAATGTTGGTGTCCATTTTGTCAACATTTTTTATCATCAAATATACTCTGAGTGGCATTATTTTAAATATTCTGATATAATAAATCACTCTTTTTTCCATTCAGACTGTCAATCAGACCCAGGTATGATCGTATTTACATATCACGTGAATCTTGGCTAAATATCATTATTTTCATAGTTTATTGATATTAATTTAATGTTTTTCGATTCGCTTGACAAATAGAATTCGGCTTGCAGGTTATGGGCTTCAAACAGACCTCCATTTAGACTCGTTTTCACATTGTAAACGTTCAGCTGCTTCCAGCTCACCATTCAACCATTCGTTCATCCCGCGAAATCGTCGGCTGGCATATTCCTTCCCATTAAAGACAAAAACAGAAATATGGGTTCTGTTAGCAATGTGGTGGTTATGGTTGGAAGTCCTTGTTTTAGAAGATTCATCTCCCTGCTCGCCCAGCTTGACAACACACCTCCTGCTCACGTCAATGCTCCAGAAGCTCTGTCTTTCCTATTCGCCCAGCCTGATAGCACCAACTCCTACTCACGTCGACGTTCCAGAAGATACTTGCTTTCCCAGGCTCATTCTGCCAATGCATTATCTACCCACGATGGAAGGAAACCGACTCACAGTTGTTCGTGTCAAAGGGGATCAACGCCATATACTTAGGAAGACGCCTCTGCGTTGTCGTCAACCACCAAGTAGTCACTTGTAAATCATTAAGACTTCTATTCTTAGAGAGGTCGACTATGTCGACCTTCTCTCCCATTGTAAACTTATATATAGACACCTCCTTTGGAGAAACGTAGACGAAAAATATAGACGACATATAGCATAGTAGATATATGCATTTAAGCTATCAGTAATTTGTAGAAACACTGTGTAATTTTCTAAGTCAATGGAAGCTTCTGAATTTTATTGTTGATATTGTGTTGTTGGGGACTAAGTTGATTTAGTTTCAATCTCTGATTGTTGGGAAGGGCCCCTTATCAACCGGAGGCTTTTATGTATAGTTTTTTTGTATTTTCCTTTCTGCAAGTAAATAGTTCATTTTCCAATGTATGTAATTAATTATCTTTTCTTGTATATGTCATTTCCTTATTTTCTGTAATCTGTATCTTGTTGCTAACTTAATTTACTTTTCCAGAATTGATAATGGTCGGCCTACCATAGTGTTTATAGTTTGATTTCAGTATTTTGCAATTAGATAGAGTTGAGTTACTTGCTATTTCAGGTTTAGTTTATAATTAGAATTAGTTATGTTAGTTTCTTCCTATAGCTCTAGGTTAGTCTTATTCATATCTCAGTTTCGTTTGATTAGGCCATAGAAATAGTTTATTTCTTTAAACAATTATTAGAATAGGTTACTTCTTGCTATCATAGCTTCTCAACAGTCTTCTCACTGACTTCTTTGCATTGTAGGATCATATGCATCAGCCAGCTGGTAGTTAAGATCATCCAAACTACTTCTTTCCTTAGATTAAATCGTTTTCTTCCATCCGGATTGTCATCCGGACTGTCATTCGGATAGTCATCTAGATCATCATTCAGACCTCAATACTTTATGCATTGTTTTCATGCTTATTTAGAATCCAGTTTCTTAGGCTTTTTGAACTATAATATTTCTTGCCTTTAGTTAGCATGCTTAGCTGTAATTAAGATCTTGTTTTACATTACATAGAGTTTAATCAAGTTTTGTCATTTTTCTTAGTTTTCATTTTCATCTTTCTTAACTTTGATTTAACTGTTTTTCATGTTATGTCTTTTATGTTTGAATTGCGAATAGGTTACCATTCTAGAATTTATCAGTTTCATTCTTGGTGTAGTTTATTTCGAATTAGAGTTAATAATTTCATTCTCCAAGATATCTCAGTTTTGATAGTTTCTTCGTTAAGCATAGGATCAGTTTCCCATTCATACAATTAATAAAGATTTCATGAAATAGAGTTTGGTTCAGAAATAAATATCTTTATCAAGTTTTCTAATTGCTTCTATATAAAATATCTTTATAATGTTTTCTACTTGCTTCCAAATCAAGTTCAGTTCAAGTAAATATCTTTATTAAGTTTTCTACTTGCTTCTAGATTTCATTAGTTCTCAATTCATTTTCTCATGATAAAAGATAGATCATAATGTTTAAAGTTAATTGTAATTGGTGTCTTTGTAGTTTACATCTCTTTGTAGAAATTAGATTAGATTTACTTCCATTTTCTTTTGTTGTTACATTCAAAAGTCATTACGATACATTCACCCCAATTCCTATCACATTTGACGTACAACATCAAGGAGAATGGAATTAGACACTTTAGTGTGGTTTTGAAGTATTCGTTGAATGCATGAATAGTTGTTGAATTCACTAAGTAGTTTGTAGTTTTGTTTTAAGTCAAGTAGTTTCCATTTTCATAATAAGTAGTGAGTTTTTTTATCAATATTTTTTCTTTTCCCATTATTTAATCATAGAGTAGAGTAGTATATCTTGATACTATTCTGATCTATTGGTTTAGCTAGGTTTAATTAGTTCCTTCGTTGTCTTTCTGAAGTTTGACTTGGTTTTTCATTTTGAAAGATCTTTCAATCTTTTATTTACTAAATATTTCTATGGTCTGCCGAGCCAAAAATTTAGGCTGCATTCTACCTCAGCATATACTGTGCCACAACTCTAGGATTACCAACCCTGGTCAATAATTAAATATTTTGGTGGTTTTTTAAGACAGTAATTACACCTCAACACTGAGTAGGTTTTGAATTACTTCCATAGTAGACCTTGCTGCAACCACCTCCCCAGTATTTGCATTTCCCAAAAGGTTATCCATGCTAGTTATTTTTGGCCAACTTGCTTTACCGATTTCATTATAAATACTATTGTAATCGCCAACTCTTTGCCCCAAAGGCCAGGATCCATCTTGCGCCACTCCACCCCGTCATCACTATTGGTCCTTTTTGTAAATGGGCACTAATTTCATTGAGTGTAAGCCTACCTTGGACGGTGTCCATAAATACATCATCATGACTATCAACAATTTCGCTAAATGGGTCGAAGCTATGCCCACATTTAATTTCTAGGATGAGACTACAACATGGTTCTTCTTTAACCATGTAATTACCCATTTTGGGGTCCCTCTCCAGCTCGTATCTAACCACGAAAAACACTTTGAGGACGTCATTTGGAATGAGTTGCCTACTCTCCTGAAATTTGAACATCAATATGCCTCTTGGTACTACTTGTAGGGAAACAACCAAGTTGAGGCTATCAACAAGATCCTCAAAACCATGCTCCAACACCTGGTGGATAAACATAAGTCCAACTGGAATCACATGCTATCTCTAGCCTTATGGTCCTAGCATACCTCTACCAAAACCGTGATATGTTTTACCCTATTCCACCTGGTCCACGGTAGAATCTGTTCTCCCTAATGAGTGTCAGATTCTAGCCTTACACATCCCCATCAAACTTCTACAAGATACCTCTCCACTTGAGAAATTCTTTCTCACATTAGAGAAAGTATATGGATATCATGGGGCCACCATATATATTATTTAGGTTTCCAAGCATCAATCTAAACCCATTACAACATGCGAGTTCATCCTTGTACTTTCAAAAAAGGTGGCCTTTTTCTCATTTATGACCAAGACCATGACAAACATGGAAAAGGGAAGTTCAAATCTATGTGGAAAGGCCCATACATCATTAAAACCTACTTTAGAAAGGGGAAATACATCCTAGAAGATTCCAAAGGATGTAAGAACATTATTTATGCTCGAGACTTATGGTTTGTTTTAGTGATTGATACCAGATGGATCCTTCTCCCTCAATTTATGTCATTTTTTCCAATGGTGCTAGTTGATGGTATCCTAATCTCACCTTGAAAACCTAGGTGTTATAGTCCCCTTTACATGAATTGATCCATATTGACTAGCTTCAGGTTTGATGAACTATGGCATCAAACCTGAAGCTATTGAATGATTCTTCATCAGATTCGGTTGATACCACGACAGGTTTTTCAGAGACAGTGTAATCAGTCCCGAGATGTACCCATGGAGGACTTGGGAAGTTTATAAAAGTCACAAGAACAAAGAAGGAGAGTAGCTTTTGTGATGGTCCAAGAAAATCCATTTATTTGTATTCTGATAGATATAATTTGTAGTTAATGCTTGGAATAATCTTAGGTCGAAATACCAAGTGAAACTATGTAAAAATACCAAACAATGCATAAATGGTGCCATTTTCCCTATATCTTGTTGCCAGAGATTGAAGACACATTATTTTGAATTGTATAAGTCAATATTTGTGATTTTTTTTATGTATGGAGTGTCATTAATGTTATGAAGAAGTTTGGTTCATTAACATTGGACAATCCCTGGAACCTAAATCTCGAATTTCATAACCAGTGGTGAAGTTTACTAGCATTTCCCCCTAGACTGTATGTGAAGACATGCATACAAACATCTGATTTATGGTAGTTTACAAAGCATATAGAAACTAATTGATGATGCATTGGGGAGATCATTGAAGTCCTTTATCAGCACCACATCTCTGTTCTAAAATTTGGGAGGGTCTTACAACATTTGGGAAGCCATCTTTGTCCCCTACCCTTTGGGGTTTTGAACCTCGATTTGACTAGTAAAATTCCTCAACTTCTCCTGAAGTTAAATGGATGTTGCAGAAGTATTATGATATTAGTCTACAATCACCGATGAGGTTAATTTTTATGTCTTAATACCCTTCATATACCTTCAGACCCAATTCGAAATCCTTTAAAAGAGTCTTTTGGAGCCATCTACCCTTGGGAGCCTCAACATAGAATTTCCTTGTAATTCTTCCTTTCATTCTCTAATTGCAAATGCAAGTGGCTGAAGTCTTTTGGAAGTTTCCAAGCCTATAATAGCTGCATAAATGTGTCATATTACACCTCAACAGTTATGAATATTTTTCAAATTGTTAGTTATTGTTTATGTTAACTTTCTACAATTTCCTCTATAATATGGGTTCTTGGTTTATCTCGGTTACTAGACATTGCTTATTAAAAGATCTATAGAGGAACAATGCAAATTTTGTGGCTTTTTATGTTCGAATACCTTTCAAACACCTTTAGACCCAAATCAAAAGCATTTGGAGTCATTTGGAAGCATTCGAGCCATTAATAGTCTAAGGGTTGAATTGGCCAAAAATTGCAATTTTCCAATTTTAACAAATTTATTAAAAAGGGACACTACATGAACAATAGAATTATGCAGCTAATATGAAATGGGTTGTGTAAAAAAACAACACCAACCTTAGATGTTATTGCTATGACATGTGATCTCTCCTTCTTTTCCTAATTTAATCTTTCATCTCAATGCCATCTTGGAAGATTGATCTTGTTGTTTAGACTTCTCTTATCTCTTATGGTCATCTCTCCCTCTTCTTCATCGACTTCTTCCCATGTTACACTCGATATTCTACAAATCCATCTACAAACAATGTCTAGAATTGGTATAATTGATCAAACAAGTGATTTCTTCATATTGTTAGCATTTTTGTCTTTATGTTTCTTAAATTTATTCTATATGGATTCTTGGGTTATTTAACATTAATATAAAATTGCTTATTAATGTTTATAGAGAGGAACAATGCAAATATTGTCACTATTCTAAGGTCTCTACATAAGGTATCTCACTCAAAGGGTGGAGGTGGAAAAGGCGCTAAAAAATTGGACGACTCACACCAAAAGTTACAAACGTGTAGGAACGTGGCATAGATGCAGATCCACCTAGAAGAAAAATCGATGGTGGAAATGGGTTCCCACTCTAGAAAGTGAACGGTGGTTAAACTTGGAGAAGGTGGAGCGGAAATAAAACCGCTTACCACGTGGCAAGCGTTGGTGAAGTCTGCTATGAAAAGTGGTTAAATTTAAACCACTCATCGCAAGTTCCAAAACCACTTAGCATATGTTCTATAAAAGGTTTGTTCGAAATTTTTAAAAATGTTTTTGTCGCTTATGTCCTGGAGGAAAAGAACCCGTGGGAAACAAGTCGTTGTCTTCGTCAACTGGAACAACATGCAAGAAGCTCACTTCACAAGTAGCTCGAAACCCTCAGTGTTTAGATTTTGTGTCCCAAATGGAGAAAACCCAAGACCTTCTTCACTTCAATGAAAGTTCATATGAAAACGAGAAGCTTGTATTTGACAGGGAAAGGGATATTTTCGACCCGGTTTTGTCTATGTGTAGTATTTCGTAGTTTAAGTCGCAGGGAAATGATGTATTTGATGTTTTTTGTTCTTTTCTGTACTATTTTTGTGTCGAACAAACCCTATACTTCCCCGAATTTGTTTGTTGGTGTGCGGCGAATTATTCGCAGGGCGAAAGGGTAATCGTTAGTGAAAAAAATGACCAAAATTATATGCTGAGTAAATGCACAGATTGTCTGTGAGGTTATATGTTTACCTGAAACATTTCCCAAAAGCCCTGAGTCGTTTAACGAAGAAAATTTGGCAAAGTTTTATAGAATTTGCAGTCCTGCGGAAAAAGACAAGTTTTTATTACAAGTCTTGAAAGATGGTCAGTCGCATGAAAACTTCTCGTTCTCTTTGAGTATTGATGTCTTTTAGTGAGATACCCAGTTAGTTATGTCCTTATTGAGTCAAATTTTAGGTCTATATAGTGATAGGTCAATCACGGAAGTTATGTTAGCTTTCCTTCTCCATGTAATTTCACCAGAGTCACAGTCAAGTCCAGTGTGTTGTTTTAATTTTGATGAATTCCTGGCTGAAGCGATTCATGTCCAGTTGGTGAAATTCAACTAGTTGAAGCATTTCAGATATCAATCATATCTCCTGAAGCTATTCATGTGTTCAAACATTTCGGAATCCAAGTTTCTTGGTACCATCTTTTCTCATGACCTTCCTACACAGGTCAATATGTTTGAGTTCACCCATAAAATCATGACAGAAGTTTATAGAATTATTTTTAATGCTGAAATGCCCCGAGTGTTAGAAGAAATGAAAGAAACTTAATAGCCTACACCATAAGGCCAAATAGGTGATTGGTTCTTGTATAGAGAACATACTATAATTAGGGTGTATGGTTTTACTCGACACCATATCTGTTGCCAGCCTTTTTAACAACGAGGGTTTTTGCCTTGTAATTTATTAGACAAAGGTTGCATTCCGAAGAAGAACATTTTTGTGCTTTCAAAAAAGCATCGGATGTGAAATTCCCTCTTAAAGTTGGTCCATTCATCATTAAGAATAAGGAAACCCTCTCTGTAGTAGAAAAATTACTGAAGATTATGGATTTCCAAGAGGCTGAAAGGATAAATTATGATCCTATGTCATGGTCAAAGGATTAACTGGAAAGACAATAATTGATAAATTGACCGATGATTTTGAAATACTTGAACAATTTGTAATGATTAAGAAGGGTCTACCAGATGTATGTTACACAAAATACATAGAATTGGAGGTGATGGTGAAAGAAATGATGGATTATGAAATCCCAACTCAAGAGCAATGGAAAATTGTTGAAATATCTAGGAACCAAAACACAGGTTATGTCAGGAATAAATATTTGAGAATAGATTTGGATGTCCCATTGGTATATTTATTTGAAATTTCTTTTTTTAGCGAAGAATTGAAAGAACATTTTGTATAATTTTGATTTTACAAAGTAATAGGGGTTGGATCCGAGAGCAAAAAATACAGTGACATAATATTTTTTGAAGACTTTAATGAATAACAAAATTACAAGTATATCCGAAACAGAGAGTCATATGTTGTTACTTTCTTCAGTCTTTTAATTTCTCTTTTGTGAATGTATTTTGTGTTACATCATCTTATCTATTTGCCTCATAGTTGACTGTAATATCTGAGTTAGAATTCATTTTATATGCTTTGATCCACACATTTAAATCTTGTCAATATTCTTTCTTCCAAATTAATGCACAATTCATCCTAGAATGGAGATTGGATAAGTTATAACATTGTTGTCGCCACAACAGATCCCATGCTTAGCTAAACCACGGGAACCCCATTTTGAATAAAACACAAAGTTATTTTGGTGAGTATACTCTGTAAACATGAGAATTTGGGTTTTCACTTGTTTAGATATCTCACCCATACTTTTGTCCTGCGTGTTTCCCTCTTTCCGGATGATCTCTAACTATCCGGTTTGTCAAAATCCCCAAATTTTGAGTATTTTACCCATTTTTTAATCAACCCGAAACCCGACAGTTAGGAGACCCGAAACCCGCAACCCGACAATTTTAGGTTGCAGGGTGCTTGTTTTGCAGTTTTGGATTTTGGCCAACCCAAAACCCACAACCTAACGGTTGCAGGTTGCAGGTACATTTTGTTGTAATATTGGGAAATTATCATCCCGAAACCTGAAACCTGAAAATCTGCAATCGCGGCTTTCGGCTTTTGGGCTCTTCCTTCTTATTTATTTTGTTGCATGTTCCCAAAACCTGCAACCTGCAACTGTCGGGTTGCATCTTTCAAGAAGTTGTTTTCGGTTTACAAATGTGTCATTCCCAAAACTCGCAACCCGCAAGTGTTGGGTTGCGGCTTTCAGGAACACATTTCTCATTTTTCGATCATGTTCATTCCTGAAACCCGAAACCCACAATTGCGGCTTTTAGCTTTCGGGAACTCTTTTCCACCTTTGTTATTTGCGCGACCCCTCAACCCGCAACCCGCAATTGTCGGGTTGCGGCTTTCAGGATCCCTTAATAAATTTTGTGAATAAAAATTTCGCGCAACCCCGCATCCCAGTTCGGTCAATCTCGACCGTTAATTCATTCTGATCACACGACTATCTTTAATCTAGTGAATTCAATAAATAGGATTTTTTCTATTTTATTTTTACCATTTTACTTTCGAAGAATTACTCCATTCCATTGTTGTTTACTGCAGATTCCGTATCAGGTGCCATTTTTTTTTTTTTTTGCTATTTTGGGTAAGCTCACTATCACCCTTACACTACTAGTCTGCAATTTTGCTATTTTTGGATTGATTTTGATTTTAAATTTTCTTATTGATCAGACATTGCAAGTTCTTTTGCCATGTCGAAAGGTACACATTTTAAAATGCCACTCAGAGATCACCTGATCAAAGACCGTAATTTTGGTTTACTCTCCGACACAAGTGAGTGAGTCACTGAGACATACCAGATAAATTGGTTGAAAATATATGCCATTTTTTATAATGACGACCTTTCTCATATTGAGAACGATAGACCAATGTACGAGAGAATTAGGGTCTCCCAAATTCATGCTGTTCTTGTGCGCCCTGCTATCTTGCCTTAGACGGATGCTGTAAAATGGATAATTGAGAATGCCAGTGTTAAAGACCGTTGTTTTAATGATAGCACGGGGTGCCAATTAACACATTTTTGCCCAGAGGTTCTTGTCCGGCCTTTTGCTCTGAAACCACATGTGTAGACCCTCTCCCCCAATTTTATACAGTCGTCCAAAACCCGTTTTAACTTTAACGAGATGATTAGGTCATGGATGCTTAAGCCGAACACTTTTGTGCCTAAGGCTGATAACCTTTATCCCATCATCTGGTTTATGGAACCCTACTCTTTACTGGCAGTCATGCTCTGCAGGCTTTTTGGTCTACTGAATTGTTCTCTTTTTAAAGCAGAATGGCCACCTATAGCACATCATGTGCTACTCACTAGTGAGTCTTTCCCATGGGCCTCTATCCTATCGATTGAACTGAAGAATTCCATTCATGAATATCAAAAGGCTCTAGCTCATAAGAAACCACCCTTTTTCCTATCTGCATATGTCCTTGATGTTTTTAGCTTAGAGTTCCAGTATCCTTACTTGGGTTGGAATTGGACCCCTTCAAACCCTCCCGTACATATTTATCATTCGGCAATGTGGGAAGATAATTTTTCACCTTTGTTATATGTCATTTGTGACCACTTCATGGGCACCATCTATTGCAAGATCTTTAGGCAATAGCCACCTGCATTCTCAGAAAATGCTAAGAATTTCATCAACACCATGGGTGATTGGTATGTAGGTGAGTATTTTCATACATCAGGATTTGGGGAAGTGACACAGTGCAGCTGCTTCCCAGGATTGTCTCGAATAGGATGGTAATACAAGAAGTTTCTTTTCAAACTGTCACTGATGGCATGTATAAGAAACTCACAGGTCCCAGGAAGAAAGGTTCACCTAAGTTTCCTCTCAATCTTGGTCAGTTGGTTATCCCAACTTCAACTTGGGCTACAGTTCTAGGTGACCAGATGGCTTCCTTGAGATTAGGTACTGCCCAGAAAAGGAAACATGACTCCAAGAAGTTCCTAGATGCACACCTCAAGCAAGTACATATGAAAATAGATTATGCACATGAGTTAGTTCCATATGACTTCATATACCAAGGGGTGGACACATTCTCATAGGTTCTAGCTAGGGAAAAAGACTTACAAGAACAACAAGACATTTTAAAGTACCAGAATGAACTTCAGGTTGGAGTTATGAGTTACCGGGCCCTGCAGCTCAATATCATTTAACAAGCAAGAAGAGACAAAGAAGAGAAATAAGCTCAGAAGGCCAATACTCCTCTCATGATTACATTCCCTGATGGAAAACAAAGGTAAAGCTCCTCTAGGGGAACCCTCTCAAGAGAAAGCCAGTGAAGCAGCTAAAATGATGCTACAGTTAGCTCATGAATCCCAGTAGTAGATGGTACAATTGACATCGATGTTAAAGACTCAAATGCTAGAACCTCCAAATCTTGTAGTCGACATTCAGCCACCAATTGCATCAAATGCTCAAATATCTACTAAAGAAACTCAAGAAGATGATGATCTAGTCATAACTCAGGCTAGCCTTGCTAAGAGGCATAAAGTCATTCCTTCTTCCTCATAGGTTTCTATAGTTGACATAATAGACTATGATGAAGAAGTGGTCCCACCTCCTCCGGTGCAAGTAACAGAAGAAGTCACTGAAGATCCTAAGACTGTCACTGAACTGTTGGATAGTATTGATATGGATCAGTCTTTCCCTGAGCAATCAGTGTTAGAATTTAATGCTACTCCCAGCATTGCTTCATCAACTTTTACGCTACCATCTGTCCAACCAGCCTCTACTGTGCCTTTAGGGGGAACACTTCCATTTCCCTTATCACACATGTTCAAAACCCTCAATGACACTACTATCCCATCACTCGAAAACTCAGTCCCTTACCAATTCCATTGTCTATTGCTACAGAAGTCTAGCCTTCGGCTGTCCCTCTGCAGTTACCCATAATCAATTTATCAACAACCACTACTGATGTATCTTCTAAGATTTCCTCACCATCTTCACTCACCAAAGCTCATAGTCAACTTCCCCTTCCAGAAGCTAATGTTGATACTCAGGTTCCATTATCTGAAGTCTTTGTCTCAATCCCATCCCCAGATCCAGCTTTGTCAATTCCTCAAGCTATCATTACATCTTCAGTTACTACTCAAGTCACCATACCTATTCCTACCCCTGTTATTACCCAAACACCTTCACTGATCTCAATAGTTAGTGTCACTTCTACTTCCACATAGTCAATGGTTGAATACACAGATGAAGATATAGTTCCCCTTGGGAATTACTTCTATAGCAAGGATGATAATACAATGATAAGAAAGACTAGGAAAAGAGGTAAAGGTCAAGATGGTTTGGAAGCACCTGAATCAGTTCAAGTAATATGGGCTCCTAGGACCAATAATCCAAGAATTGAAGCAATTGAAGCAGCAACAGCCTTAGGATCCTTTCCCAATGCTAATTGGGATTCTGTCCAGGGTTTGGATAGGGAAGTTGACTTTAGGGATGAAGAAATCAAAAACCTGAAAGAGGAATTGGATGAAGCTAAAAAGCAACATTTTGCCGATATGGTTGACCTCAGAAACACTTGGGAAAGTAAGTTGCAAGACCTAGAGCAAAAGAATGCCACTCTTCTCACTGAAGTCTGTCTCTCACAATCTCAGCATTCCATTGACGTTGAAAAAATACCTTCCTGGAAAAGTAGGTTGAGGATGCAATTGCAAGTGCAGCCTCCTTAAATTTTCTCCAGTTTACACCTTGTGATTTTAAAAATATGGCCCTCAAGGTTAATCAGGATCATCATAAACTATTGGACAAAGTTTACATTGCTTTGGATGAAATTAGGGAAAATTTCATTGATTTTTCTAAGATGTCCTCCACCCTTGAAAAAAAAAAGGAGAAGAGACTGCAAGCTTCTAAGGCTCAAGAGTAAATCAGTGAATGGTAGGGGTATATTAAGAATGTGCTAAATGATATCCTAGTCCTCAGTAGTTTCCAGATTAAGACAATAAAAAATACTTGGCTTGATTATAATGAAATAGCTGAAGAGACTATCAATAAATCAAAAGATATCTGCACCAGGAGATGGTATGCAGTTGACAACATTATGCATGTTCTAGGCTTACCATTAACGACCCCTATCCTAGAAGCTTTGCCACCAAAATGAAAACTTGAAGAGCTCGAGAGTAGGTGTGAGGAGTTCACATAGAGGATTCGGGATCTTGAACAAGTCAGCATTCAGGATGTGTATGATTTGGTTAGAGAATCGGTTGTCATGGAAGGCAAGATTCGTATGTATCTTCGTGCTTGGCACAAGCTGGCGAAGCATGACATGGAGAATAATGTGTGCAATGTTCAACTAGCTTTAGAATCTGTCAGTTTCTCAAATATAGATGAGTTGTTAGACATATATGAGAAATGGCAGGATTTCTTGGATCTATTGATTGATCCGATTTTGTAATCTCTGTTTTCTAGGGATCTCCATTTTTGGACTCTGTTGTAATTATTTAAAGAATGATATCTCTCTTAGTTATGGATTGGTAATTTTGGAGTTGTAAGTCAGTAGAAGACTGCACTGGAGATACTCTATTAAGAAGAGCTTTTTGTAATTTCTGTACAAGACCTCTTCATATAGTAAAGTTATCTATTAATCTATCTTCTGGTATTCCTCAAATTTCTTTGAGAGTTTCTGATTTATGTTTGAAATTGTCATCTGTTATGTATCTGATCTTTTGCTAAACATCTGTTAATCCACAAATATGTTGTATTGATTTCTCTATATGACTGGTTTATGTTCCAAAGTTCTTTATTGATTTTTTTCAATGTAAGTACTTTCATGTTTTATTTCTGCAAATGATTTGGTGCATATGAATTCAAATAATCATTGTTAATTTTTCAATTAGTAGAGTGATTACAGACTGGATCTTGAATGAGCCTGAATACTTGAAAGATTGTCATTTGATTTTCATTAACTGATAATAATTTAAGTTAACAAGGAACACAACTAAAGACATTTTTTTTAAGTTGTTCAATTAATTGTTTAATCATATCTCAAGACCAATCTACACATAAACAAGCTTTCATTTTAGAATAGGATTAACTTAGATTAGTTTCCCTTTTCTAGAATAGGTTAGCTTAGCTTAGCATCACCATATCCACACCTTGGTTTTCCTTAACTGGAAAACTAATCTTATAGGTCAACTCACCTACTCTTAGAGTGCCAGCAGAGGCCTAATATCCATGGAGGATCACCATACCAAATAGGTCGGGGAAAGAACTGCCCTTGTGTAGGGTCTTTCAAAGCCTTTCAACTTGGGTTTTCTTCCTCTGTTGAGTGCCTTGGAATATTACAACACCTTTGCATCTAACCTGCACAACCAAGGCATCAAAAAACATATAAACAATATTTATCCCAACTTACAACCTCCGATAAGAAGGATCAGTCGCCCCTTCATTTATTATAAAATTGTCAACAACTATATCCAACCATTCACCTATATCCAGAATGGTGAACACAAGAAGGATCGTCCGACCCTTCTGGCATTCTAGAACTATTTTGAATAGAATACTGGGCATAAGAAAGGTCGGTCGACCCTTCATTTATGACTGAATTGTAAAAATATTCAACCTGCCTAGGATGGGACAACAATTCCAGACTTCCAAATTGTGCAATGAATAGTTAGGATTAGTGTATTGGATAAGTTATAACATATCAACAATATTTATCTTGACTTGCGATAGGAAGAATCTGCCACCCCTTCGTTTAGTAGAGAACTGTAGACACCTATATGTTACAATTCACTTGTATCCAGAATGGTGAATAGAAGAAGGATCGACCGACCCTTCTTGCAACCTAGAACTACTTTGAACAAAATACTCGGCACAAGAAAGATCGGACGACCATTCTTGCACCCTACATGAGGATTTAATTGCCTTTTCCGAAGACGCAAATATATTGCGGATTGCGGATACCTAGATTTTTAAAACATTCCATCAATTCCGCTATCCCGCAACCCGCAATGCAGATTATGGGATGGGACAACAATTCCTAACTCTCGACTTTCACAGTAAATAGTGGGGAATGGAGATTGGCTAAGTTATAGCATATATACAATATTTATCCCGACTTCTTACCTCTGACAAGAAGGATTAGCCACCCCTTTGTTTACTATAAAATTGTGAACACCTATATCGAGGAGCTCACCTCTCTCCAGGATGTTGAACACAAGAAGGATTCGCCGACTCTTCTTGCAGTCTAGAACTATTATGAAAAGAATACCTGGTAGCAGGGTTGGAATTTGATGGGCATTTTCCCCATTATTTACTGCCATAAATTTTGCCAAGCCATCGAGTTCAATGGCTAAGTAACTAGCAATAACGTATTTTTGACATTCAATTTTTTTAATAAAACGTGGCTAGTTTTGGTTAGCAAGGTGTTAATAACATAGAGGTAACATGATGGTAAGTTGGTAATGGTAACCGCAGCGGACCCCTTTTGCTTCAATGTGAACCCTTCGTAGTTCGTACCATCCCAACTAGTCGCTTCACATTAAATGCGAATCTCCACTCGATTTCCTCTTCTGCTACATGTTTACAGTCATAATCACTTTCATCTGAATGGCAACACCGACAACCTCCAAGTGTGTGTTTTTGTCTACAGCAGATAACAAAACTAAAACCAGGAGAGATTTAGTTTATCGCCATATGGGGGTTAATTTATCGCCATATGGGGCGACTATTGAAGCCAAGTAGAACATTGTAGGCGTGGAAAGGGCTCTAAATGTTGGACAGGAGATCCCATGTGTGGAGAATGGCTTTTGGCGACGTTTTGAGAAAAAAAATTAACCGAAAGTGGTTTCGTTGAAGGGTAATTTTTTCAACAAAATGTTAAGTGATGAGGAAGATTAAAGTTCAAAACGTCAAAAAATTTAACTGGAATGGCAAAGATCAAATGAAATTCCAACCCTGCTTGGTATAAGAAGGGTCGGCCGCCCCTTCATTGCATGGGAATTTTTAACAAAGCCAAGGTAGCCATTTAGTTACAGTCAAAATGCTTTGGTATGGTGGAAAAGAAGAGATAAGAAACAATCCAATCAATACTCTTTAATAAGTTTTTTTGTTATCTCTGTATGATTTGTAGAGCTTGTTGTCCAGTAATTGTCCAAGCTTAATTAAGGTTGCCATCTATTCAATGCATGTAAATTCCATTTTTAAAACCAGAAATCTTTTCAAATTATCAGGTGGCCTGCATATACTTTTGTCAAAATATTCAACCTCTGAAGGCGAGGGTATCAATTCATGTGTATGGAGAATGGTGAACACTAAAAGAAGACTGAGGACAATAAGGGTCAACTAACCCTTCGTTCATGAGATAAATGTATACACAACAAAACCCCTTTCACTGGCCCCTTTGGCATCATCTTGTAAATAGGTTGAAGTATAAGCCGAAGTGAATATGGGGGTTGCATAATCAATATTCTCTTAACCATGGAGATGCAGAGATGTCGTTATGATCTTCACATATTGTTCTATTTAACATCAACTAACTAATGGGATGGAACACTAGATGTCTTCACTCTTGGCAACTATCGCAGTATACAAAACTATGCTCAATCTCTACTGTATTCACCAGTTAGCCACGAATTCGTCAAACTATGTGTTTCGTCTTCACAATCATGCACTTGTATTCCAATTAATCAATGTGCAATTACCATTCACATACATATAAATCAAGTAAAAAAACTCACATAAACTCAAATACAAAATATGTGATTAACTCATACACATAAACAAGAAAGATCGGCCACCCCTTCTATGATGATCACTCATTCTATGATCTCAAACAACTCTATAAAATGTGCATTCGAGATCTCATGGATAATGCTAGTGGATTTGTTCTTAATCAATAAAATGATTTTGAAAATGAGGGGTCGTTCCTTAACCATCGATCATTAGCATGAACATGTGCAAGTATACATCTAATATTAAAACACTAATTTATAATTATAGACATTGTATGCATTTTTGTATTGACTACTTAATTTTGACTATTTTTCAGATAAAGCATGGCTGTGTTGTTGAGCCTTAGTAACTACTAGGAAATCCATCTCTTTGAATTGATAACAGATCACTACTGCCTTCAGCCATTCAGAAATGGATGGTATGTTGAGATGGAAGAACCAGATAATTTGTACCCGGATTTATATCTACTCTACTTGAATGAGGATGGATCTCATACTAGTGCTGGAATATTGACATATGTGGATCCCGTGGAATCTGATGAACAATTGTGAGTTCAAGTTGAAGCAGTCAATGGTGAAAATTGTTGCCTTGTACAGCTTGATCTTATGGTTTGTAATTATTGACCAGATCTAATGAGAAGTGGTCCCAATCCAGATCCGATTTCCTATATGAAGCAAGGATGGGTTTTTCCCTTGTATGATGTTTCTAATCGTTCCGGAATTGATACCGCATCATCCTTGAAGAAAGGAATTTTGTCGGTATGGAGGAAAAGAATGTTGGATGGGAAAACTTCCTTTGTATTGCATTACATGAATATTAATAAGAAGCCGATAAAGGTGTGCCATGAGAAGATTCTTACGTACAACAGAAGAGTATTTCTCCAATATATTGTACAAGATGTGAACAAATCTTCCTTCAAACAACTCAAAGGAAGTCCTTCTAAAGCGATGCTGTGGAAAGTGAGTAAGAGCTTCGAAAGATCAAAAGAAGTTCAACAAGAGCAGATCAAATACTTTTTTTTCAAAGAGCAAGCGTTTTCCATTGATGTAACAGCATGTGTTGTTGTGCCTCCACACTCACAATATCGAAAGGTTGATGAGGAGGTCATGCAAAAGATGGTTGTATCTCTTGTCCATACATTTACAATGACATTGAGAGATGCCATTCTATTGCCTTTCGATAAGGAGAGCACATTTCCCTTTCTTCCTGGTAAAGAAGAAGAAATTAATTTGCTGACAATAAATTTTTATATATTGGATGGGCAGCATACTATTTCTGCGCAAAAAATAATCATTGCAGATGATCGATATAAACAACTCCATTCAAGGTATCGACATCGAACAACTTGTCTTCTACATAGCGATGTTCCTCAGCACATCATCAACAAATTATGCAAACAACAAAATTTAACAAGCAAGGAATTTTCAGAGACTACATTCATTTCTCAAGTTGAGAAAGCAAGGGAGAAATGGATATCCCGCGGTAGCCCATCCCGCCCTGGAAAAGGAAACGTTCCGAGTGATGCTTGGCAGGTATAAAAAATTTCTTCTTATCAATCAAAGTCTTCAAATTGCTTCTTGTGTTATGAAATTAGCAAATTAAGTGGAATATTCAATTTTATATGTTTGCAATCTTTCCAATTTGAATGTATGGATATCTTTCAAGGTCAAAATAAGGAGAGCCTTAAATACAAACTAACTCTTGTTTTGACATCGGATTGACTATGGAGCAAATAGCAGTCTGTATTATGAGCTTTACAAAAGGGGCTCCTTGCTATGCTCACCCAAGAGCATCAATCAGGAATATTTTGTTCCAAATAAAATAAAGAGTTATGGCTCTAATTTTTTTAGGACATTGCATGATCTTGATGAAGATGAATTGACCACTATGGCAGACAATATAATCAATGGATCGGTTTGGATGATCACATAAGTCGATAAAAACATTTGTGCAGAAAATTTAAATCAAGGACGAGAGGTCAGCCAAGCATTCGATCATTGAATATCTCAAAGTTAGTGATTTTCAAAGTGATCGATCACAGATTGTCACTAGCCATAACGTCATTGAAATATATAAAATTGCATCAAACCATCTGCAGCAACTATGTAGTATTTTATGCTCCGGAAAGCAAGTAAAATCTCTGAGTAAAAAGAGAAAGAACAAATTTGAAGTGGATAATGGTACCAAAATACCAATTGATGCTCAAAAAATATTGAATCTGTATGTCAATAAAGAGAGGATGGGTATGTCCATTGGAGACGTCGAAAATAGTTCACAGTTTGCTTGTTAATGTTGTTATCCTGAATCTTTGGTCAACACACTCAGATTAATTCCATTTTTTGGTGCGGCAGTCAGCTGTGAATTTGTGGCTGTGGATATGTCTAATTGTGATAGTCCATGGACAGAACAAGACATGCTTGTGTTTTTGTAGTACTTAGAAACAAATCAGGAGGCATGTACTTGTATTTTTTTAGCTAATATGGAAAAGTCTTGTATGATTTCTAAAGATTTCACAATTTTCAGCAAGAAATCAAAAAAACATATTACACCGAATCCTACAAAGGGACTTTATAGAGAATTCTCCACAGACTCGTTTATAGGATTCTCTATTATACAGTGTTGAAGCATTGAAACGGATAAGGATATTTTATCTACTTCTGAAATTTATATGGATTAGAAGGATGAGGGCCTACCAATGATTGAATTACCTTGGCCCAAGGTTAACAACGATAATGCTAGAAGCCATGTGTTTGCAAAAGAAAGGACATAAGAATTCTGGGATCACATAGTTTCCAGACAGGTCTCTTCTCAATGCACAGTTCTTTTGTTGTACGCAGGAGGTAGGCTTCTTCATTCGTTGATGAGGGCTCCAGAAAGAATAGTTATTTCTATTGTGGAGATAGTACAACAAGAGTTGTTTATGAACAGTTTCTATCATGAATTGGGTGTAAAACAAGGTATTTCTATTAACTTTTTTAGATGTCTTTGATTTTATTTTACTTTTCTAAAACAAGGTCTTTCTATTAACATTTTTAGATGTCTTTGATTTTATTTTACTTTTATCGGTCGGTTATGTTAAATAACTTCTTCAAATTCCTATTCTACTACAGCTTCAAATAAAGAGCACACCCAGGTATCATCCAATCAAATAATACTATCCGGTGACGAAAGTGCATGTGATATAGAATATACAAAGAACTACCAAACAGGAGCACAAACAGGACAAGAAGGTAAAAATTTATTTTTCAAAAATCGTGGTTAAAGTAACTAAATTATGAAAGGGGATAGTGACCTTGAATACTTGCAAAAAAATATATAAATGTATACTTACAAATTTCTAGGTCAACATGTGGATCATCCACAACTAGAGCTGGTGTCGATGATGTCCCTGGATATTGGCCAGCACATCATATTGGAGAATAATGGACCAGGCGGGAGCTTGGACAATAAAGAACCAGAAGAGTGCTTGGACAATAATGAAGAAGGCGAGTGCTTGGATAATAATGAAGAGTGCTTCAAAAATATTGAAACTGGAGAGGGATTGGTGTCAAAATGCATTGTCTCTAGTGATGTTGATCACTAGTCAAATGTTGGCCTGCCATTGACAAGTAAAAGACAAAGAATATTTTTTACTTAAATTGATAAAACAAATTTATTCCGAAGTATATAATGACAAGCAATATTTCTGTGTAGCTCCCCATACAAAAATGTTATTGATATTAGAAATGGAAGGTTTTCTATTTCGCAAGAAAGCCACAGAAAATGACTCCAAAAGAGAAAGAAAAAAAAAATTGTTGGAGGGGAAAGATTAAAAAAGGGGGAAGAGATTACTAATGGTGAGTTCGAATTTAAACATAGAAGAACTTCATATGAGTCACGAACAAATGCCATTGAATTTTTGGATTTACTTCTTTCCAAATTCAATGTTGGGGTTTGGTCATCTAAATGTAGTGTCAATGAGGGGAAGCCATTGCTTACAAAAATTTTGGTGGCAGGTGGAAAAGATAAATCATATGAGCAAAAATTTATTATTTATTTGGTTTCAAGAGAGATGTACCTATGATCAAGAAGGAAATACACAAAAAAATATGGAGACTGTGTGGACGGAGTTCCCAATGAAAACTTCGGAAATTAATACATCAATGATTGTTTTGGAGGGTGATGGTGAGAAAGCACTTCCATTTCAAAACTGTATTTTGAGTAAGCCCTTTATTGAATCGTCCCTTAGGACAGATACTGAATTGGTAATTGGACTTTGGCAGCATTTTAGTAAAATGCATGAATCTGCTGATATCAGAACCTTCAATGCCTTCTCCCAGTTGAATCCTGGTTGAGTGACAGCCATCAAATGTAACCTATCATTGCCTATTTCTAGATGTAATCTATCATTGCCTATTTTAAATCATTCAATGTGTTTTCTGGTTTTTCCGGAGATGTTTCTATTTTTGTCTGAATGTAACATATTATTAGTTCAGTGTGATGCTTTTATTAAATAAATTGAAACTATGAAATTTTCAGTGTTTTTTTTATTATTCTTTTGAAATCAACGTCTTCATGTTCAGTTGCATCGTTGTGATCATTAACTTCATGAAAAAAGTGTTGTTGTTGTTGTTGTTATATATATAGTCATTGTTCTTGTATGCAGTCAGGATATCACCGCAAAAGAAACTATTGGTCTTGGGAGAAGAGGGATTGCTCGTTGGAGTTCGGATGTTATCCAACATTGGAGATTCTTCAGAATGTCAAACTCATTTTATCCATAATTGCTATAGTTATTATACACGCATGTTCAACCCTGAAATTATCAGTGTTGCCAGAGAGCATTTCGACGTTGCTTTGTGGTTTTCCTCGCTCGACAACATGGAAATTAAAAATTTCCTTGATGTATTTGAATGGTTGAAAAATGAAGAATTTGTATTTCTTTGCGGTCAAGAGCAATGTAAACTTAGTACTATTTATAATCACTCAATGTATGCATACTATAATGTTGGTGAAGTATAGAACATATACAAAAAGTTGTTCAAGGATGTACTTATCCAATATGGAGATATATATAAACAAACATACATGTTGTTTATAGATGAAGGGCAATATCAATGAATAGACAATTGCAAGGAAAACTGCTTGAAAATGCCAACTAGTTGGAAATTTGACAGTTCAAAAGAGAGAGATATAACTATAAAAACAATGTTGTGTTGTCTGTTGAATTATCTCGGGCCTCATTAAAAAATGGGGCATTGGTTAAACACATTGAATTTTAAATGACCATGATATTATACAAATAAATTCATTTAGTGATTTGTATATTTTTTACAACTCCTGCATTTAATTGATGTAAGCTTTATTGCACAGTTCTCATATTATTTATGGACATCGTACCATGTATCTCGTAATGTGTTTCAAAAATGGTTGAACATGAAAGCAATATAATTAGAAACATTGAACCATAATATTTTATTAACTGGGTTGTGTGTGTGTGTGTGTTTTGTTTGCAGATAGTACTAGAAGATTTGTTTCTAGTAAACCATTGATTATTTTTTATTTCATTGGCATTTGTTACACGAATTACATAGAAAATAGAAACCCAGATTTCGACGACCACCAGACATCGAAACATCAACAAAGTATTATTTTATACGGCTAGGATTAAGGGAATTTTTTGAAAAATGCTTTAGTATTTTTGAGGTTGGCATATGGACATCTGCTCAACAAAAAAAAGTTGATGAGTTTTTTCCTAGATTATTAGAAAGAACAAGATTGAAAAGGGAACTATTTAGATTAATTTTAACAAAGGAAGATTGTTCTTCCATATCCAGAGAGGGTTTTCAGGGTAATGGAAATCCTTATGTATTTCGCAAGCCTTTGATTATAGTTTGGGACACTTTGATCCATGGTTGGGATCAGACAAATACTGTGATTGTCGATGACTCTAAAGAAAAACAGGTTTCTAACGAGGAAGGAAACTATATTATAACAAAAACTTATACTTTCGACAATGTCAAGGATACATTTTTGTTAGATCGATTATGGCCTTGCTTGCTGCAGCTGAATGGCATGAGCGATGTGAGGCCAATTGTGAATAAAATGAAAATGGAAGTATTTTGTTAAATAATACACTCGAATGTTTGTTTTACTAGTATGTTCAATTTCACTGTGATAATAATTCTTGTAAAGTGTCAAGTTTGGTTTCCAAAAATGAAAAATCAGAGTTTGAAATTGCTAAAATCTGTTTTAAAATTTCAAGATTAAGTATTGGATGTGTAAAAAGTGGCATTCCAAAAGGGCAAGTGGAAATCTGCCCTTAGCAAATCAGATGAATGGGGGAACCTTTGAAGGAGAGAACTGGAAAAACTTTGTACTTGGAGAATTGTAATGTTTTACAATCTTAAACAAATTTCAGTTAGTTTCTCTTTTCCTTTCTTTTGTTGTGTATAAAGTTTCCTCGATTCATTTTGTTTTTTCATACATACATCTAGTACCTCTATTTAAATTGTATTGTTAAATCATAAAACATATAAATCTGTGTGCTTGATTTATCATTCATATGATTTATATGCAGGTTATGCATCATTAAATTTCTTTACTTGATTCATATAATTGTTTCACATTCTTCAATTACATAACAGTCATTATCATCATATTGAGTTAATTTGCTCTAAGTTATTAAGCATCTAATTAACATCTCCTTAACTAGGATTTTGCCTATCATTCTAAGAACATACAGGAGCCATACATCCCTCAATGAGATTGTGACATGGTGTTATGTTGAATTGATTGTAGTCCTCTACTTTGTAGGTTAATAATTCTTTGTTGTACTCTAGCAACACTATCATTAGAACTTTTCAGTATTTGTTCAAGTGAAAGGGGTCCTCTAGTAGATGATATGATAAGGATATCCCTTCTATTTTCCTACTGAGGTGCAAGTGTACTAGGAATTACAGTCGGTTGTGGGACTATTTGTTGTTCAGAGGTAGATGCTTGTGACTGGCTACGAGTGTCAACCGATGATGTTCTTGCTGGAGGAGGTTTATGGGTAACATGTTTAGGCATATTTTACTTCAGGCCCTCCTTCTAGAACCATTTGTTGAGGCCTCGAGTGTGTATGTGCTGGAATGGGTTCCAAAGCTCTCAACAGAGGGAGAAAACCCAACAAGAGGCTTGAGATAATCCTACGCAACTATTACCCTATCCTCGAGCTGGTTGGGATGGTGATCTGCCACGGATACAAAGGCCTCCACTAGCACTTGTGGTTTTGATCCTAAAAGGATCTATCTTCCAGTGAAGGAAAACAAAGTGTGTTCAGTCTGAAACAAATCTACCTAGGAAGGAAAATCTAAGCTAAGTTAGACCTACTCTAAAAGGTGTCTTGTTTAAATGCACATTTAACTTGATGTGAAAATAAATAAGTACATTCATCCACTTAATATAAATGTGAAGAAGATAAATTCCTTATTTTCTTAAGTTATAATCAATCAATTAAAATTAACTAAATGCAATATTAAGTGTTTAAGTTCATTCAAGATTAACCTGTAACCGATATGTCAATTTAAAAATTAACAATTAGATTATAATTTACTGTAAATCATTTGCAGAAATTGATAAATATTTTAGTTGAAGAAATTCAATTAAAACATAATGCATGGACATATCTAACATAAGGAAAAATCCAGATTAACAATCTCTACATGAAATAATATTTGCAAAGGATTAAACAACAGAGATAATAACCTGAAGTAGAAATCGATATTTACCAAAAAAATTTGATCAATGAACAAAAGATGATGCAAGAGAATAACTTTACTGTATTAATGAAAGTGTGTAAGAAATTACAAGCTCAACATAAAACAGAGCATCTCTAGTCTTCTTTTTTCAATTTCTACACCAAAAATTATCATCCCTTGCCTAAGAGAGATCTACTCCTTAAATAATAAATTACAAAAATAATACAAAGGATAAATTCCCCTTAAATAGGGATTACAAAATCAGAATATTCTATTTAGTGAGGAAATATTCCCACTTGTCCCAAACTTCTATCAATTCATCTATATCTAGATAACAAGGAGATTCGAGCCCCGGCTGGGCATCACACATGAATCCTTCAATCTCATTTTTGGCAATTTTATGCCACGTGTGGATAAACATATAGATCTTGGCCTCCAAGGAAACAGGTTGCTTAATCAACCGATCAATGTCTTCAATTTGGATATGCTCAATATGCAAGATTTTCTCCTTGACTTGATCACAACGGGCTTCGACCTGTTCTATCATCAATTTTGGTGGATCTGCCCCCTCGATGAGCCCCATTGCAGGGAATGCCAGTCTCCATGAGATTTCCTAAGGCATACCATCTTCTTCTGCAAAGCGCTTGAGACTGGTTGATAGTATCATGTACCATGTCAATAACATTCTCCCAAGCTCATATAGCATTTCTGCTCCTTCTGAATTTGAGGCTGTCCAACTCAGGGATATCAGCTGGATTATCTTCAATATACTTCTGCCAATCCTTGATGTCTTCTACAACTTTAGAAGCCTGTTTTGTTTCCTCTACTTGTTGGCCCAAGGTGACAACCATTTTTTCAAAGACAATGTAAGTCTCATGGATTTCACCCCAAGGTAGTAAATAGCTTAGCTAGAAGCTGATGATGCTCTAGGTTGACTTGATTGGCTCCATCCTTGAACTCTTGCTATGAAAACCTAGAAAATAGAGAGGAGGTTTCACTTGTAGTTGCATCCTTTAGCTGTTGTTCAAGCACAACTATCTTTTCAGCATTGGCAGTGTCCAAAGCTTTGGTATCTTGCAATTGGACTTGAAGAGAATCATTCTGTTCTTGAAGGTCTTCAATCTTATTTTCAAATGCTTTTCTTAGTTCACAAATGTCAGCTTCATGTTCTTCATTGGCCTTAACCATCTTCTCTTGAAGTTTCTTGAGCTCCTCCTTCTTGAAATCAATTTCTTTATTCGGTGTGATTATTGAATGAAAGTTGGCACCTACAAAAGCAGTCATGGCAGCAGCAGTATCTAGTGCTTCTTGTTGTATGTCATCTGATTGCTTCCCCCAAATGATTTGATTAGGAAAGGGGCCCTACAACACATCCTGATCTCTGCCTCTTTTGTTACCCTTCTTCACCACTTCCTTAGATTTTTTGCTATAGAAATAATCTCCAAGGGAGGTTACAATATCTTCCTCATAAGTAGCTACCAATTTAGTGGAAGATGTAGCCACATCTCCTATTGCAATTATTGGGGATGTCCGAGTAACAGTGGTATTAGGTATTGTCATAGTAATCTGAGAGGTAGTTAGTGGAGAAGGGATAACTTCAAAAACTGAGGGTAGAGAGGTTGGAGTAGGGATTGAAGTAAAAAATTCAAGAAGTGAAAAAGATGCACCGGCAACTAATGGTGAAGGTGGAACATACGGGATTTGGACATTATTGGCTGGTGGTGATGAAATAGATGGTGGTGGTTGCAGAGAGACTGTTGAGGACTGGATCATTGCAACTATTGATGGTGGAATGGAAAGTGGAATTGACAGGATTGGAGATGGAACAGTAATGGAAGTTATTGCATGAAATAACTAGGATATGGTGGATGGTGGTGTTACCCCAGAATATAAGGTGGAAAGAGCTTGAATGGATGAAAGTAAGAGTGCTGAAGTTGTGGTATCAACAGCAGTAGTGGTTTCAAGAGACTATTGGTTTGGGACAAGATCATCCATGACTATGGCATCCAACAAATCTATGATTTCCTGAGAACTTTCAGTTTCTTCCTACACCACAGTCATAGAAGGAAGTGTTTCATCTTCCACATGACTGTCTTCAATAGTAAGAGTAGGAATCTCAAAGGCAAAAGTTTGAATTTTTTGTCTTTTAGCTAGTTTACTCACAGCAATCACTTGAACATCACTAATCAGGTTGGTTGTAGTAGCCACTTCAATATCACTAGTGGGTTTGGGTACTGCAACCACTTGGGTATCCAGCACCGAACTCATTTGTGCTAATTTTTGTTTGAATTGCTAAGATGTATGCTGTAAAATTAGTCACAGCGGATCTATTAAACAAGAATATCAATCACAAAGATGTAAAACAATTTGGAGCAAACACTGTGCAAGGGAGATGCATCAGTGCCCTATAATCCAGAATGGCAGAATTACAATCCAATACTGTCACAATGAGTGAGCAACTCGAATTAACCAGGGAGGTCATTCGAATATACTGCACAGTGTAGCTTGGCTCCAACTAGGAGTCCTCATCATCAATCAATGGTGGTAATCAATGCACAAGTCACTATTAGATAGGTGTCAAACTGAGTCTAACTGAGTGTAATAAGTGTAACTGATGGTAAGTGGCACTAATGTAGGGATGGAGGCTCACTGGAGGGCGCATGAGGAGTTAAATACACTCAGTACAGGTAGTCAACTCTCATCGGAGGTCAATCAGAGTGATAACAGCAGCAAGGAGTTAGTCTAGCCTCAAATCAAGGAAAGACTGGTGGCTAACTGAAGTGAACTGGACTGGTAGGTGAGAAAAGGCACACTTCTGCAGTGGAAGGTGAGAAGTGGGCACCTCCTTGACTAGGAGGGATAAATGTGAGTGAATAGTGGCTCCCTAGTGATGGAGGACTAGGGACTAGGTGCTGGAGGCATCAAACTGGTGACTAGGCAGCATGTGGGTGCATGCAATGTATGCAGAATGCATGCATGTATGCAAAATGCATGCAAAGTACATACAGAATGATGAGATATCCTAACACCCCCCCTCAAGATATAATATGATGTAAAAAATAAAATGCAGGGCCCTGGTTACAGAGACCAAAGGTCACCCCAATACAATAATCCAAAAAATGTTGAAAATAAGCTAATTGAGGAAAGAGGGAAAACCCCCCCTCAAGATAAACATAAAAATGGATCTAATCTGTCTCCACCATGATGGAACTCACCCCCAACAGTGAATGGAGGTAAGAGAACTTCTTCTCAGTGAAGCTCTTGGTAAAGATGTCTGCAATTTGCTCATCGGTAGGGCAATATTGCAGAATGATAGTGCGATCATGCACCAACTCTCGGATGTAGTGCATACGAATCTCAATGTGCTTGGTACTCTACCACAGAACTGGATTAGTGGAGATCTTAATAACACTTTTATTGTCACAAAATAGGAAATTCGAGGTAATGCTACCAAAATCAAACTCGGAAAGAATACCCTGCAACCAAATTGCCTGAATGCAGGCATTGACTGCCCCTCGATACTCTACCTCTGCTGAAGAAAGTGCAATGGCTGCCTGCTTTTTGCTTGACCAGCAAATAGGTCCATGGCCAATCATGAAAACATATCCGGAAGTGGACTTCTGATCTATGCTATCACCTGCCCAATCTAAATCAGTAAAGCCAATGAAATCTAGCTTAGAATCTGCAGCATAATGTATTCCAAAATGTATCGTACCATGCACATAATGCAAGATCCACTTGGCTTCCCTCCAATGAAGCTCATGGAGCTGCTACATATACCTTGATACAACACTCATGGAATACGATATATCAGGCCTTGAGTGTGTCAAGTAGAGTAGTCAACCAATCAACTGTCGATACATAGTGCAATCTGGAAGCGGTGTGGAATTTCCCTCTTCAAAACTGATTCCTGAGAGGAAAGGAAATGAAGCAGCCTTACATTCTTCCATATTAAACTTTAATAGCAGGCCTTTAGCATAAATTTTCTGAGATAATGTGATCCCATCAAAGTTTTTAGCTATCTCCAAGCCCAAAAATTGCTTAAGCAAGCCCAAATCGCTCATATCAAAATCTAGATTTAAAGTGGTTTTCAGCTTGTTAATTGTAAGGAGAGTGCTACCAGTAATGATAAGATCATCAGCATATAAAACAAAAATCAGAAAATTACCTTTAACTTGTTTTAGGTAGACATTCAGATTAGATTTGCATCTTTTGAAATTCTAAGAAAGAAGGAAGGAGTCCATCTTTGCGTACCAAGCTCTTGGGGCCTGTTTCAATCCATACAAAGATTTCTTCAACTTGCAAACTAATGATGGATCTGATATGTATCCTTCTAGATGCTTCATATATACTTCTACATCAAGGTATCCATGTTAAAAACCACTCTTCACATCCATATGGTGCACTTCCCAGTGCTTGGATGCGGAAATGGCCAAAACTAGGCGGATGGAATCCATCTTTGCAATTGGTGCAAAAGTCTCAATGTACTCCACTCCTTGGACTTGGGAGAAACCTTTTGCCACCAACCTAGCTTTGTATTTGCTGATAGATCCATCAGAAGCAACCTTTGTGCTGTAGATCCACTTGCATTGAACTAATTTTCTTCCAGGTGGAAGAGAAACTAGCTCCCATGTATTGTTCTTTTGAAGAGAACTGTACTCTTCATCCATGGAGGTTTGTCTTCATGGATCTCAGTGGGCATGATAGTATGATTTGGGATCTGAACTAATAATCAAATAACATTTCTCAGATAATAATGGATCAGCAAAATAAAGAGCCATACATGCTCTTTGAAAGTGTGCTCTTGTTCTCCTTGGATCAGCAGGATTTCCAATGTTTGGAGCAGCAGATTGTAGAGTATTTTGGGCCCACTTTGGTAACTGAGGAGGATCATTATGGTCTGATTCCGAACCTGATATTTTATGGCCATCAAAGTATGATAAAATATCAGAGATATCAGATCCAATTCTTTCTTCATATTCTCTCAAATCTTCATCTTGTGGAGGTTGCGGATCAGCAGTGTTTTCCTCGACTAGTTTCAGATCTGGTAGCAGTTCTTCAAACTTCACACTTCCCTCTATGAATATATTTTTGGATCTGATATTCATGAGTTTATATGATTTTGATTCTTCTCCATATCCTATTAGGATACATTCAATACTTTGTGGATCCAAATCTTTTCTCTTATCAGAAGGAATTCTAGCCCATGCAGTGGAGCCAAAAACCCTCAAATTGGACACATCCGGTTTGCGACCAATGAATGCTTCGAAAGGAGTTTTTCCTTTCACGGATGAATGTGGAACTCAATTTTGAATGTATGTAGCAACATTCATGGCTTTATCCAAAATATTTTCAACCAAACCTTTTGACTCAAGCATACAGGTAGCCATCTCTTTCAGTGATTGATTCTTCCTTTTCGCTACACCGTTTTGCTGGGGTGTGTAGGGAACTGTATGTTGGATCTGAATTCCGATTTTGGTACAAAGTTGCAGAAACTTAGTCTTGATATATTCTCTGCCATTATTATATCTAAGAGCTTTGATCTTGCTCTCAGTGGCGGTCTCAACAGAAGCGTTAAAATCCTTGAATTTTCCAAGCACTTTTGACTTGTTTTTGAGACAAAATACCCAAGTAAAGCGGGAGAAGTCATCGATGAATGTCAAAACATACCTTGAACCATTCATGGACATATTTGGCAGCAGACCACTGATATCAGAATGTATGAGGCCCAAAATAGTAGAATCTCTGCTAGCTTTGTCGGGGTCGAACTTGTGCTCAGGGTGCTTCCCAACAATGCAACCGGGGCAAATTCCCTTTGAGGAACGAAGTTGTGGAAGACCATCAACCATGGATTTCTGTTGTAACAACAGCAAATAATTGTAATTAAGGTATCCAAACCTTTCATTCCAAATCCTATTAACCTTGTTTCCATGAGTGAGGAGAGCAGTGGGCTTTTCAAGCGGCACAAAATGAGAAAACTCATAGTATTTTGCAGTGTGGTTTTCCTTTCCGACTGCAATAAGTCTTCCACTTTCAATATTAGAAATTTCAACTTTGTTAGGGCTGAATGTCACTTGCTTCAGTTCACCGGTGTGTGTCATTTGATACACAGAAAGTAGATTTGAAGCCAAGGAAGGCACATAAAGAACATTTTGAAAACTTCCATGCTCTAAATGGATGGTACCTCTACCCTTTGAAGAAATTTTTGAGTCATCTCCCAAATGGATGGGGATGGAGCTGCTTGGATCAAATGAAGAGAAGGAGTCAATATTTGCAGCCATATGATTCAAGGCACCAGAATCTATCAGTAGGGTGGTGGGTTTCAAAACAGTTGCCATGAGTGCTTGACCTCTTTCATGATCATCATTTCTATCCTTCTTTCGCGCATCGTCGGGAAGAGTTATGTTATTCTTTTCCAAGAGAAGGGCCATTTGATCTATTGTCTTCTTCATGCATGAAATTTCAAGATGAAATCCATGGTTGCAATAAGTACATTTATATTTTTCTTTACCCTTTTGCTTGTTCCTTGAATCGGATGGTGCATCCGATTGCTTGCTTTTCTCTCTTTGCTTGGTATGTTCGAATTTGGGATTCTCCTTCTTTTTCTTTCCTTTTCCATTCAAATTCTTGGATCCTTGAACAAATAGGGCTGAATATTTGGAGCTTATGTACCCCATTTGAATCAACTTGTCATGCTCTTTGTAACGGATTCAATGAAGGCATTCAAGGTAGGCATCTTCCAATTTGGGTTAGTTAGCTGACCGGAATTGAAAGTAGAGACAAATACCGGAAATATTTACCAATTTTTGAAGAATGGAGAGGATCAATTACTTATCCTCTTTGATAACTCCACTTTTCTTCAACTATAAGGACAAATGCTTAAATCTTGTGAAAAAATCATTGATGGTCTCAAAATTTTCAGGATTCAATGCAATCAATTCATTTTCCAATTGAAAAGACCGCATGTCATCTTGCGTCCCAAAAAGCTTCTCAATTTGATCCCATACTGTCTTTGGATTAGTCAATCCACTGAGGTGAAAGTGAAGATCCTTGGAAATATTGAGGAAAAGTAGACCATATGCTTCATCCAACTTGTTGAAGTGCTTTGATTTTTCAATGAGTGTATTGGGCTCAACTTCGAGGCCCATGGTGACTCTGTAGTACCCTCTTGAGCGCAACATAATCTCCATGTCATTCTTCCATTCAATATAATTGAAGGGAGTGAGTAGCTTAGAATAAGAAGCATCCATCTCAAAGATAGTGAATGCACTTGATGGAGATGATAAACCTGCAAATCACAATCAAAACAAGAACAGTAAGGTCGAACAGTCCACCCTTTTAGAGTTGAATCACACCTAGGATTGGAGATCAAGCAAGCTTGAATGATCCAATGTATCAAATCCAGGAATTCCGTGGAAAACTTGGGGTTCTGGAGTGGATTGGAGTGTATTTTTCAGCCTTGCATGTACATGAGCGAATGCACATGAGCGAATGCACATGAGATTTTGCATGCCAAAACTTCAGTAATTTTGAGCAAATTAACTCAATTCTTCATGTAGAAAGGAGAGAGATATTGTTCCTACAATGGCTCTGATACCATGTAAAATTAGTCATAGCAGATTTATTGAATAAGAATATCAATCACAAAGATGTAAAACAATTTGGAGTAAAAACTGTGCAAGAGAGATGCATCAATGCTCTATAATCCAGAATGGTAGAATTACAATCCAATACTGTCACAATGAGTGAGCATTTCAAATTAGCCAAGGATGTCATTTGAATATACTACATGGTGTAGCTTGGCTCCAACTAGGAGTCCTCATCATCAATCAATGGTGGTCATCAATGCACAAGTCACTGTCAGACAGGTGTCAAACTGAGTCTAACTGATGGTAAGTGGCACTAATGTAGGGATGGAGACTCAATGGAGGGTGCATGAGGATTTAACTACACTCAGAATAGGTAGTCAAGTCTCTTCGAAGGTTAGTCGAAGTGATAACAGCAGTGAGGAGTCAGTCTAGCCTCAAATCAAGGAAAGACTGGTGGCTAACTGAAGTGAACTGGACTTGTCGGTGAGAAAAGGCACCCTTCTGTAGTGGAAGGTGAGAAGTGGGTGCATCCCTGACTAGGAGGGAAAAATCTGAGTGGAAAGTGGCTCCCGAGTGTTAGAAGACTAGGGACTAGGTGCTAGAGGCATCAAACTGGTGACTGGGTAGCATGCGGGTGCATGCAATGCATGCAAAGTACATACTAAATGATGAGATATCCTAACATATGCATCCACATCTTTAATTCTACAACAGTTTTCAACTTTGAATTATCCTCCATAAGGTGTTTGTGTTTGTCTCCATTCGGGTAGGTCAGCATCAATGGAGCACTGGCTTTGTGAGCTTCCTTTTCTTCCCTATATTTTCTTGTTTGCTCATCAAGGTTGAGTTCCATGCTTCTATGGCTCAAAACCTTGGTTTTAAGCTCCCGCTGATACATAAAGATATGGCTCAGTTCTTCTGTGCTCTTTTCCCTCAGCAGGACTTCAAAGAAAATATTAACTCCCTAATAAATAGACTCATCAGGGATGTGTTGATGTGTATAACCAATCTTCATATGCACCTGTTTGAAATGAGCCTCTAGAAATCCTTTGGGGTCATGAGTTATTTTGGGAGCAAATCCCAATTTCAAAGAAACAGTCATGTCTCCCAGTGTTGTAGCCCAAGTTGAAGTTGGGATAACCAAAGGCCTGAGGTTTAAAGGGAAATTAGGCCATCCCTTCCTTTTGGGACCAGTGAGCTTAAGGTAGACACCATCTATAACAGTCTGATAAGATACTGAAGCTCTGTACAGAATACTATAACAGTCTGTCAGGGACAACTCTTGGTAGAAAATGTACAGTACTGCTTCCCTAGACTCTAATGTAAGTAAATTCTTCTCCCACATACCAGACACCCAATGTATGGATGAGAGTTCTGGCATCAGTAGAAAAGGAAACGACATCCTCCCTGAAAATCTGCTGGTAAATTGCACCAAAGAAATCGTCGCAGATGTCATAGAGCGAGGGAACAAAATTGCTTTCCCATAAGGAAGAACAATAGATATGAATAAAGGGTGAGGACTTAGTCCAAATCCACCCCATGGTGGGATACTAAAACTCTGTACAGAATACATCAATTACAAATGCAGAGAAAAATAAATATGGCTTCCTTTTAGCTGTTGTTTTCTGATACTCAATGCATGTCTTTAACTCTGCTGATAAAATTGAAGCCCAGGGAATGACTGCCTCGTTGTTATGACATGATGGGCGATAGGATCCCATTCTAATTTGAATACTGAACAATTAGGGAGACCATAAAGTCTGTAGAGCATGGCTTCCAGAAGAGAATAAGGCTCTTTGAACAAGGAAATTGCGTATAAATTATCATCCCTGGGCATGAAATTTGTCGGTCTGTCCATCCAAGACTTCATCATTGCATTGAAATTGTACCTACTCTTTGATGACTCAAGGAATGCAACATTGAGGGGTTGAACAACTGGTTTTAGGGTGCAAGCTCTGGTAAAAACCTCGGGGAGAAAAGTAGCCAATTGAGAGCCCCATGCTATCATTGAAAGAGCGGCCTTTAGGGTTAGCATGGTCTATAATCCACTTAACCGCATCAGTGTAGGGAAGGATAGCAGGTCTGGCAGATATAGCGTGGAGTTGTGAATCCCTAATATTTTCATAGGCAGGGAGGTCACTCTGAATATCAGTTAAGCCGTCATTGTCAAATATGGCGTAAATTTTGGACCAATCGATTTGGTATGTCTCAGAAACCTTATCGCTCGTGTCAGCAAGGATACTGAAGTTTGGGTCTTTGTTCAAAAGATATTTCTGAGGAGTTTTGCAGTGAGTGTTGCGAGACATGTTTGAAAAACTGGAGAAATATAATGAATAAATAAACACAAACTCAAAAAAGAAACTCAAAATAGAGAAAAACATCGAACAATTGAACAAGAAAGTGACATGAAGCCAAATTGTGCAAGCTAGAAAAAATGGTGAAAACAACCCCTAGTAAAAAGTTGGAAAAACGACCCTTGGAAAAAAGTCGCGAAAACGACCCCCCAGTAAAAACTCGGGAAAACGACCCTTGGTAAAAACTCGAAGTAAAATATGCACAAAGGGAGAAAATGACCCCTGGTAAAAACTGGCAATAAAATCCACACAACAAGCAATTTTCGAATATGAAAAATAATAAAAGAAAATAAAAACAAAATAAACATATTTATAAATTCTGTCGGGTTACATCTGGGCCATAAGATTAAGACAAATCGATGGATGAGATCTAATCTAGGGAATGCGGAAGACAAGTTACTGGGGTTTAATTTTTTGGAAATATATACAACGTTCCTGCAATCCGCAATCCACAATTGCGGGTTTCGGGACCACAACTCCAAATAAAAACAAAACAAAGTGTCATCACTTCCTATGATGTTAGTTCTCTCTTTGAGGCTCACACGTGTGAGATTTTGGCCTTACAAAATAGAGATCAATTCATGTCTAACCAGAATGGTCAAGACCATAAAAATATAAATAAGAAAAAGGCTCAGTCGACCCTTCGTTTAGTAGATAATTGTGAACAACAATATCCAGCAATTCACCTGTATCCAGACTGGTGAACACAAGAAGGATTGGATGACCCTTCTGACAGTCTAGAACTAGTATAAAAATAATAATGGGCCGAAAAAGGGTCGGCCGCCCCTTCATTCATGATGGAATTGTGCAAATATTCAACATACAAAGTATAGGTTGTCAACTCATGTATATCCTGAATGGTGAAGATTGCAAAAATACTAATCACAAGAAGGGTCGGTTGACCCTTTATTTAATCTGGAAAAAATGGTGAAAACGACCCCTGGTAAAAAATCGCAGTAAAATCCACACAGTAAGTAAATTAAGGTTGCCATCTATTCAATGCATGTAAATTCTATTTTTAATACCATAAATCTTTTCAAATTATCAAGTGGCTTGCATATACTTTCGTCCAATTTTAAGTCTTAGCTCATTTGATCTCATGGAGGAGTAATATACCTTTGGAAGTGGGAATTTTTCTTGCATGCATTGGAGCAAGCTTAAACCCCTAGATTTGCTTATATATCAAAGATTCAAAATGATTATAAATTTGTTCCATATGTGTCATGTGACTTTGCATTGTAGCTCTCTTACCTGATTCTTTGAAGTTTTCTTTGAGCTAGTTGTTAAGTTATTGCATCAGTTTTGTTGGACTTGGTCCCAGATAGAATGTGCAGTCAACAAGGTGCTAGATTCTATTTGAGTC
Organism: Larix kaempferi; assembly: GCA_027924585.1. Lineage (NCBI taxonomy): Eukaryota > Viridiplantae > Streptophyta > Pinopsida > Pinales > Pinaceae > Larix > Larix kaempferi. The sequence continues at coordinate 121,404 of BSBM01001482.1, read as the reverse complement.
TATCAAAATTAACTTGCCCCCCTTGACCTCGACCAAGGGGGCAAGGGGGAAACCGAATCATATAGTACTCAGATCCCCGTGCAATCCATTTTTTATATTATCTATCCTTTCCTATCATTCTTGCACCTCTAGCGATAAAGGAGTTTCTCTGAGCCATCCATCTTGCATGATCGATCTGGTACCATTGATTTTCTTTCATGCTTAGCCCCACAGCCTTCCACAGTATTCAATCTCTCAAACGTTGCCTTCCTCGCACCTTAGATATGTGTAGTTATTATCAACTATCGATCTGGACCCTGTCCACATTCTTACCGTCTAAAGGTGTGGCCTTTACTGAGGTTCACGAATTTGAAACGTGCCGATACTCCGTACATGTTCAATCTGTAAACTAAACCTCCATTACTAATGCCTTTCCCCGCCCGATCTACACCGTCGAAACATGCAGTCCCTACCAAAACTTCGCAAATCTGAAAAGTCCATTTCCCTATGCATCTCAAATCATCGAAGTTCTTGTCGTCTGTAGATCTGTCCTTCCGCTCGCCGATCTAATTTCCAACTTGCTCATGGGCAGAACACTCCACCCATGCTTAAACCATCCTATCTCACTTTAGCGAACAACGCTTCTGGCCGTCGATCTTCGTCAAGCTTCTGTAATCGTCGATCTCTATCAAGCTTCTGGTAGTCTAGAACTAGTATGAAAATAATAGTGGGCAGAAGAAGGGTTGGCCACCCCTTCATTTATGAGGGAATTGTGCAAATATTCAACCTACAAAGTATAAGCTATCAATTCCTGTATATCCTGAATGGTGAGGACTGCAAAAATACTATGCACAAGAAGGGTTAGCCAACCCTTCATTTAAGCTGGAAAAAATGGCAAAAACGACCTCTAGTAAAAACTCACAGTAAAATCCACACAACAGGTAATTTTCAAAGATGAAAAATAATAAAAGGAAACATAAACAAAATCAACATATTTATTAATTCCGTCGCATAAAATTTGTGCCATAAGATTAAGACAAATCAACGGCTCAGATCTAATTTGTGTAATGCAGAAGATGAGTTTCAAGGGTTTATTTTTTTGGAAATATATACAACATTCCTGCAATCCGCAATTGCGGGTTGCGGAACTACGAATCGAAATAAAAACAAACCTAAGTTTCTGTAATCCACAATCTGCATTGTGGGTTGGAGGTTGCAGAAATGCATGTCAGAAATCCATTATTCAAACAGTTCCTGCATCCACAATCATTTATAACTAGATAGCCACTTTAACAAGCTATAGCATGATATAATGGGGCATGCATTTTTCTCAAACCATGAATTATGGCGAGCATTGTCTCGAAGTAGTTTTGACTACTTTTTCCGTACTTTGTCAATTTCCAAATTTTCACAAACTTGTCATACTTTTCTAGAATGATGTCAGATTGCAACACTCACACATTCCATGTCATCAGTTCCTATTGTGTCAGTTCTCTCTTTGAGGCTCACAAGTGTGATATTTTGGCTTGCCAAAAAAGAGATCAATTCATGTATAACTAGAATGGTCAAGACTGGAAAAATATAAATCACAATAAGGGTCGGCCAACCCTTCATTTAGTAGATAATTGTGAACGCCAATATCCATCAATTCACCTGTATCCAGACTAGTGAACACAAGAAGGATTGGACGACCCTTCTGGCAGTCTAGATCTAGTATGAAAATAAGATTAGGCAGAAGAAGGGTTGGACATCCCTTCCTTTATGAGAGAATTGTGCAAATATTCAACCTATGAAGTATAGGTTGTCAATTCATGTATATAATGAATGGTGAAGATTGCAAAACTACTAAGCACAAGAAAGGTCATTCAACCCTTCATTTAAAAGAGAAATGAATTTTTTTTTAACCTACGAAGGTTGGGACAACAATTCCCCACTACCAACTTTCGCAAAATATGGTAGGGATCGGTACATTGCCTATGTTATAACATGTAAACAATATTTATCTCAACTTCTGACTGCGGACAAGATGGATCAGCTGCCCCTTCTCTTAGTAGATAAATATGAACACCAATAAACAATAATTCACCTGTATCCACAATTGTGAATACAAGAAGAGTCGAACCACCCTCCCGTAGTCTAGAACTATTATGAAAATAATATTGGCCAGAAGAAGGGTTTTTCACCCCTTCATTCATTTATCTCGAGCCTCATTAAAAAATGGGGTGTTGGTTAATGACATTACAACTTCAAATGAAAACAAACCAAAGTTTCCACAATCTGCATTGCGGGTTGTGGAAACGCATGTCGCAAATCCATTATTCAAATAGTTCCCGTAATTCGCATTGCGGGTTGCAGAAACGAAGAACGCAAACATTTACAATACTCTTCCCGCAATCTGCAATTGTGGGTTGCAGGTTGCGGGCATCAAATCCCTCATTATTGGAAAACATTTACAATAGAAAAGCAGAATGGTCAATCATGGAAAAATACTAAGGCTAGGCCATCATTTCATGTATAACTAGAATGGTCAATAATGGATAAATCCTAAGCATAAGAAGGGTCGGCTGACGCTTCATTTAGTAGATAATTAAGAACACCGATATCCATCAATTCACCTGTATCCAGAATGGTGAGCACAAAAAGGATCAGATGACCCTTCCTACAGTATAGAACTAGAATGGAAATAATACTGGGCAAATCGCATGAATTGGGGGGACCATCGAAGGAGAGAACTGGAGACACTATGTACTTGGAGACTTGTAATGTTTTACAATCTTTAAAAAAATTTAGTTAGTTTCTATTTTACCTTCTTTTGTTATATGAATCAAATTTCCTTGATTCATTTCGGTTTTTCATACATACATCTACTAACTCTGTTTTGTATTGTTAAATCATAAAAAATATAAATCTGTGTGCTTGTTTTATCATTCATATGATTTATATGCAGGTTATGCACCAGTCTATTTCTTTCCTTGATTCATATTATTTCACATTTTGCAATCACATCGCAGTCATTATCGTCATAATTTAATTTGTTAATTAGCTCATTATTGACAGGACAGTCACATTCTTTTTAATCCTTTGATTAAAATAACACAGGAATCTTTACTGTTGAAAATATGTATCAACTCTGTTCAGAAATATTATTTCAGAATTGAAGGGCTCAATCCAAAATGGGTATATCTTCACGATTTCCAACCCTTACTAGATTTGCCAAAAAAAACATCTAATTCTTTCAATAAAATATCACCAGAATCTTTAGTCTTGAAAATATGCATCAACTCTACTCGACCATCTTTATTCAAAATTGAAGGGCTCAATACAAAATGGATATCTCTTCATGGGTTCCAACACTTACTACATTGCCAAAAATTTTCTTTTATACATTATAAAACCTCTCAAGGTAAAACCCTAACTGCTTCATAACTAAAAATAGAAAATTATGAACTAACTATTACATTCCATTTCAGTCAAAATTTATACAATTTCCAAAATTTCTCAGAATATAACATTTGATGTCTTTCTATTGGCTGTAGCTGCTGACAGGGCTTCTTAATCGAATAGTAGTCTTCAAGTGTGCAAGGTGTACTTCATTTTCCCATATCTCTCCACTGTCTTCCATTGCTCTGTAGAAGGTACCTCATAACTAGTCATCTCCTCGACCGGAACTTTCAATCTATCTTCTCTGCAATGTAAGTTGGAGGAATCTTTTCAACTATCATGGCCAGCTGGTTTAGAATTCAAAGTCAAGGGAGAGTTTCTTCAGTAGAATTTTCCTTGCTAGAACATCAGTCAAACCTTGAAATTATTCATGGTTCCTCCCAATGTTATATAGTAAATCCTTATAATTGTCCTAGGAAATTGATTCATTATTCTCATCCCAAAAAGAAGGCATTCACTTTTGTATTACCTTTTCGAATCCCTTTTTGAATGCTTCAACCTGTTCCTTCATATGTTCTGCACTAGCCTGAACATTCTCAATGTGAGAATGTTTTCCAAGGACTCTCCTAGCTCAAGTTATGACTGTTACCCTATTTTCGATAGCCATTGCTTTCAAATCACCTTCTTTCAGAGTATTTAAGAAACTTATGGTACCCTGGCCTGTATCTTTTGGTATCTTATCTAAAAATTCTATCATTGCTTTACAACTTTGTAAGCTATCATTTGCTATGGATTCCTTTGTCTTCATAAAATATAAATAAGGCCTCAAGTTTGCAGCCTCATCAATAATTGAATCCCAAATCAAATGCTTTGCACCTTGCAATGTTATTTGTCTTGTCACTTGGCCTATCATCCTTTGATTTCTGCCTACTAAATCTTTATTGTTTTTTGTCAACTCTTTTATTTCATTTTCCTTTTTATGATTTTCCTCTTATAGTCTTTGTTTTTTTCTTTTAGTTCTATGATCTCCACCTCTTTCAAGTTAACTTGGGACATAGCTTGAACTATATCATTTGTGCTTGCTTCTTTGTTTTCTTGATATGTTCCTTGCTTCGCTTGTACTGTATTTGCCAATTTGGCCGTAAGATCTTCAATTTCAGTCTTAAGACTCAATCTATCTTTCTCCCAACTTTCCTCTTTTTCCTCAAACTTGAGAAATTTAGCAAGAAAGTCATCCAATTCTCGAGATAAAGTTTCTTTTTCTTGTTTTAACATAGTTAATTCAGAGGCTTGAATTATTTGAGTTGCTGGAATTCTAACCTTTTGCTGAAGTAATTGGATATTCTTTTCTTTCTCAGCTAAAAGATTTTTAATTGCCTCCCCTCTATTTTGTTCATCATTGCTCTTCACCAGGTCATCTTGTAATCTTTTTATTTGCAGCTGATGAGCTTTGTTCTTTGTTTTCTCTTGCCTCAACTAGATTTGCAGCCTGTTCACTATTTTCTGTAGTTTTTCCACTGTTAAAGTAGCTTTCATCATATCAGCATAAATCACCTCTCCAGTATGTCTGTGTAGGCGAATTTTATGAGGGACTATTATCTTCTACAAATTCAATTTCATTTATGTGACCTTATCATTAGACGATATGGCCAAATTCAAAGTATTTTTTTCTGGATCTCTGCTAGTCATCAGAGTAATTTCTAAATCAACAACATTCCTAACTTCTGGAAACAACTTATGCATTGCTTATGCTGTTGTTTGTCTATCTTTGCCATATTTTACACATATTTAATCTCTTGAATGAAATTTGGGAGAATCACTTGCAGGTCTTGCCTTGTCAAATTCGTATTCCTATACTTGAATTCCTATCCCTTGGTATTTTTCTTTCTTCATTCCCTTTTCTTTGTCAGATACAACTACTTGATCTTGTTGGCTTGATTTTAATCTTTTGGCTTCTCTTTCTTCCTCCACCTACATACCAGTACTTTCATAAAAAAAAATTTTACTTGTTGCTTCAACCTTTCTTGGGGTAGGTACCATCTCAGGTACCAACTCAGCTGAAACTTTATCCAAGGTAGAAGGTGTTAGCACCCCAAAAAATTTGTAATTAATTGTCTTCTGGCGACATTTAATGGTGGAAAATAGAACATTTTTCTCATAACAGGGGTTTCAAACCTGGCCGAGGAAGAAACATTTATCGTCAGGTGTGGGCACCAAAGTTGCAAAAGAAAAATGGTTGGAAGGAGTCTTCAGAATTCGACAAAATTTTAGCCATTCAAACCTATTTTTGACCTTGTAAGCAAAGGCCTTTAATTTTCATATAAAAGGAGGCACTAAGGATTTTTATAAATTTTAGCCATTCAAACCTATTTTTGACCTTGTAAGCAAAGGCCTTTAATTTTCATATAAAAGGAGGCACTAAGGATTTTTATTTTTTAATATACTCTAAGTGTGGAGAAAGGCTTCCATAATATGCCTAAAGCCAAAAGCTATTATGGAAAAGGCTTCGATATTTTTAAATGCCAAAGTTAGACTTTGTAAAATTTTAATTTTTATAAATAAAAGCATTTACTTCTAACCTAAGTGTCGATTTTTGGTGGAGGAGAGTAGGCCAAAGAAAGCTGGAACAAAATATTATTTTCGCCCAACACCGAGGACCTCACCATGGGACCGAGCGCAGCTATTCAGGAGGGCCCACGTATCCTCAATCACCCAAACACCCAAGGCCAAAGCCTTTGTCATTTGTTACTTGAAATATGTTGTAAGCAATGCAATATATAAAGAGTAAAGAGCCTCCTCATGTCTTACATATGGGATAAAGCCTCCAGACTTTAAAAAGAAAATGTGAATGATAAGCGAATGTTCTAGTCAATGATTTGATAATGAATACCAAGTCACACAATGAGAGATGCCATGAGCTCCATCATAGTCGACATCAAGTAGCACTCAGGTGAAGCAACCGAGTCATTAAGATGAGAAATGTGGCTTTGGGAAATCATAAGTGCAGCAATGGAAAGCATTTTCAGTCCTGCCACTATGGGAGGAGACCACTTTGATAAGAAGTAGAAATCTACGTTCATTTGATAAAGTCACCAGTGTAAAATTCATGAAAGGATATCCAGCCATGTGACTGAGAACTAGTTTTCCAAATAGCTTGGTGTCGTTGTCGGAATGAAAGGTGAGGGATGGGTAATTTCTTCACCAAATATAGAACACTTGTTTCTGGTTTTATGGATTGGGCATTACGGTTATTATTATTAGCTTACATCGCAGCAGATGTATCGATTTTGGTATTTTCATTAACCAAGAAAAAGAATCGTAGCCATAGTGTTCAGATTTGCTCGATGGTCGAGAGGTTGCATGCACCTACACCAAGAACGAATTGAAGGTGAGGGATCCCTGAATTTTAGCCATTTCGGCTAAAAGTGAATGTGTAGATTGTCAAAGATATGGCGATATAGCATGTATCTAATGGCAAATAAAAGTCAATGATCATTTGGGTATCGCATTACCAAAATAACCAAGAGATAGGGAATATGGCCGGTGCGATGGAAAACCATTAAACCCACGTGTCATTCCATGGCCATATCGCACGCATGTAAGGTGGTATTCTAGACAATTTTAACCCATGTGATACCATCCTTGGCCATCAAAGTTGTTTGCGGGTATAAAGGGAAAAAGCAGTTCTATTTTTCACGTCTAGTTTCTTTCCATTTGACCGGAACATCATAGCTCTAAAACCCTAACGCCAAGATGATGCCGCTGGCCAAGCCAGTAGAGTTTGCCGTGACATTGGAAGTCTGAATGGTCAAAAGGAATATTGATCTTTTCTGCTAATATTGGTTTTTTAGAGCTGATTGTGTCCACGACTTCCAGCTCTCTATCTGCGTTCCGCGCTTTGCATCCAAGGAGTGATGCTCCTGCCATGGCTAAGGCAGAAAAGGTTGCTATTCAAGAGCCCACGTGCGGTTATGTGGTGTCTGTTTTCAAGGAAGGTCTAGCCTAGGAGTTTGCCATTTCTACCATCCATATTTGACATTTTCCCAAGGCCACCTGAACCAATTTTCCAACACTTCGTCATTTCCAAGATTTTCTCCAAGGTTGATCCTGAAACCCTATTTTGGAAGACTTATAACTTTCTCCTCAGAAATGATTAAGGAAAACTAAGACCATGAATAGATATCCACTTCAACAAGCTATAGCATGATATGATGGTGCATCCATTTTTCTCAAACCATGAATTATGGCAGGCATTCTCTCAGAGTAGTTTTTTCTACTTTTTCCATACTTTGTCAATTTCCAAAGTTTCACAAACTTGTCATACTTTTCCAGAATGATGTCAGATTGAGACACTGACTTAATGATAGCACCATAACACCATCATGTGTCTTTCCAGCCTCATCACACATTCCATGTCATCATACATGCCATGCCATCACTTCCTATGGTGTCAGTTCTCTCTTCGAGGCTCACACGTGTGATATTTTGGCCTACCAAAATAGAGATCAATTCATGTATAACCAGAATGGTCAAGACTAGAAAAATAAAAATCACAAGAAGGGTCATCTGACCCTTCATTTAATAGATAATTGTGAACACGAATATCCAACAATTCACCTGTATCTAGGCTCGTGAACACAAGAAGGATCGGACGACCCTTCTTGCAGTCTAGAACTAGTATGAAAATAATATTGGTTAGAAGAAGGGTCGACTGCCCCTTCATTTATGAGGGAATTGTACAAATATTCAACCTATGAAGTATAGGCTATAAATTCATGTATATCCTGAACGATGAAGACTACAAACATACTAACCACAAGAATGGTCGGCCGACCCTTCATTTAAAATAGAAATGAAAAAATAGTTAATCTACGAAGGTTGGGACGACAATTCCCCACTACCAACTTTTGCAATATATGGTAGGGATTGGGACATTTCCATTGCTATAACATCTAAACAATATTTCTATGGACTTTCGACTACCGACAAGAAGGATCGGTTGCCCCTTCTTTTAGTAGATAATTGAGAACACCAATATCCAACAATTCACCTGTATCCAGAATGGTGAACACACGAAGGATTGAACCACCCTTCTTGCAGTCTAGAATTATTATGAAAATAATAGTGGGCAGAAGAAGGATCGGTTGACTCTTCATGCAATTATCTCGAGCCTCATTCAAAATGGGGTGTTGGTTAATGAAATTCAACTTGAAATGACCGTCATATTATACAAACACCGATTCATTTGATAATTTGTATATTTTTTACAACTTCAAATGAACATCATAATTATCATATCAGAACACACCAAAAACCAATTTCAAAAGTGGCAATATCAAGAGAAAAAGTATGTTTTTGGAACCTGGATTTGGCACTTTTGGAAACGGATTTGGCTCTTTACGAACCAGTTTTGTCACTTTTGGAACCTTGATTTGGCACTTTCGGAATCGGTTTTGGCACTTTCGGAACCGGTTTTGGCACTTTCAGAACCTTGATTTGGCACTTTCGGAACCGGTTTTGGCACTTTTCGGAACCGGTTTTGGCACTTTCAGAACCGGATTTGGCACTTTTGGAACCCGGATTTGGCACTTTTGGAACCGGATTTTGCTTGATTTTGGGGTTTAGAAAGGCTATTTTTGACCCATCTTCAAAGTGACTTGGACTAGAATAAATCCAAGTTTAATGAAATTAGCGTTTTAAGCTTAATTTGAATCAAATGGATTTTCTTGTTTGCAGCATCTTGCTGCAAGAAAAAAAAATGAATTAAGTTATTCTGAAGTACCACATAATACCATAACACCTTGAAAACTCTGTTGGAAAAGATTCAAAGGAAAATACCGACAAATCCATGTAGTTTTTTATCCCATTCTCTCCTACAAAAATCTTTAGGAAGCCCTTGCTTACTCTATAATGGAGACGAATGAATGCACTTTTAACAAAAAGATTCAACTGAAGGCCACATGACTTGATTTTAAGGAAATGGTAGAAATAATTGACCTTTGTCATCCTTGAAGTTTGGATTGGGCATTTTTAGAATGTCTTAAATTGGGAAAAAACCCAATCAATGGCCCAAAATCTCATATAGTGAACTATTTTTTACATACAAAAGCATATTATGATTTAAGTTTTATTGACAAAGGATTGAGTATTCAGATTCAATAGTTGTTGGTTCTGTGTGATGATCTAAGAGCTTGTGGTTGCACAATTTCTGTCTAAAAGCATAGTTAGAGATTCCGAAGAAAATCACAAGCAATATGATATTTGGTGCCAAAAATATGGCAAAAGAGTGTCACTATGAATTTTTAATTACAAATTTATTATAATTTTCAAAAAATCATTTTTTCTCTTCCTTGTGAAGTTGGTTAAATGTTTTGGAATTAGAATTTTAATAAAATCAACATTTATCTTCCTCATAAAGCTGGTTAAATGTTTGGAATTAGAATTCTTATAAAATGATCGTCTCTTCTTCGTAAAGTTTTGGAGTATATTAATTTTGTAGTAATTTTTCAATTCTCATGGTGATTTAAAAAGTTAAAGATTCTATTAATTTGCAATTATGATTTTTTTTGCAAGTATTTGGGTCATCGTTTAGAAAGGGGAAAAATATTTGGAAATAAAATTTGTTAAGATTTAATTTTATTTTTATGTCAAAATAAAATTCTTTATTACAAAATAAAATATATATATTTTTAAAAAAAAGTGAAATATAATGTAATATATGTTCAAATCATTATGGTAATAATGTAATATACTATATATCTGTGGACATTCTACACATGCTCACATAAATTAGAGTGAAAGTATCCTTCACGTCATGGCTAGGAACATGATGGCATTTCCACAAGGTGTTTTGAAGCCCGATTACCTTTGCAAGAATTATGGTGAGTGCTCTATCTTGCTTTCACATGAATGAGCCAGCGATATTGTCTTCATAAGTGAGGATGAGCTTGGTGCAATCATCCTAAGAATGAGTAGACTCTTCCTTTCATAAGTCATGAGTGAGTGATAGATATTGGCTTGATAAGTGAGGTGAGCTCGGTGCCTTATCCTAAGAATGAGTAGACTCTTCCTTTCATAAGTAAATGAATCATTGAATCAAAGCATGGACAAGGTCTTTAAGATGAGTGAAATTCTCCTCTTATGATATAATTAACATATGGATTCAATTTAAATTCATTTGCAACTTTAGCCATCATCACATGGATAGTCTAGTTATATTATTATTGATTTTTTAAGAAAATATAATTGTGAGTATTTTGTTAGATAGATATTCAAGTTATTATTATTGAATTATCTCATTATCTTTTTAAATAATTAGCTTTTTTTATTACCAAACTACAATTATGACTTTTTTTTTGAGATAGATAGTTGTTTTTTTATGACCAAAATATAATTATGACTACTTTGTTAGTCTTATATTTGATTCATTTTACCTTATTCTTTTTAAATAGGAAAATTTAGTTGTATATCGCTCTTCACAAATTTCAAAACCAATATTTTTACTTCTTTTGTAATAAAACACACTTTATGTACTAGTGTAATAATGAGATGGGAAACAAAGATATAGATTTGCTAATGCTAAAAAAATGTATTAATTGTATATTTGTGGCCATTGGTTTCTTGGATTCAATAGTGGTCATCCATTCTGGAACTTCCACAACTTCTTTAGTAGCTCCCATATCATTGTAATGTTCTTCAGTTTCTGTGACTAGTTTCACAACTTATTTCATGACTTCCAAAATTTCTATTACTCTACAACTTATGCATCATTCTACAACTATGTACAGGGGACGTTGAGTCACTTCAGTTACCAAGTAAAAGTGAAGGTGTCCCAAATATATCATCTCAAATCCCTTCTTTAATTATTTCTTTATGGATGCAATATAGATTTCATTGTTCCCTATCATCAAAATATCATCTACATAAACCACACTAGATATACAACATATCTTCCAACTTTATTTACAAACAATGTTGCCTCATAAATATTAAGGTGTTTGAAAATTAATTTCAGAGGATTCTTGGCTAACTTTCCGTACCATGTGTGAGGTTCTTGTTTTAAGCCATACAATGACTTGATGAGTTTGCATACCTTTTGTTCTTTTCCTTTCATAGGAAAGACTTCTAGATGAGACATGAAAACATTATCTTTCAAGTTCTTGTTCCTTAACAACAAATACTTTTGGATGAGACATGCATACATTATCTTTCAAATCTCCATTCAAGAAAGTGGTCTTCACATCCATTTGATGAATTTTCCACCCATTATTTGTAGCCAAATAAAATAGAATATAGACTGTACAACATTTCCATGTGGGGGAGAAAGTTTCCTCAGAGTTAATTCCTTCCTTTTGTGCAACACCATTTTCCACAAGCCTTGCCTTGTTCTTTTCAAGTGAGCCATCTCTCTCTTTCTGTTATTGTAGACCCACTTGCAACCAATTTGTTTGCTTTGAAATAGATGGTCCACCAACTTTAAGGTCCCATTCTTGATGAGAGAATCATACTAGTTTTGCACAGATTCTTTCCCCTCATTACGAGGATCATGTTGTTCAAAGGAATTTGGTTCAATGTCAGAAGATAATCAATTCACAATGATATGATACATCCATACCTTCTATATCGCCTGAATTTGAATTATTTGCATATGCTCCATCATCTTGTCTGGTTCAAACTTCGTGTTCACATATTTTCAACTTCATAAGGCTAGACACTTTCAAGTGTATTTGTGACCCATTATGGAACTCTCCATGAATGTCCAGGTTCGGTTGCTTAGCTGGTGGTGCTTCATTCTCTTCAATATTCTGTGGGATAATCCTCTCAATCACATCATGCAATTGAACCTCTTGTTTTGGTGAAGTGGTAGCAAATTATTAATGAGGAGGAATTGTTACTGCAAAAGGAGATTCCAAAGATTGATTGAAGCTAGGGATCGCCCCTTCAAGATGTGGAATCTCATTATAAACTTCATGATTGTTATTTACATGGGAAAAGTTATGAGTTGTTACAGACATTTCTTTTAGCTTCAACGGTCTCTCATCTTTCCATTTGGTCATGATGAGTTAGCTATCATAGGACCTCCTTATCTTAACTTTTCCATCAAACATGTAGATGAAATGGACTTGCCATCGAATATGGACAATAGACAACAAATTCCTTTGCAACTTTGGAATATAAAGAACAATATGCAATATCAAATCAGGGAATGTAGGAAATTTGAGCATAATGGTGTAGATGCCATTGGGTTTTACGATGGAATTATCCATAAAATATACTACACCATCTATATTGTGGTTCAACTCTTCAAAAACTTATTTTATAAATGTCATGTGGTGCATTTCTCCTGTGTCAAGTAGCCAAGTATCTCACCAAGACAGACATTATGTATTGACCAGTGATTCATTTATGCCAATGCTACAATGTGCAACAATAGAATGAGTACATTTAGAAGCATTAACTGGTTCTGAAGCTTTATTTTATGCTTCTTCCTTCTTCTTTTTCTTTGATATTTTATCCCATGGAATTTTGCATGTCTTCAACTCATGTCCATGTTTGTTGGAACAACCCATCTTGCTTCTTGGAATCCTTCTTTTACATCCTCTCAGAGAATGCATCCCCAACTAGATGGTAATACCAGAAATCTATAGTATAGAACTCTTTGCAAAGGTCTACAAGACAATCTGCAATATAATCTATGGAATAATTAATTCAATTTACTTTATGTACATCTATAGTGCATGTCTTATCCTTGCACCATTTATAGTCTAGTACAAACCAAATTCTAGTTCAAAAATTTTTAATACGCCCGACATTATATTAAATAAATCCACTTCCTTTCACAAAAACCAGAGCAATTACAAACATAGTCAATCGAAAATGACAAAATGTCAACTTAGTCAGTTGTGAAAGACATAATGTGAAATGCTTATTAAAGAATATTATCTTGGTGAAAGACATAATGTGAAATGCTTATTAAAGAATATTATCTTGGGAAAAGATTCAATTCACGAGAAGCATCTAAACTAAAATTGACATAAACAACAAACATTTATAACTTCAAATTCTAATCACCCATCCCTTTCATTTACCCACAGGGGCATCAAAAAGTTATCCAAGGAAATAACCACCACCAAGAGAAACATGGAATAGTTATCCAAGAGAAAACCACCAAAACGTTTCCACAATTTTGTCCTTAAGTATGAAGATAATTATTAGTATTTGGCCCATGCCCGCTGAATACCCATGCAATTATACCACTTCTCTGGGAAAAAAACCATTGTAAATCAAAGTATCGATACAATACTCTAAAAACAAGTTGCGGGTCATGGTGGTAGATCGTGGTCATAGGTTAAACGCACAAGTGAGGAATGCAGGTGATGGACTCCAAGTCTACTTGAATCTCATCCCAAGAGATTGAAATAGGTAGTAGTCTAGATGGTGGTTGTGGAGATGCCTTCATGCACACACACATAATCTCTCTCTTTATCTGTACATTTGCTGACGTTTAATATTATGGTCTCTAGCTCATATCTTCACTAGCATTTTCCTCTAATCTCATGTGACAAATCGTGGGTAATGTGAAAGATACATAAAGGGTTGGGGAGTGTCTCCACTCACACAGGATGCACACAGAGACAAGTCACAGATTAGGCTTTGCACGCATAGGATCAAGTTTATCCATGTGCAAAAGGTAGGAAGGAATCTCGTCCACACAGAGAATGATACCACCAACAGGTAGTGACAGGGAATCCCAAAATGTTTATGCAGATAATGCAAACAGTATTATAGTGACGACTCAAGTCACAACAGGTCACAAAGTGAGAGGGAGAAACACACAAATTTGCAAAAGATAGATGCCGGAAAAAATTCCCTCAGTGGAAGACTAGTTGGTAGGTCTAAGGAGGGCAGAGGGGAAAAGTCAGATTGATAGGACAGGAGTTATGGCAGAGCCCACCTGTAATACCACTTGATGGTATAACTTTAGGATTGATTATGTTTTATTGATATCAATCATTTATTTATACATTATGAATGTAACACTTGGCTTTCACATTCCAAAAATTGAGTGACTTTTCACTTTCAAAAACTAAAATAGACGCAACTATTTACAAGTGGATAATAATTCCAAAGGATTAGGTATCCAACAAAATCTACATGTGAACATGCAAATGAACACATTATAAATCCTAACTACGTAGAACACATCATTTTCCAAATGACTAATCGAAGCTTTGAAGTTACATATATAAGTCAATACTGTAAGTAAATAATTTAAAGGATAGTCACATGGTATATTTGGAAATAAAAGAATCTCAATAAAGAGAAAAATGTTGAATATTCTAGTACCTCAACAAAGCATAAAGAATGATGAAGGTGATATAGAGGTTTATGATGATTTTAGTGTAGACATGAATTCCCTAATATCATAACAAAAACTTATAAGCAGAGAGATAAATGTTATGATAATTCTATGATAATTTATGAGTCCATGTTTTAGATTATATGGAAATATAGTTTTTTAGGTACAAGTTTGAAATCCACTCCAATCATTTATCCTTATAATCTTGGGTCAAGCGTTCCCATCGCTTTAAGCAGGCCGAACTTGTCTCGAATTCTTCCTGTATTGTCGGAAAGATTCAAACTACGCAACCACTACATAGGTTGCCATGATCAGAAAGCACACCGTCATCATCACAACATGATCCATTTCTTACGCTCCGACTCCAAAGTCCACCAAAGCCTGTGAGTCGTTTAATGCTTGGCTACGTAACGTGTATATATATATATATATATATATATATATATTTACGCTCCGACTCCAAAGTCCACCAAAGCCTGTGAGTCGTTTAATGCTTGGCTACGTAACGTACATATATATATATATATATTTACGCTCCGACTCCAAAGTCCAACAAAGCCTGTGAGTCGTTTAATGCTTGGCTACGTAACGTATATATATATATATATATAAAGTGCGGTTGAAGATGCCGAGAGATCTGGAAAATTGAAAGGCACGCAGAAATAGGGAAACGTTCTTCATCTCATGGAAAGAAAGTGAGAACGAGGAAATCGGCGTAGTTGGTGAAAAGAATGGTGAAATTGAAAGAAAGTGAGAACAAAGAAATCCGCGTAGTTGGTGAGAATAGGAAAAGAGACCGCGAAAGCGGGAAATACTCTTTAATCCGTGGGTAAAAACACGATGGGAAAATTGAAAGACACGACGAAAACGTGGAAATTTTTCCAATAACTTTATCCGTCAATATTTTTGAATAACTTTATCTCTGGGTGAAAAGAAAAGACAATGAGAAAATTGAAAGAGACGATGAAAACGTGGAAATTTCTTCAATAACTTTAAGCTTATGGCATAATAGGCTTATGTTAAACATATTTACTCTCATTTGGTTTAGACGCTGTAGAGACCACCCTCTTCTTCCGATCATTATGTCGTGGTCTATATGGCATTCAAGGAATAAGGCAGTTTTCGAAGATTTAATTCCAAACGTCCAGCATTTTTTTTTTTCCAGATCCTGAATTTTTATAATCTTCACATAAAGGAGCAGGCATTTAAGAAAATTGTAATTTCGATTTTCAGATAAATTGTTGTGTTACTTTATTTGATGGTGCAGCCACTAATGGTCTATGTGCTATTTATTTGAACCAGAGTCATTTATTTTACCTTGAGACTAAATTGTGGTATAAGTACTAACATGAAGGCTGAGCTTCTTGGCCTGTGGTGTGTTTTGAAGGTAGCCAATTTGTTCGGGTTTGCGGTCACCCAGAAACTCAACTCTTCAACGATATATCTTTTGAGCATATTTATGGACATCACAATTCCTTAGCAGACAAGCTCTCAAAATTGGCTTTGGAGGGAGAAATTGGGTTTTTAATTTAGGAAGAAGTTCATGATTCTGATATCTACCATATGGGAACTATGAGGTTTTATGATTAATTTACTCTTTAGTTTCAGTTGCATATATTGTCTATAGTTCATGGAAGTTTTTTTTTTGGACTGTATATTGTAATGACTATGTTCCTAAACTTATAGGTTTCTGTCAAGAATGTGGATGCTCAGAAATGAGCTATATCCTCGTTTTTTTTTGTATAACGATCCTTTAAAAGACTAAGATCAATGATGTACTATTTGATTCTCCATGAATATCAATAGTATGTTTTTTTCTACTCAAAAAAATAAATAGAAGTTTGCTTAAAATAAGTTATAAAAATTAAAATTTTAAATTTATCATTTTTTAAAATAAGTTTAAATTTTGAACAGATTTAGTTTCTATATAATTAAATAAAATAAAAGTTTGCTTAAGATAAGTTATCAAAAATAAAATTTTAAATTTATTGATTTTTTTTAAATTAGTTTTAAGTTTTAGTATTATTAGATTGATTATTTTTTTTAATTCTAATTAAATATTTAAAATATAAATATAAAAGTCTCAAATTAAATAAAAATTAAATAGATTACTTGTTATTGCTCATTGTATTAGCATAGTCACTCCACAAGTTCAATAAAAGATGAGCATAACATTTTAACTATCACATATATGTAACAATGTTATATTTAAGGCAATATGGTGAATGACGAGGGTGAACTATTTTTTATGCTATTTCTTGTTGCACCAAGAGAGATGAACGAGGTGCTTTGCATCCCACTATGGGGAGATGTTGTCACGTAAAGTAACATAACCTAAATGGATCTATGTTGGTTTTAGTAATGTTGAATAGCTATGGTATTAACTACCATTTTGAACTCACGATAAATTGTTTGATTATATAGTTAAATGGCAAGTCAAGGTGCCACACTTATTTAAGCATTGTGATGTGAGGATACACTTATTATATTGAATGTATCACAGTTGTTTTTAATTAGTGATGAAACATATTTTTGTTAGCGATGTATTTTTTATAAATATGGTAGGCTTATAATGATAAGGTCAACCTCAATTGCTACCAAAATGACAATAATCAACAATATGTAAATACAACCCTTTCCTGAAGTTCAAGAAAATGAATATCAAAGCAACGGTGCCCCTCCTACACAAAATCAAGCACCTCTCGTTAAGTGCATGTATGTAGAAAACATTTTAACCTGTGATGCTTAGTAACATATTCAAATAAATTGGTTTGGAGCTAGCCAAAGACATGGGGATTGAGGAAATGATCGCCATTGGAGACTCCCTAATTGTCATTAGGGAAGCAAGAAATATTTCTACAAACCAGAAGAGTCCTTCCTCCAAGATGCGTCACCTTCTATACTTCCTAGCCAAGGAATTTCAATCAATTAACTTCCTTCATGTTCTAAGAGGCCATAATCGCCAGGCAGATAGTATGCCTAATAAAGGCGTTGGATTGAGATGTGGTGTCCTAGAAAGGGATAATGTTACTCTTGAAAACATTTGGATACCTTAACTCTGTTTTCCCTCCCACTAGAATCAGTTGCCAAACCTTGGTCTTGACCCCCCTTGGATTGTGCTTAATGGAAACTAAATTGCACCACTCCTTTTACTACACCCCCATGCATCATTCAAAAACCTACCATTCCCTCCAAGCCCGTCCTCCGGATCTTCCCTGGATATCCACATGCTTCACTCATAAATTCCAAACGATTGTCCCATGCAGTAGCCACATGGATCGCATGCGTAAACCAATGGAGTTCTATCAGTTTCGAGGAATTTTTTTAATCACCAGAGGGATTGCTTCTGCCCTCATTCGAGCATCTACTCTGTGGCCGCCTTTTGTTCCTGAGAGTTCTCTTTTTGTTTTCAATTTCTCACATTTTGCTTGGTGCTGGAGGCATTGCATGGACATGGATCATTTCATTTTTGGTCATCCAACGTTGAAGGGCTCTGAGGTTCTGAATAATTTTCTTCACTGCAAAAAACCACACATAAGTGTTTTTTATGCTAATTTTTGGGTACCCTCAATTGCTGACAGAGCACATGGTATTGTGCAAGACGATGTGCAGGTTAATGAAAGAAACTATTACCTCAACGAAGTCATGAGTCATATAAATGACATGGAAAACCAAATCAAGATGGCGAGAAATGAGAACCTTGAAATGAAACGGGCCCTAACCCGTCTGTTTTCCATTTCCCAAACAACTCATTATGAGGTCAAGCATCACAATAGTAAGATTTTGGCTCGGGTTTGTAATCTTGAAGAAGTAATGGACGCAATTCATCCTCATGCGGACATAATGAAAGCTCAGAAGGAAGCTGCGGGGATAAAAGGAGTAGCTTGGATGGAGGTTGCTGGCATAAGGGAAGCTCAGATGGAGGATGCAGGCATAAATGAAGTTGTTCAGATGGGGGCTGTGGGAATAAAGGAAGCTGTGGGCATAAAGGAAGTTGCGGGCATAAAGGAAGTTGTAGGCATAAAGGAGTCTGCGGGCGTAAAGTAAGCTACGTGCATAAAGGATGTTGTGGGCATAAAGGAAACTGCGGGCATAAAGGAAGTTGTGGGCATAAAGGAAGCTGCGGGCATAAAAGAAGCTGTGGGCATAAAAGAATTTCAGCTGTAGGCTACGGGCATAAAAGATGTTCAAATGGAGGCTACAATCAATAAAATTTTGGAAGTTGGTAGGAAGCTGGATGTGCTAAAAAATGAACTGGTCAACTCGACGCTACAAGTAGGAGCACACTCAACGAAGGACATGAGTGCAGTGAATGAAGAAAAAAACTTCCTAGAAGCATGCCTCCGGCACTAGACTCCTGGTTTCGGGTTAGACTCTATTTCTGCATAAATTATGAACTTTATTTTGTGGTCTCTTAGTTATATGTATTATTTGGATATTTGGCCAAATGAATTAGCCTCCCGAAAGTATAGAATAGGTTTTCTCAGTCTGCTTTCTCTTGTTAGAAGTCTCATTCTGGACAGACAGTAAGCTCCCTTCTATGTTTTGTTTATGCAATGTTTTGCTTCTGCATATTTTTTCTCAGACAATATGTAAGAAGATATAGCTCTTCCACAGGTTAGGCAATTTTCATGATAGCTACAAGTTAGAGAAAGATGAACAAGGTGTAATCGATGTTGTCTTGTTATGGGAGCAATCCTATATATATTCTTTGTACTCTTCTTTTTATATATAATCAAAATCTCTTCAGTCATTTTTGTTAAAAAAAAAACATATTCAAATAAATTGGGTTCTCATAAGCTCAATGGCCTAATTATGCCACCTTAGCTGCATAGATACATATACATGTCGCATAAGCAATGCCATAGAACAAAATATGTCCTCATAGCATTTGGCTTGGAAATATTTGCTTAATTGCAAGAGTGAAATGTATAAATGAAAATTTATAGTCCACTACATGTTCAACATCTATATATACACATATTGTTCGATGGTTTCCTTCACACACACTAGCTTTATTTTCATAGATAAAATGTTTTTTGATGCATCTACCATTATATCTATACCACTTATCTTAGAAGAGTTCATAAATTCTATATTGCAATCCAACATAGCTTCATTGCCATCAATTTTTAAAAATTTCACTTAAATATCTCCATTTCTATTTGGCTTTCTATTGATCAAGAGAGAAATTTTTACTAATGATGTTTGGAATGATGTTTTGTAAGTGTTCTAAATAAAGAAATAAAAATCCAAAGTTATGTGAATCACCCTTAATGATGTTTGGAATGATGTTTTGTAAGTGTTCTAAATAAAGAAATAAAAATCCAAAGTTATGTGAATCACCCTGCTAGCTCACTAGTTTTGAATTATCCAAAGTTATGGCATTTACCCTCTCCAATGCCAAAACCTTGTTACACCATATCCACACCAAACATTGCCTCCTCCGAAATAAAATAATAATAAGAAAAAAACCATAAACTCAAATATAGTTTATCATTTTCTATTATTATTTTCTATCATAATAAATCTATCAATTTATATTAAATAATTATGTAAATATTAAAATAAAACTTATATTTTATTATAATATTTTTTTCATATATGTGATTTAAGATTCATTTTATAATGAATGACCACAATTTAAATTAACTTTATGCTAAATATTCAAAAAGAAAGGGGGAGAGAGAGAATACTCACATTTTAAGTGTGTATGTGTATGAGAGAGAAAGGGAAAGAGAAAATCTTCACATTTAAAGTGTCTTGGAATTTCTCTCCACATTTTTCTTCTTATCAACCATCTAAGTCTTTTCTTATGAAAGAGAGAGGAAAATGACTTATTTTAATTTTTTTAATTTGAACCATCATGTTCTCCATGTAAGGTGTTAGGGGTACATTCAAGGGATGGAGTTTCCATTTTTTAGATTATTGCACCAGTGACGACGATTTGATATAATGGTTGCATATCTGAAGGATGCGGGATGGACAAAGAAGGACATTATCATTCATCTCTTTCGTTTGACATTTAGTTGGGCCACCTTGTCTAAGAATTAATCCATATCTTGAACGAATGATTGGATTGCATTGGCATGGTATATAACGAGCCATGCAAATAGTTTGAAATTAGATGGTGGTAGTTATAAGAAGAGTGATGAGATACATGGGAGGTTAGTTTTTTCTATGTTTATGTTAGTTTCTTTTGTGGATATCGGTCTTGGATATCCTCGAGAATTTTCAAGTTGGAGGAGACATATTCGCCTCTTCCTAGATAGTTAGTGGTAAGGGGAATGGCCCATTTCAATTCAAACTCTATGGCTCATGCTGTAATTCAAACTCTATGGCTCATGGTGTAAGTATGTTAACTGATAATGGGTTTAAAGAACTCATACTTGTCAATGTATATTCAATATATCATGGAAAACACAATGGAGGGAGTTTGTTAATGGAAAGGAATGGAAATTAGTTCAAAGGGAAGAACACAATGGGTGTAGTAAGTATCAATGAAGCTCGAAAGGGGAGATTTTGGGCTAGAAACCAAAATTAGAAGGTCCTCAACAGAATGAAGCTAGAGATAGTGTGAATGCCATTCCTAATATAGCACACATATATAATTGGATTTTTTCTGCCTCATTGAAGGAGAAAGTGGAAAGACCTGAAACCTTAGCTAGGGAAATTTATGGTAACACCTCAATTGAGAATATTGATATATAATTGGATTTTTTCTGCCTCATTGAAGGAGAAAGTGGAAAGACCTGAAACCTTATCTAGGGAAATTTATGGTAACACCTCAATTGAGAATATTGATGTTGTGTGATATCCCAAAACATTCTTATTTATTTATGATTTAATATTTTTGAAAATATTTCAAAACAATTATGATTTGTAAGAGTTATTTAAAACTCAAAAATACTTACATAGGATGTGAGTGATACTTTGCCCAACAATTTTTTTTATTATTAGTAAAAAGAAAAAAAAGACACTGGGAGAATTCAATTGAATGAGGGGACAATACCATGAGACAAAGAACAAGTGTAAAGCAAGCAAGATATATTTTACCAAACAAATTCAATCTAAAAGCTCAACTACGAGACAAGATCCTAAATCATAGGGATTGAAGAATTGATTGAGATTTGATTGGGATGGCACGAGACCTAGGAAAAAACTATTAATTGGTACACTGAGATAGCGCACGATGATGTGTTGTGCATGGAAAAATTGTTTCGATGAGTGCAAGTTGTTGAGTATTTCCCTAATGATTGTAATTCCATCACCAAGTTTGTTACAGTCTCTTAGAGAGAGTGTTGCGTCCAAGCTTTTATTGATAGTTCAATTATGCATGGTGGTGATCCAACTCGGGGGTGGAGTTGGCTAGCGAGTTTGGTGTCCTCTACTATGGTTGGGAGGAATTGATTCTCCAAGTTTTTTCCCCATTATTTTCAAATAAATATCTTTCTGTTATGTGGGTCAATAGATATCTGTTTATTAAACCACAAAGAAAATGATTATTTACCGTCTCATTTTGTTTATTCCAAGGAAGCTATGGTAGTGTTAATTTAATTATAAATCTGTGTCACTTTACAAAGTTAAATAGATAAATAGTAAATCGTTATCACAGAGTATTGATCCTTGTAAATTACACAGAATAAAACTAATTCAAATACACAGAATAAAACTAGATGTTTACAGAGATTTCATATATAATATATTATGTAAAAAATAATTTTGAATAAATCAGATTCTAATCGAACTTCTATAAACTCTATTATCGTCATCGAGTTCGGATCTCTGATTTATATGTTAATAGATTGTGGAGTTATAGATATTTAACCAACTCCGGTAGTTTATACAAGTGTTAATGGCTATAATTTTGTATTACCGAGGTTAAATCCCTGTATATTTTCTTGTTAATGAATCAAATCCTTGCTTAAAGGTGTGACATATATATATATATACAACCGAAGAAGTTTTTGGGATTGAACCTTTATATAAATGAATATGAAGTATATATATAATGTATATGGAGAGTGAGTCTCTGCAAATTATCCAAGAATTCAAATATACAATAAACGTTACAATTACATGCTGGATGCATGAACCCAAATTTTTTATGCTCTGTGGTTTTGTACAGAGGGTAAGATAGCGCAGGAATAGAATCTCCGTGCTATTCCAGTTCAATGAACGGGGCTATTTTCGGTGATCTCTGGTTATGGTATTTGAGTCTTAAGTTTTTGTTAAAAAAAATGTTCCATCTTCCCAGAAAATAATATTTGAAATCGAATGAGTTGTAAACTGTAGTAGTTGGTATTGTGTCCATCCTGGATAGATCCAGTCTGCCATATAACCATTTCTTATGTTCATCGGTCTTCTTCTCCCTTGCATTTATCGTCTTGGTTAAATAGACAATCAACTGTCTTTTTTGCATGTGGTATAGATACCCAATCATTACACTGATTAATGGAGCAGTCACGATTGTATAATTGTATAACTGTCTTTCCTCACCTAGTAAGTTGCAGAGTCAGAATCGTAGCAGACACTCAAGTCTTTCACTGTCCCTTTGTTTTTCATACATGAGATAGATTAACAACCGTTGGAGTAAGGTTTTCACATTTTATCAAATGGTTATGAATAATTTGTCATATGGAGTAGATTGTATGCATATAGATATACTCCAATTAAATCTATTTAAGAATGAGACATTTAGATTGGATAGAAAGTGAATAAGGCTTAGGAAGAGTCAATATAACATTCATTTTTGGTTGTTTTGGATTATATAAAATAATTAACTTTCCTTATTGAGAACAAGTTGATATTTAAAGTAATGACAGTGTAATGAATTGATAGCTTTAAAATGATGATTTTAAGCAGTTAAATATTATGATGATTTTGTTTATTATTAAAAATAGAAGTTAATTATATATATATATATATATATAAGGTTCATACGTGGGGGACTCCCCTTATAGGGTAAGTATTACTACATCTACCTACTACTTAGTACTCGTAAGAGAAAATTCATACCAATGTGGTTACTAAAGGATGATGTATATACATTATAAACCCTTTAATAAAAGAAATGGGTTACACCTTTTAGAATGATGTTTTCAATTGTGTGTGTAAAAATGTTGAAGAACAAGTATTGAAATTATACATATTGCACATATTAGTTTATATATATATGAAAGCGGCTATGTAGGGTTTTAGATAGTTAGGTGTTATAAAAGTTTTTTTTAAGTTTAGTGTATTTTGGGGTTGTTACAATGTGGTATTAGAGATTAAGTTACGACACTTGGCTTTATGGTGACCAGTCATGCTATGAGAAAAAAGTAATGATGAATTCATGTTGTTCTTCTTACTTGTATAAAAGCAAATTGTTTCATTAAACTGTAGGAAGAGATGGCTAGAAGACGATTCCCTACCCCACCTATTTGGTTTGAACTCAATGATTAAGAACAACAAAAAAATGATAATGTTAATGATAACTCAAATGATATTATACAAACAGTAAGATACTTACAAGCTGAACTTCTATACTTTAAAACTGAACATGAGAGTGTGATGAGAACTCACAAAGATCTTAACATGAAGCAAGTTTACTATTTAAATTGAATGAAATGTCTAAGGTTAAGTGTAAAAAGAAATGTAAATGAGTTGACTCGTGCTCTGAATATCCTTCCTCTGATGAAAGTATGGTAGCTAGTGAATTGGAAGATTCTAGTAGTTGCTCTAAGGGTAGATGAAGGAAGAAGAGAAAATATAAATATGAGATAACCAGAGAATACAAAAAAAACTAAAACCTCCTACCTTTCACGGTGAATTCAAAAATGCGGAAGAAGTTGAAGCTTAGCTATCTAGAATGAACAAATATTTTACTATGTATAACTATTCAAATTCTATGAAGGAAAAAATGACCATCTTCAATCTAGTCAGGAAGGATAAGATTTGGTGGTAGGTTTTAAAAAGAGCTAAAAGAATTAATGATTGAAGGGACTACACCAAGTCCTTAGTTTGAGTAATAAGAATCTAATAGTTTTCCCCTTTTCCTTTTTATAGTTTGTTTGTTCAAGTTAAGAGTTTTTAGGTTAAGAGCTATCCTATGAAATTTCAGTTCAGGTATAAACATATATAGATGTGTTGCATGCATAGGTAAAAGAAATTTCACAGGTAATAAGAAATAATAAACAATGTAACAATCAATATAAATTCATATTAAATTATAGAGCATAGTATTTTTTTTTCCATATTGAAGCTTAGTTCAACATTTTTATTTTATGCATGTTCATTCAATTAGCCAATTCAATCAAAAAATTTAAACAATTTAAAGCACCAAAACATCAAAATACATGTAGCTGAAGCTGTATAGCTTAATTTTGTAGATCCTTAGAGTTGTAGATCTAATCTTTTAGTTTAAGAAATTCAACTGCCAATCAGTTTTCCACCCAGTCAAATAGGATAGTCTCTCCCACCACCTAGCTCCAAGAATTGCTTCTTGGACCCCTGAGCCTAAAACCCGAGTACAAAGTCCAACCATTCCTAAGAGTTCTCCCTTTTAGAAATTCCATCCTCCTCTACTAAATTTCTTCAATGTCCAAAACATCCCCTTCTCCAAAATCCACCCCCTCCTTATCTCCTCTCCTACCGACTCTTTTCCCTTCCTTTCATTTAATACCTTATCTGTTTTATTGATGCTCATTGATGTTCCAACCCACTGTTAATGTTACTTAAACTTTAAAACATTAAAATATTATTTTTATCCTTTTTAATGAGGTACAAGTCAAGTGTGGCTTATGAACATTAAGTAATCGCCATTTAATTCCTCCCTATTTAGTCGCCTACCACATTAATCAATTAGTTATGTTCCTTAATAATATATTCCAAATAAAATTATCATAATAGTTATCATTGATCAATAATTAAAATTTATTATTAATTAATAACAAGTTCTGTGTAAATTATTGTTAATGTGGTACAAGAGATTAATTCAAAATCCAAATATTTATTATAATCAACATTTAATTAATAATTATTTATTAATTCATTAATACACTATTAGCACTACTAATCATCGTCCATGTAATAAGAATTACCCTTTAGTTATAATTAAAACTAATTAAAAATTATTAATCAGGTTAATCATAACATTGATAACACTAATTAACTTCATTAATCTTTAGTTAATATTAAATAATCGATTTAATAATAATCACATTAACATTTACTCAACATTATTAACATGTAGTTAATATTAATGAATCAAGTTAATTATAATCTAATTAATATTAATAACAACATTATCATTTATAAACTGAGCTACTGAACTAATTTATATCATTAACGCTTATTTTGTATTCAATAACCAAGTACTTCATTCAACCATTAAGTTAGTAAAAATATTATTAACATTATCACCATCATTAACATTTATCGACCATGTTATGAACAACCCTATTAACCACTAATTAACATCAATAACATTATTCCACTTTCATTGACCATAATTTATAATTAACCCTGATCACAATTAATTAACCATTTACTAATAAATTGACGTAATAATATCATTTCATAACTAAGTAGACAATAGTAATTATAATGTGATCATTCACAATCACAATGCATCCAAGCCGTATTTTAATAGTATAATAGAAAATTCATACAACGTACATATATGAGTTATGTAAGTGTAGCTAATGCTTGCATACCTCATGTAGGTACACCAATAGTACTCAAATACGCATACCACATAATCACATAAGTTACTATCTATCGACGCATACTGAGATACAAATTTGAAATGGATAGCCATTTTTACTAACTCGGATCATAATAATATATGAAACAAACATAACATATTGAATTGTGACACAATTTAATCAAGAAAAGGTTTTAAGTACACACATAGTAAATTATGTTTCCCTTTAAAACTTCCACGACATTCATATTTACCTACTTCCTTCAACCTAATTCACAACTAAATTCTACATCCTATCCTTCCTCTGTTGGACTACCCTGAAGCATCAACTACATGAACAAATCCAGTTAGAACCCGTAAGAAGAATTGTCGACTAAATCAACCAAGCTTCCCTAGCAGGTACCCACTAGTCATCATCACTAACCTTAGGGCGAACACCGTTGCGCGACCCTCCCATAACTTTGGGTTTCAGAGGATAAACAGTGGGTAATGCCTCCAACACTCCTATGGAACAAGAGACTATGTCTACATCAACATAGTGACTGTATTGTGACTGTTGTACTTAGTTTTTATCATCGAATAACCAATTTGGGTGGTCGAATTTCTTGAAACCCCACACCTTCCCACACATCATGATAATAATACAATATTCATGATTTACAATAATGTATCACTTGCATACTATTTATCTTTCATAATTCATGTCCCAAAGGCACTCCCACCTCGTTGGATCTATCTATCACTTCGATCTTCTAACCTGCAAGTTAGTCTCCAAACACAAGATCGAGAATATAGTGCAATCATTGACATATATATACATTTCATTACTAATGAACAATAATGCAAATAATTTCTATGTACCATGAACCTAGTATCATATCCATCCATTCAACATATAACTTTTAAATTGGTATCCACGCACCCATCATTTAGTAACTTGCATGGTAGAGACATAATTCATAACATTAACATGACACACATATATATAAATTCCGCAAAATAATAAATCCATATGTCCAAAGTGTCATCAAACTAACAAAGTCTCACAATACTAAGCAAATACAAACATTTAATGATAGCTTAGGTGATAAATTCAAAACGGGGCATTACATACACCCACCCTTCAGGAAACTTCATCCTGAATTTATGATCAAATAGTGTGGGAAAATCACAATGCATGGCTTCTGTTTCCTCACAGGTAGTAGAACCTGGGCTATATCTATCCCAATGGACCTTAATCTGGACAACCAAATGGTGTCTGAGCTGTCTAACCCTGTAGTCCAATATACATAATGGTTCAACCTGGATGGTCCCCTCGTGCAAAACATGCATTTCCTTCCAATTTATTTTATGAAACTCATCGACTATATAATGTCGTAAAATAGATACATGAAACACATTATGAGTTTTTTGAAAATGGGGTGGCAACGCAAGACCATACATGATGGGTCCAACCTTCTCAAAAATTTCAATGGGTCTTATGATCGTGGTGACAACTTTGTCCCTTTCCCGAATTGGATGGTACTTTTATTAGGCCTCATTCGTATGAATATTACATCCCCTGCCTTATAGATTCGTTCAACCCTATGCATATCAAGATAGATATTTTGTCTATCTTGAGCTTCCTTTAATTGCTGCCTAATATGAATCACTTGTTCTTCCATATCCTGAAACAATTCAGGTTCTATAATCACTCGATCCTGTAACCTTTCAAAACTTAATGGTGTTATGCATGGCATCCCATACAATGATTGATAAGGAAGCATCCCGATCGATTTGTGGTAACTATTATTGTAAATTATTCTACCAAGGGTAAGTGCTTTTCCCAATGGGTCCGTTGATCCATAACATACATCCTCAGCATGTCCTCTATCACCTGATTCACTATTTATGTCTGCCAATCTGTCTCTAGATGGTAAGTTGTGCTTAGGTTCAACTGAGTTCATAAGGCCGACTACAAACTTGTCCAAAACATCGACATGAACCAAGAATCCCTGTCTGAGATAATATTCTTGGGAAACCCATGAAGACAAACTACTTCACTTATGAATACATGCGTTACATCTATGACATCATAGGTCCCCTTAACAGGAATAAAGTGAGTATTTTTGGTCAATTTATCAATGATGACAATGATGGCGTCATGCCTACGAGAGGTAAGAGGAAATACAACCACAAAGTCCATGGAGATAACCTCCCATTTTGACATAGGAATGCCATGCAGTTGCAATAGTCCTGTCAGGTGGTGGTGAGCAGATTTTACCTCTTGACACTCAAGGTACTTAGCGATGAATTTGACCATGTCACGTTTCATTCCTTCCCAAAAGAAAAGTTTCTTCATGCCCACATATATATTCTTTGTTAAGATTTAATATGCTAAGACAGAAAATAGTAGCATTACATTCCATTTCACAATAATAGCATATACAGGATCACTGAAGAAACAACAAGCACAACATAAACACAAGAGACACAGATTTATCCTGGGAAACCCTCATGGGGTAGAAAACCCAGCAAAGCTTCCTCAATATAGATGACCAACAAATACAAAAGATGTAACCCTGAGCATAAGCTCCTCCTTATCCATAGCAGACCTCTCTCTCATAAGTGTGCCACTCTCAAGTGAGTGAGTGTGTGTAAAATGAGGAATACACCTCCTCTATTTATACACTACTCCGACTTGTCTTTTACACAAATCATGTAGGCTCGTATTTAACCATTGGGTTAAATACCCCACTACAACTCACTGGGTCGACCCCACTAGGGTGGTCTAACAACGCTTTGACCCACACAACACATACAGGGCCGACCCCCAATGGGGAAGTCTAATAACCCAAGTTACCACATTCCGACGGAGGAATAAACATCTCCGGATATACAATAAGATCTTCACGGAGGAATGAAACATCTCCGGAATAATAAAGTATAAATATATTATTCTTTGAAGTTACAATATCTCAACACTCCCCCTTAACGAGAAGGATATTATAACAGCATCTGCACGAGCAAGGAGTCATCAACATCATACATGATACATCTATAAATCATTGGAAGCTTTCTCAACATCATCAGTAACTCAAGCAGTTACTGGAACATCTTCAATACTGGAACATCAACATCTTTAGTACTGAGTCTTTATCGTCATAATACGATCATCAGCATCGGGATCATCTCAATCTACAACATCTGGATCATCTCGATCTACAACATCTGGATCATCTCGATCTACAGCATCTGGATCATCTCGATCTACAGCATCTGGATCATCTCGATCTACAGCATCTGGATTATCACAATCTACAGCATCTAGATCATCTCGATCTACAGCATTTGGATCATCTCGATCTACATCATCTGGATCATCATGATCTACAGCATCTGGGTCATCTCGATCTACAGCATCTGGATCATCACGATCTACAGCATCTAGATCATCTCGATCTACAGCATCTAAATCATCACGATCTACAGCATCTAGATCATCTCGATCTATAGCATCTGGATCATCACGATCTACAGCATCTGGATCATCTCGATCTACAGCATCTGGATCATCTCGATCTACAGCATCGTCATCATATGATCATCAACATCATCATCATACGATCATCAGCATCGTCATCATACGATCATATTACAGGATGATCAATCCTGCTCTCTTTAGGACATAGGTCCATGGATGATGCAATCCTATCATGTACCTTTTGAACCGAGGTCCAAGGACGATCCAGTCCTACCATGTACCTTTTGAACCGAGGTCCAAGGACGATCCAGTCCTACCATGTACCTTTTGAACCGAGGTCCAAGGACGATCCAGTCCTGTCATTCAATTCTCGGAGACCTCATGTCTACGACTCAATTCAAAGGACCAAAGTTCGAGGACGATTCAATCCCCTTACCTGTTCATTCAGGATTTTATTTTCGGAGACATCTTGTCTACGACTCAATTCAAAAGACCAAAGTCCGAGGACGATCCAATCCTCAATCGTACATTTAGGGCCATGTCCAGGGATGACTTAATCCTCAATCGTACATTTAGGACTGCGTCCAAGGATGACTTAATCCTCAACCATACATTTAGGACCACGTCCAAGGATGACTTAATCCTCAACCGTACATTTAGGACCGCGTCCAAGGATGACTTAATCCTCAACCGTACATTTAGGACCGCGTCCAAGGATGACTTAATCCTCAACCGCACATTTAGGACCGCGTCCAAGGATGACTTAATCCTCAACCGCACATTTAGGACCGCGTCCAAGGATGACTTAATCCTCAACCGCACATTTAGGACCGCGTCCAAGGATGACTTAATCCTCAACCGCACATTTAGGACCGCGTCCAAGGATGACTTAATCCTCAACCGCACATTTAGGACCGCGTCCAAGGATGACTTAATCCTCAACCGCACATTTAGGACCGCGTCCAAGGATGACTTAATCCTCAACCGCACATTTAGGACCGCGTCCAAGGATGACTTAATCCTCAACCACACATTTAGGACCGCGTCCAAGGATGACTTAATCCTCAACCGTACATTTAGGACCGCGTCCAAGGATGACTTAATCCTCAACCGTACATTTAGGACCGCATCCAAGGATGACTTAATCCTCAATCGTACATTTAGGACCACATCCAAGGATGACTTAATCCTCAACCGTACATTGAGGACTGCGTCCAAGGATGACTTAATCCTCAACCGTACATTGAGGACCGCATCCAAGGATGACTTAATCCTCAACCGTACATTGAGGACCGCATCCAAGGATGACTTAATCCTCAACCATACATTTAGGACCATGTCCAAGGATGACTTAATCCTCACCGTACATTTAGGACCATGTCCAAGGATGACTTAATCCTCACATGTCCACGAAGGACTTCATTCTCGAAGACATACATCTAGGACTCCTTTTAGAACATATGTTCAAGGATGATGCAATCCCCTTGTCACCTTAGACCCTGTCTAAGGACCATCCACCAGCCTCTCTGTTGGCACCACCGATATAGGTATCCACATCATCGACCTCACTGTCGATGCGGGCAATCTCAACATAAGTGATCACATCGCTCCCCATTTCAAGGAGGGTCCTTCTGAACTATTTTAAGTTTGTCTCGGAAAACTTTACTTGAGGTAGAGGTTTGGTTAGTACATCAGATTGGTAGAGGTTTGGTTAGTACATTGTCAGCTTGTTACAAATTCGAACTTTAATTCTTTTCTGCACCATATCTTGTATATAGAAATGTCAGATCTCTATGTGCTTTGACTTATCATGGAATACTGGATTCTCTGCCATTTTGGTACAACTCTATTTGTCACATAGGATCACAGTTGGGTCCATTTTTATGTCAAACAATTATGAAGCCATACCGCTTCACAACTGGCAGAGCAAGCAGCCATATATTCCACTTGTGTTGAGAGCCACACTAGATTGCTTCCTGCTAAACCACGAGATCATGGCTGATCCTAGACAATAACATCCTCTCGATGTGCTCTTCCTGTCTAATACAATTTCTGCCCAATCAACATCTGTGTAGCCATCTGAAGTCATGATCTCTAAGATAACATAGATCAAAGTCTATCGTATCCTTTAGGTACCTCATCACATGCTTTGCAACTAATAGGTGAACACATCTAGTTTCCACTAGATAATGACTCAAGGTGTTCACAGCAAAGCATATATCTGACCTAGTATTCGTTAGACACATCAATGACTCAATAATTTGTCTGTACAGAGTTATATCCACTAAATCTGATGAGTCATCTGCTAACAACTTCAAGTTTGAATCCACGAGAGTGGCCATTCCAACACATCAAGTCCTTTTAATATTTCTCAGCATACTTTCCCTGATTGAGAAAGATTCCTTTTGAGCCTTGCCATACTTCCAGACCTAGGAAGTAATGCATCAATCTGAGATCTTTCATTTTCATTTCTGCAGCCATCTTCTTCTTTCTTTTCATGATCTGTTTCTCATTCCTTGTCAGAAAGAGATCATCATCATACAATAATGGTATGATAGGTTCATCATCCACAACCTTAAGGTAAAGGTTAGGATCAACTTTACTTCTGTTAAAGCCCAAGCTTTGTCAAGAAGTTGTCAATTGTCCATCATTCACACTCTGCATTGAGTGATCTTCTGCATATCTATCTGTGCCACCTCTGGTTAGATGGGTCTACTTATAGGAACCTCAAAATCATTCGAACTCTGTGGTGAGTTCCTTCTTGCATCCATGTCATATGTGTATAGAAGCCATATTCAACCTTGTAGCAAAGGTTGAGATCCACATCACCCATGGTGATCATTAAGCTCATCAATTGATTATCGATCCTGGGAACCCATACAGAACCTGATTCACACTTCTTCTTTAGTTACACCATTAAGAGAATGGTATTATCTAGCCACTTGGAGCAAACATATCATCATGATTCTCTTCCTCTTTCTAAGAGAATCTTCTAGCCACAAGCCTTATATAGTGTGTTTGATTTGTAAATCTTTTTGTTGAACATCCATCGCTTGTTCAGTGTTCATCATTCATCATTATCTTTCCTACAAATAAAAACTAAGTACATGATTAGTAATACTTCATAATCATCAAATCATATTGACATGATAACCTATTTATGCATACAGATATCATTTACATAGTTATGCAACTATTTTGACCAATACTTTGGCACAACACTTTCCCATATCCTGTATGCATACAGTGGCTATCTAGATGCCTTCCATCTCTACCAGAACATACTATCGAGAGTGTGCACAGCTCTTAGCATGTCAGCAAAGAGATTTCATTCTAGACAAGCAACAATGGAATGTTTGTCCAACTTACCAATCATATGCATATTAGTAGTATATTGTTCAATGCTCTATGAATGTTTACACTCAGCATGATATATTCTAGGAATACAAATATGCATACAAGCAATATCATTTACTATTTCAAATAACAACTCAAATACTTATCTTTTATGTTTGTGTGGTTGCCTCCCGCTTGATCTTCTATATGTCTTTTGAACTTCTATTCATTCTGTACCACTGTACTTGCTCAAGTGTGCACTAGTGTCATTCTCATGATCTCATACACAAACATACATTCATTAGTATATTCTCAATATTATCAAAACATTTTAATTCTAAATAATCTTGAATATGTATAGTCATGATCATTAGTATTCAGGGTTTCAAGGAAGTCTTCTTTTACTCATGCATATTCTTGTTTGATCATAGTACTCTTCTGGTTAATTAAATCATCAAGATAAGAGACATAATATGCATAAACCCTTGATTACTAACTTTATGAATAAGCATAACCAATCATACCAAGTATACTTATATAAGGGATCCTAACACAAGGTAAGATTCTAACTTGACATAGGAAAACATACCTGGATTAGTATACCTACTTAGTTATGTACAACATACCTAAACAATCTCTTCAATGATTTAGAGATCCTGAGCTAGAACCTGCATGTCTCATAGGTTAAGCATAATATAGCAAAGTCATACATACCTCGTAAGTAGAACAAAGATTATGGATGAGTCTTTGTCTTCATGTTGTCAGGGTCATGGGACTTGATTTGTCTTTTGTGATGTACCTGTATCTTGTTAGCAGACAACATCAACCTCACACAACACCATAATGCATTAGTACAATCATATAGCCCTAATCAATGAATGTCTTCGATCATTCACATGTATTCATACTGTTACTAGGGTGATAAGACAATTCTAACATTAATCAAGATTGTACTAATAAATAATATGAAGACAAACACATTATGAGTTTAATCAGGAATCAGATTTCAAGACATTCAGCTGTGGATTCCGATTCCAAAAATTCTAACTTTCTTCGAAACCCTAAATTCCGGAAGCCATGAATGAAGGTGCTCCAAAAATAATTCTGTTTTGACAGAAATATGTACCTAATTGTTTCTGCTGTAACTCTGAACTTTTCACTCCACAAGGCCTGAAAACTTTTTTTTTGGTAGCTTCACCTGTCATCTTTCCATCCCAACAGGTTTGACCTCAATTGGATTTTCTGAGAGAGAGTTATGCCAAGTGTCACAATGTGACCTGTTTATGGGATAAAACAGGAGAGCGAACTTGTACGGCATGCCACGTGTCACTCGTTCAACTTCGGCCTCTGAAAATGTTTCCTGAGATATTGCAATCTATGTACTACCTGTTAGGTTTTACGAAATTGCATTTGGAGCTTCCTATCCCATGTTATGACCTTTTTTCCAAGGTCACGTGATTTTGACTGAGATCTGGAAGAGGCAGAAACCCTAACTTGTACTGATCATAACTCATAAAGTACAATGAATATGAGGGTTTCCTTTGGACACAAGGTACCTGGGGATGTTATCTACGACCTGTAAAGTTTTCATATCCTGAACCTTCGCAGAAATGGATTTATAGTGAAAGTTCCACAATGACTGGTTTTTTTCCATGTAAAACCCAAACCTTCAAATTGTCGCAAGTGAAGCAAGTGTCGTAAGTACCATACATTGCCTTCCTTCAGGTTAGCTCTGATACCATGTTAAGATTTAATATGCTAAGACAGAAAATAGCAGCATTACATTCCATTTCACAATAATAGCATATACAGGATCACTGAAGAAACAACAAGCACAACATAAACACAAGAGACACAGATTTATCCTGGGAAACCCTCATGGGGTAGAAAACCCAGCAAAGCTTTCTCAATATAGATGACCAGCAAATACAAAAGATGTAACCCTGAGCATAATCTCCTCCTTCTCCGTAGCAGACCTCTCTCTCATAAGTGCGCCACTCTCAAGTGAGTGAGTGTGTGTAAAATGAGGAATACACCTCCTCTATTTATACACTACTCTGACTTGTCTTTTACACAAATCATGTAGGCTCGTATTTAACCATTGGGTTAAATACCCCACTACAACTGACTGGGCCAACCCCACTAGGGTGGTCTAACAACCCTTTGACCCACATAACACATACAGGGCCGACCCCGACTAGGGAAGTCTAATAACCCAAGTTACCACATTCCGACGGAGGAATAAACATCTCCGGATATACAATAAGATCGTCACGGAGGAATGAAACATCTCCAGAATAAAAAAGTACAAATATAATATTCTTTGAAGTTACAATATCTCAACACTCTTTACACCAGGATGCGCACAATAGACTTCTCTGTGGTATTCCTTAAGTATAGTTTCCCTAATATCTCCTTCCTAGGGAATACATCCTCCCTTGATATCGTAACAGCCCATCATCTTCTAACTGATACCCTTCAAACTTAGGTTCCACCATCTTCCCATTCTGGAGTGCCGACGAGACCTTTAGGTACCAACTATCCACGGCTAACTTTCCTAATACTCTTTCCTTCAAATCAACTGTTAAAGGTATCAGAGAGAGCATCCTTGGTTTTCTACTTAACGAATCGGCTACCACATTCTCCTTCCCCTTGGTGTATGAAATCCCAAAATCATACTCGATCATAAATTCACTCCATCACCTTTGCCTAGTATTTAGGTCTCTTTGAATGAATATATACATCAAGCTTTGGTGATTATATTTGAGCTCAAAGCTTCGTCCAACAAGGTAATGTCTCGAAATGTTTAAAGCTAACTTCACTGCAACCAATTCTAAATCGTGGGTGGGGTTACTTCACTGTGCCATAACTATGGTTCAAGGATGAAACCAACATATTTGGGCTTAAACGTTTTGTGCACCACAAATATAGCTTGGGAGATTAACTATGCCTCAAGGATAATAGTAGTGTCTTAGGAGACCCGATATTGTATTTGGAGACATCCTCGTAGACATGCATGAGACCAGAGATTATATTTAGAGACACTGTGTATTTTGGTTTTTTAATAATGTTACGAGACTATTAATTATGTATTTTAACTTGCTTCCATTTGTGATTTTGATAATGGAATCATTTTGCATTTGACTACTTTATTTTTTGCATACAAATATTAATTGTGTTATGTTGTATATTATCATAGTTTATGAGATGATGTTATGAATTTTTGCATAGAATGTGGTTCAATCCTAGTATGAACAATATTTTATTTACTTATTAGAAATAGATCCAATTATATATAGACGACTAATCATCATCAATATAATCATAATCATCATAATCATAATCATCATCATCATAACCATTCATCAAAACAAATAAGCAAACAGTTCGATCCATAAAGGACATGCGATGGAATTTACACACACACACACACACACATGACAATATTTCTCAAGGGGTTCATTTATCATCCCAACACTCCCAGGTATGCGTGGCCATCATGAACACATCCATGATTGACATATGTTGAGATATTGTAACTTCAAAGAATATTATATTTTTACTTTATTATTCCGGAGATGTTTCATTCCTCCGTGAAGATCTTATTGTATATCCGGAGATGTTTATTCCTCCGTCGGAATGTGGTAACTCGGGTTATTAGACTTCCCTAGTGGGGGTCGGCCCTGTATGTGTTATGTGGGTCAAAGGGTTATTAGACCACCCTAGAGGGGTCGGCCCAGTCAGTTGTAGTGGGGTATTTAACCCATTGGTTAAATACGAGCCTACGTGTACCTGTGTAAAATACATGTCAGTGTAGTGTATAAATAGAGGAGGTGTGTTCCTCATTTGACACATACACTCACTTGAGGATAGCGCACTTGTGGAGGAGAGGTCTGCTATTGTGGAGGAGGAGATCATGTCTCAGGGTTTCATCTTTGTATATTGCTGGTCATCTATATTGAGGAAGCTTTGCTGGGTTTTCTACCCCATGAGGGTTTCCCAGGATAAATCTCTGTCTCTTGTGTTTATGCTGTGCTTGTTGTTTCTTCAGTGATCCTGTATATGCTATTATTGTGAAATGGAATGTAATGCTGCTATTTTCTGTCTTAGCATATTAAATCTTAACATGGTATCAGAGCTAACCTGAAGGAAGACAAGGTATGGCACTAACGACACTTGCTTTACTTACGACAATTTGAAGGTTAGGGTTTTACATAGCAAAAAACCAGTCATCGTAGAACTTTCGCTATAAATCCGTTTGGGAGAAGTTTTCAGATCTGAAATTGTTACAGGACGAAGATTAAATCTCCAGGTACCTTGTGTCCAAAGGACAACCTCTAATTCGTTGTACTTTGTGATTTATGATCTGTACAATATAGGGTTTCTGCCTCTTCCAGATCTGAGTCAAAATCAGGTGACCTTAGGAAAAAGGTCATAACTTGGGCTAGGAAGCTCCAAATGAAATTTCGTAAAAGGTGACAGGTAGTAAACAGACTGTACTATCTCAGAAAACGTTTTTAGAGGCCGAAGGTGAACCAGTGACACGTGGCATGCCGTACAAGTGCGCTCTCCTGTTTTATCCCATAAACAGGTCACGTTGCGACACTTGGCATAACTCTCTCTCAGAAATTCCAATTGAGGTCAGACCTGTCAGAATGGAAATAAAACAGGTCGAGCTATCTCAGGAAAAGTTTTCAGAGGCCTAATTTCAAACAATGACACGTGGCATGCTGTACAAGTTCGCTCTCCTGTTTTATCCCATAAACAGGTCACGTTGCGACACTTGGCATAACTTTCTCTCAGAAAACCGAATTGAGGTCAGACCTGTCAGGATGGAAAGATGAAAGGTCAGGCTACTGCAGAAAAAGGGTTTCAGACCCTGTGGAGTAAAAGTTTCAGATTTATAGCAGAAACAATCAGGTGCATATTTCTGTCAAAACATAATTATTTTTGGAGCACTTTTATTCATGGCTTCCAGAATTTAGGGTTTCGGAGAAAGTTAGAATTTTTGGAATCAGAGTCCACGGCTGAATGCTACTCAGGAAAATCAAAATTTAGAGACCAAGATCAAATTTTTTGGTTGGGTGGAAGACCGGGCTTGATCAAACCCCAGTTCGGGATTTTGATCGGAAAGATGGAAAATTAGGGCTTCAGCAAAAGTTGGAATTTTTGAAGTCTGTAACCACGGCTGGAAGCTCCTAAGAAAAATAAGAGTTTAGAGCCTTGGATCGAACCTTTTGTTTGGGCAGAAGGGTGGGCTTCATCAAACCCTAGTTTGGGATCCTGTCCAGAAGATCCAGAAGTTTCAAAGGCAATTTTGAGGGGTCAAATTTTGGAGATTCCAAAATTGAAGTATGCCAGTTTGATCAGCTCAGCAAGACATATTCTTTCATCCATTCAGAAGTATGAAAGTCAAAGTTTGAATCTTTAGGGTTTCTCTAGCAAACCCTAATCAAGCTCCAGATCAAGTTTCAGGGGGAGTTGAGGCTAAGGCCTTACATAAGAAGACTACAAGAAGTCTCGACAGGTATGACTTAAGGAGGTTCAGGTATGTCTTGAAATCTAATTCTTGATTAAGTTCATGATGTGTTTGTCTTCATATTATTTACTAGTACAATCTTGATTAATGTTAGAATTGTCTTATCACCCTAGTAACAATATGAATGCATGTGAATGATCAAAGACATTCATTGATTAGGGCTATATGATTGTACTAATGCATTATGATGTTGTGTGAGGTTGATGTTGTCTGCTAACAAGATACAGGTACATCACAAAAGACAAATCAGGTTCCATGACCATGAAAACATGAAGACAAAGACTCATCCATAATATTTGTTCTACTTACGAGGTATGTATGACTTTGTTATATTATGCTTAACCTATGAGACATGCAGGTTCTAGCTCAGGATCTCTAAATCATTGAAGAGATTGTTTAGGTATGTTGTACATAACTAAGTAGGTATACTAATCCAGGTATGTTTCCCATGAATCTTACCTTGTGTTAGGATCCCTTATATAAGTATACTTGGTATGATTGGTTATGCTTATTCATAAAGTTAGTAATCAAGGGATTATGCATATTATGTCTTTTTATCTTGATTGATAATATGCATGAGTAAAAGAAGACTTCCCTGAAATCTTGAATACTAATGTTTATTAACTATAATCATGACTATACATTTTCAAGATTATTTAGAACTATAATGTTTTGATAACATTTAGAACATACTAATGGGTGTATGTTTGTGTATGAGATCATGAGGATGACACTTGAACATGCACAGTGGTACAAAATGAATAGAAGTTCAAAAGATATACAGAAGATCAAGCGAGAGGCAATCACACAAACATAAAAGATAAGTATTTGAGTTGTTATTTGAAATAGTAATGATATTGCCTGTAATAGGTTGTATGCATATTTGTATTCCTAGAATATATGATGCTGAGTGTAAACATTCATAGAGCATTGAACAGTATACTACTAATGTGCATATGATTGGTAAGTTGGACAAACATTCCATTGTTGCTTGTCTAGAATGAAACCTCTTTGCTGACATGCTGAGAGCTGTGCACACTCTCGATAGTATGTTCTGGTAGAGATGGAAGGCATCTAGATAGCCACTGTATGCATACAGGATATGGGAAAGTGTTGTGCCAAAGTATTGGTCAAATTAGTTGCATAACTATGTAAATGATATCTGTATGCATAATAGGTTACCATGTCAATATGATTTGATGATTATGAAGTATTACTAATCCTGTACTTAATTTTGATTTGTAGGAAAGATCGTGATGAATGATGAACACTGAACAAGCAATGGATGTTCAACAAGAAGATTTACAAATCAAACAAAATATAGAAGGCTCATGGCTAGAAGATTCTCTTAGAAAGAGGAAGAGAATCATGATAAGATGTTTGCTCCAAGTGGCTAAGATAAGACCATTCTCTTAATGGTGTAATTAAAGAAGAAGTGTGAATCAGGTTCTGTATGGGTTCCCAAGATCGATAATCAATTGATGAGCTTAATGATCACCATGGGTGATGTGGATCTCAACCTTTGCTACAAGGTTGAATATGGCTTCTATACACATATGACATGGATGCAAGAAGGAACTCACCACAGAGTTCGAATGATGTTGAGGATCATATCAGTAGACCCATCTGATGAGAGATGGCACATATAGATGGCTGCAGAAATGAAATTGAAAGATCTCAGATTGATGCATTACTTTCTAGGTCTAAAAGTATGGAAAGTCTCAGAAGGAATCTCTCTCAACCAGAGAAAGTATGCTGAGAAATCTTGATATGTTGGAATGGCCACTCTTATGGATTCCAACTTGAAGCTATTAGGAGATGACTCATCAGAGTTAGTGGATATAACTCTGTACAGTCAAATTATTGAGTCATTGATGTATCTAACATATACCAGGCTAGATATATGCTTTGTCGTGAACACCTTGAGTCAGTATCTAGTGGAAACTAGATGTGTTCACCCGATAGTTGCAAAGCGTGTGATGAGGCACATAAAGGATACGATAGACTTTGATCTATGCTATCTTGGAGATCATGACTTCAGATGGCTACTCAGATGCTGTTTGGGAAGACAGGAAGAACACATCGAGAGGATGTTATTGTTTGGGATTATCCATGATCTCGTGGTTTAGCTGGAAGCAGTCTAGTGTGGTTCTCAGTACAAGCAGAATATATGGCTGCTTGCTCTACTTGTTGTGAAGAAGTTTGGCTTCAGGATTGTTTGACTTAGAGATAGAACCAACTGTGATACTATGTGATAAATAGAGTTGTATCAGGATGACATAGATTCTAGTGTTCCATGATAAGTCAAAGAACATGGGGAACTAACAAGATATGACATAGAAAGGAACTATAAAGTTTGAATTTGTAACAGGTTACCGTTGTACTAACCAAACCTCTACCTCAAGTGAAGAAGTTACCAAACTTCTGTCTTGGGTGAAATTTGAATACTTCCAAGACAAGCTTGGTGTAGTTCAAAAGGACCCTCCTCGAAAGGGGGAGTAGTATAGTCATTGATGATGAGATTGTCTCATCGAACAACAAGGTCGTTGATGAGGTAACCTGTTCTCTACACCTAGATACTTAGAAATATTTAGATTTAGGACTCTTATACTTAGAATACTTAGTTTTACTTATACATGCTTTTGATGATAGATGTATTGATGAGAATACATGCTTTTGATGATGAGATGTATTGATGAGAATACATGTAGGGATTGTATCATCCTTGAACACTTGTTCTAAAGTGATCTGTAGATGTATGGTCTCCGAAAATGAAGTCCTTAGTGGACAGTTGAGGGGATTGGATCATCCCTGTACTTTCAGTCCTAAAGAGAGCCGTAGACGTGAGGTCTCCGAGAATGAAGTCCTTAGTGGACAGTTGAGGGGATTGGATCATCCCTGGACTTTCAGTCCTAAAGAGAGCCGTAGACATGAGGTCTCTGAGAATGAAGTCCTTAGTGGATAGTTGAGGGGATTGGATCATCCCTGGCTTTCAGTCCTAAAGAGAGCCGTAGACGTGAGGTCTCCGAGAATGAAGTCCTTGGTGGACAGTTGAGGGGATTGGATCATCCCTGGACTTTTAGTCCTAAAGAGAGCCGTAGACGTGAGGTCTCCGAGAATGAAGTCCTTGGTGGACAGTTGAGGGGATTGGATCATCCCTGGACTTTCAGTCCTAAAGAGAGCCGTAGACGTGGGGTCTCCGAGAATGAAGTCCTTAGTGGACAGTTGAGTGGATTGGATCATCCTTGGACTTTCAGTCCTAAAGAGAGCCGTAGACGTGAGGTCTCCGAGAATGAAGTCCTTAGTGGACAGTTGAGGGGATTGGATCATCCCTGGACTTTCAGTCCTAAAGAGAGCCGTAGACGTGAGGTCTCCGAGAATGAAGTCCTTGGTGGGCAGTTGAGGGGATTGGATCATCCCTGGACTTTCAGTCCTAAAGAGAGCCGTAGACGTATGGTCTTCGAGAATAAAGTGATGGGGATTGCATCATCCTGGAACCACTAGTTCAAAATGTACGTGATGGGGATTGTATCATCCCCAGACCTTGGTCCCTGAATTGATCCGTAGACGTATGGTCTTCGAGAATAGAGTGATGGGGATTGCATCATCCAGGAACCACTAGTTCAAAATGTATGTGATGGGGATTGTATCATCCCCGGACTTTGGTCCCTGAATTGATCCGTAGACGTGTGGTCTCCGAGAAGTGGGGATTGTATCATCCCCGGACTTCGGTCCCTGAATTGATCCGTAGACGTGTGGTCTCCGAGAAGTGGGGATTGTATCATCCCCGGACTTCGTTCCCTGAATTGATCCGTAGACGTGTGGTCTCCGAGAAGTGGGGATTGTATCATCCCCGGACTTCGGTCCCTGAATTGATCCGTAGACGTGTGGTCTCCGAGAAATGGGGATTGTATCATCCCCGGACTTCGGTCCCTGAATTGATCCGTAGACGTGTGGTCTCCGAGAAGTGGGGATTGTATCATCCCCGGACTTCGGTCCCTGAATTGATCCGTAGACGTGTGGTCTTCGAGAAGTGGGGATTGTATCATCCCCGGACTTTGGTCCCTGAATTGATCCATAGAAGTGTGGTCTCCGAGAAGTGGGGATTGTATCATCCCTGGACTTCGGTCCCTGAATTGATCCGTAGACGTGTGGTCTCCGAGAAGTGGGGATTGTATCATCCTCGGACTTTGGTCCCTGAATTGATCCGTAGACGAATGGTCTCCGAGAAAGTGATTTTTTATGATGATGTGGTTACTTGTATCGGTATGGATACTTGTATTGATGATGTGGTTACTTGTATCGGTATGGATACTTGTATTGATGATGTGGTTACTTGTATCGGTAGGATACTTGTATTGATCATGTGGTTACTTGTATCGGTAGGATACTTGTATTGATGATGTGGTTACTTGTATCGGTAGGATACTTGTATTGATGATGTGGTTACTTGTATCGGTAGGATACATGTATTGATGACATGATTACTTGTATCAGTATGGATACTTGTATTGATGATATGTATACTTGTATTGGCATGAATACTTGTACTAATGATGTGGATACTTGTATTGTTATGGATACATGTATTGATGACGATGCTGATGATCGTGTTGACGATGCTAATGATCATGTGATGACGATGCTAATGATTGTGTGATGACGATGCTGATGATCGTGTGATGATGATGCTGATGATCGTGTGATGACGATGCTGATGATCGTGTGATGACGATGCTAATGATCGTGTGATGATGATGCTGATGATCGTGTGATGACGATGCTGATGATCGTGAGATGACGATGCTGATGATCGTGTGATGACGATGCTGATGATCGTGAGATGACGATGCTGATGATCTTGTGATGACGATAATCGTGAGGATCCAGATGATGATATTGTTGTTGCTGGTCAAGTGCTACAGAAGATAAAGACTCAATACTGAAGATGTCGATGTTCCAGTATTGAAGATGTTCCAGTAACTGCTTGAGTTACTGATGATGTTGAGAAAGCTTCCAATGATTTATAGATGTATCATGTATGATGTTGATGACTCCTTGCTCGTGCAGATGTTGTTATAATATCCTTCTCGTTAAGGGGGAGTTTTGAGATATTGTAACTTCAAAGAATATTATATTTTTACTTTATTATTCCGGAGATGTTTCATTCCTCCGTGAAGATCTTATTGTATATCCGGAGATGTTTATTCCTCCATCGGAATGTGGTAACTCGGGTTATTAGACTTCCCTAGTGGGGGTCGGCCCTGTATGTGTTATGTGGGTCAAAGGGTTATTAGACCACCCTAGAGGGGTCGGCCCAGTTAGTTGTAGTGGGGTATTTAACCCATTGGTTAAATACGAGCCTACGTGTACCTGTGTAAAATACATGTCAGTGTAGTGTATAAATAGAGGAGGTGTGTTCCTCATTTGACACATACACTCACTTGAGGATAGCGCACTTGTGGAGGAGAGGTCTGCTATTGTGGAGGAGGAGATCATGTCTCAGGGTTTCATCTTTGTATATTGCTGGTCATCTATATTGAGGAAGCT
Organism: Larix kaempferi; assembly: GCA_027924585.1. Taxonomy (NCBI): domain Eukaryota; kingdom Viridiplantae; phylum Streptophyta; class Pinopsida; order Pinales; family Pinaceae; genus Larix; species Larix kaempferi. The sequence continues at coordinate 77,108 of BSBM01001482.1, read as the reverse complement.
TTGCTGGGTTTTCTACCCCATGAGGGTTTCCCAGGATAAATCTCTGTCTCTTGTGTTTATGCTATGCTTGTTGTTTCTTCAGTGATCCTGTATATGCTATTATTGTGAAATGGAATGTAATGCTGCTATTTTCTGTCTTAGCATATTAAATCTTAACAACATATGCATGTGTGGGAGATGAAAGAATCCAAGTCTGCTTGTCGGTTTGGGTTCTTTGCCCCCAGAGCAAATCCTCAAAGTGTCCCTAAATGGTCATGGGGTGGCTGGAAAAAATGCCTATAGCAACAAAAACGTGACTTCTCTTTCGAATCCATCAATTTCGATGGATTCGAGACCTTGATTTTCATATAGAGGCCCCCCCACACCATGCCTCAAACGCTCGGAAACAATGCTATTGTTCCTTTTTAGGAACTAGGGTTTTGCTCAGTGAAGGCCATGCCAATCTTTCTCAAGGGGATCATTTATCATCCCAACGCTCCGGGGTGTGTGTGTCCATCATGAACATATCCACGATGGCCTAATGCACATGTGGGAACTTAAAGAATCCAAGTCCGCTCGTTTGTTTGGGTTCCGTGCCTCCAGAGAAAATCTTCAAAGTGTCCCTAAATTACCACGGGGTGGATGGAAAAAATGCCCATAGCACAAAAATCGTGACTCTGCTCATGAATCCATCAATTTGGATTGATTCGAGACCCCGGGTTTCATCTAAGGGCCCCCCCATACCATGCCTCAAATGTTTGGAAATGATGCTATTGTGCCATTTCAGGAACTAGGGTTTTTCTCAGTGAAGGCCATGCCAATCTTGCTCAATGTCACGTCCCCACTGACCCACCTAGCCATTGGATACCATGATCTTTTTTTCTTCGCCCAAAACATCAACTAAGTGCCCATACATACAATCAGGAGAGTTCAGATCCGCAATCTGCAACCCGCAATTGCGAACCCGTAACCTTCAATCCACATCCCGCAATCTGCAACCCGCAATTATGGATGTGGAAATGTGGAATTCCAAAATCCATAGGAGGTCACTCCTGCAACCCGCAGCCCGCAATAGTGGGTCCCACAATCCACATCCCGCAATTTTCAACCCACAATTACGGAAGCCCCAAACACGCAATCATGAACTTGACGATCCCGCAACCCACAGCAGCTGATCCCGCAACCCGCATCCTGCAATTGCGGATGCGGAATTGTGGATTCTGAAAACACATACTTTTGAACTCAGGGATCCTGCAACCTGTAACCCGCAATTGCGGAACCATGTGTGTGAAACCTTGCCTCTGTAAGGGAAACTTCCTCAAATATTCTAAGGGGCATAACTCCTTCCTCCAACATCCAAATGGGGTAACGTTGGTGCTGTTGTAAAGCTCTTGGAGAGCTCTATCCAATGGTAGAGTCCCTTAATTAGGTGAGGTATCTAACCTCACCATTTTCTTCTTTGAAGTTTTGTCTATATCTCCACTTGGACACCTCCAACCTTCTACCTGCCAAGATATTCCCTTCCATCTGACCCACAGAGGTTTCTGAAACCACTTCCAGGGCTTCCCTGCCCTCCCTAGGGACCAGGTGTAAGTATACATCTCCTTCACAGGGTTAGTTATACATAAACATTCATCTTCAAACCATGAAACAGTATCATTCATTATTACATATAAAATGCATGAAACAGATTTAATCAACACATCTATCATATGCAAGAATTACAAGGCATTAAACTCATGCAATTTAAGATATACATATAACAGTGAACTCGGCCTCTTACTCAGGCCTGCATCATGTCAATCCCATTCACATACATATATCCCACAGTTCCATAATTATACACAAGCATTCATCACAAAACAATGAAACAACATCATTATTATAACAAAAATACTTATCTTTAATTCTGAAGCAGCTGGCTTAGTGAGAGCAACATTCCACCCAACCTTGGATCTCTGTCCAACCTATACCTTTTCAGCTGAGAGATCACCCCTGAGATGGGAGATGTATCCAATGAGGGATAACAGGTTCTCTCACAGTCAAGGCTCCATTCTCATACTAAAGCAGTCTGTAGTTAGGTTTATCAAGCATACTAGGGCACCTACCCATGTTAAGACAACCTACAGTGGCTTATCAAGCATTCAAGGACAAGGAAGGTGTTGAATAGTCACACATAAGCCGAGCACACAAGAGATCAGAGCCATAGCTCAGAGTTACACAGTGAACCAGGGGAGGGTGAGGATCGACACATAGAGAGAGCACACAATTACTTCCGTATATTGTAATAAACTGAGGCCAACATAGTTTAGGTGTTTTACATTTCTTTGCATTTCGCATTGTAACCATTATTCGATTGAAGTAATAGAAGCCATCTTCTAGCATCATGTTTACATCTAGTTCATGTGAACGTGTGTATGTCATGTGGTTTTGTTAATAAAGAAGGTACGATCGACCCAACATGCATCAGTTGGTATCAGAGCCCGGAAGTGAGTATGGTTGAAGTAGTGGTACCGACTTGACTTGCATCAGTTGGTATCGGAAGCTGGAAGTGGAATCCAGTGTTGAGTGTGTTAGCAACTCCAGCTGGGGTTGGGTAGAGTTGTGCATCGCTTGTGAAGGCCCGGTTGCGATTGGACGAGTGGGAGTTTCAGCTGCGGTTGAAAATGGCTCACAGAGGAGTTAATGTCTGAGTAGTTGGATGAAGAGCACGTGGCGCTGCAGTCACGGTTGATCGTGAGATGTTCGATGAGTGCATGCAAACAATGTGAAGTTTCACTAGTGAAATTGTAGCTATCACAAAAATCCAAAGGCATGGATGCGTTCTTGATGCGTTAGATGCATTCTTGATGCGTTAGACCACATCGACGAGGAGGTCAAATAGGTGGAAGCACGAGAAGCAGCGGGAGAAGAACCAAAAGATAAACTCATTAAGATTCTAATGGATATGAGAGGTCAGACAAAGATAGATGTGCATACCTACTCAGAAATTCTGGATCTAGAAGACTTGATTGACTAGTTCAGAGAAATGGAGAAATACTTCGACATAGAGCAGATCGAGGATCCTAGATGGTTTAAGACTGCATGTCTGAGGTTGAAGGGTCATGCCTCATTGTGGTAGGACAATGTGCAGACTTATAGAGTCAAGAAAGGCAAGGAGAAGATCAAGTCTTGGGACAGGATGGTTTCCAAGCTGAAGGGGAAGTTCTTGCCGAGTGACTATGTGATTTCCTTGTTCTAGAAGTTACAGAACTTTCGACAGAAAGAGATGACTATGAAGGAATACACAGAAGATTTCTACAAATTTTCGATAAGGTTGGGACAGACCGATGAAGGCGAGGAAGCTATCGCGAGATATGTAAATAGCTTCAAATATGCCATACAGGACGAGTTGATCGTGTCAAGGTTCAGAGCGGTCGGTGAAGCCTACAACTTAGCTCTAAAGGAAAAAGAGAAACTGTCAAGGAAATCTGCATCTTCTAGAGACAGGATGACTGGTTGGGGTGTGAAGACTATTTCTGCAAAAGGCCAAAGTAGCGGAATTGTGAGAGAAGCCATTGAAGAAAACCGACTTGCGGAAGGGACATCGACTAGGGAGAAAGTGCAATAAAATAGATGCAATGGTCGAGAGACACGCATTCGAGTGTGTATGGTCGAAGTGGTCCAACTAACAGAAAAATAGTTGATAGACCAGCCGTAGTGTGTTAAAAGTGTTGAGGATTCATAGAAAAGGCATATGAATTCCTAGAGAACCTACATGTTGCAAAGGATTCGAAACCCGGACGTCGAATAGATGAGCAAGTCGATGAAAGGACAGAGTCGACAACTGAAAATAGTGAGGATGGGAAAAGAAAAGGTCGAGCCATGATGACAAGGAGGATGTTGGTTCAGGATGACTAACATGACCAGAAGGAGCCGGCACAGCGAAGGGATATCTTTTGAACCAGAGTGTGGATTGGCGAGTGGTATTGCAAGACCATAGTTGATGGTGGCAGTACAGAGAATATTGTGTCGATAGAGGTCATCGAAAAAGCAGGTTTGAGATGTGAAGAACACCCAAATCCTTACAAGATCTCGTGGTTGTAGAAAGGACACCATGTGAAGGTGACTAGATAGTTCCTGATTAAATTCAAGGTCGGGAAGCTTGAAGACAGCGTACTGTACGACGTAATCCCAATGGATGCATGTCATCTTTTGTTAGGGAGACCATGAAAATATGATCGAAAGATGATCTACAATGGTCGAGCCAACACAGTCATAGTGTGGAAAAATGGAACGCAGAGGAATCTGAAGCCGAAGCAGGAGGATATCACTGACTGCAAGCAAGGCGAGAGAAACTATTGGGAGAAGCGAGTGCTAATTTGTTCAGCCAAGGAATTCCTTGCGGAGGAGGAAAAGCAATCAGAATGTTTCGCCATCATTCCAAAAGGGCCATGTGTCAAAAGGTCGACAATGGAGAAAATTTCGGTTGAAGTCGAAAAGATGCTTGATGAGTTCATGAGCATAGTAGTTGACAGAGCACCGATGGGATTGCCACTAATAAGAAGCATATGGCATCAGATCAACTCGATTCCAGGGTCAAGTCTTCCAAACAAGGCACCACATAGAATGACTCTGGCAGAGGGTCAGGAACTCAATCAATAGGTCTAGAAGTTGTTGGATAGGGGGTTGATCAGAGAGAGTCTAAGCCTATGTGCGGTACCAACAGTATTAGTGCCGAAGAAGGGTGGATAATGGAGGATATATACAGACTCTAGAGCCATCAACAAGATCATGATCAAGTACCAATTTCCATTGCCGAGGATGGATGAATTGATGGATTTATTGAGTGGAGTGAGATACTTCACAAAGATCAACCTAAAGAGCGGTTATCACCAGATTCGGGTTAGAGAATGAGATGAATGGAAGACAACATTCAAGACGAAGGAAGGGCTATATGAGTGGTTAGTCATGCCATTCAGAATGACTAACCCACCTAGTACATTCATGAGGTTGATGAATGAGGTACCGAATCCACTCTTAGAAAGTTTGTTGTAGTGTACCTAGATGGCATCTTGATATTTAGTCGAACCAAGACAAAACACTTGGGGCACATTCGACAAGTATTGCAAAAGTTGTAGGAAGAGAAGTTGATGGTGAACTTGCAAAAATTATTCTTAATAGAGGAAGAACTGGTATACTTGGGATTTGTAATCTTGGGTAGAGGGTTAGTGATGGACCCAGAGAACATGAAGGCAATATTTGATTGGCCGGAACCAACAAGTGGACTTGAGTAAGACTTTTCCATGGAATTTTTAGTTTCTACAGGAAGTTCATCAGGGGATTTAGTCGGATATGTGCACCTTTTACGGAGTGCATGCGGAAAGGGGAGTTTAAGTGGATGGAAGCTTCCCAGAGAGCTTTCGACAAGTTGAACAAAAAGGTCATTGAGAGCCCAGTATTAGCGCTCCCAGATTTTGACAAATTTTTCCAAGTCAATTGCGACGTGAGTGGAATGGAAATTTGAGCAATGTTGAGCCAGGAGGGACGACCAATTGCATTCTTCAGCGAGAAGTTGGATGATGCGAAGCGAAAATATTTGGTCTATGACCAGGAGTTTTATGCTATTGTCCAAGCATTGAAGAAGTGGAGGAATTATTTGTTGCACAAGGAATTTGTGTTGTATACAGGTCACCAAGCACTGAGGTATTTGAACACTCAGTCGAAGTTGAATCAGTGGCACACGAAGTGGGTTTATCGGGATAAATTTGAACCCTCTTCATCAATGGATACTTGCATTCAAGCTCAAGAAAAAGTAATGGATACCCATAACCCATACCCCAACATACTTTTTTCTCACACAACAAGCACAATCATTGGGCATGGATAAACATGTTTAAAAATGGGATTTACAAACAAGATGGCCATGGGTTTTCTCCAAATCATTTCCAGCCAAAAACGGATTGTGGGATGGGGAAAAAACAATCATAGGGAGGAAAATGATTTCTCCCCCAACTATCTATGCATTTAGTGGCCAAAACGGTCTCTATGGAACCCCAATTTGACTCCTCTTCTTCCCCACTAGCATACAACACAAAACTCCCTTCTCCCAGCTGAGAATTAAGGAAAACACAAAATTTTGATGGGGAAAAATGTCCAGCCAGCTCCCAACTCATGAGAGAGCCAAACTTGTTGATGGGTAATGGCTTGGGGAGCAATTTTGTGGATCCTTTCCTTCCCAAGAAGTCAAGCATGATTTTCTATGAATGGTGGCTTGCCCATACCCGAATTTCGATAGCCATTCCTGTCCATTCCCAAGGCATTACCTATTTTAACCAACTCTTGGGATAAATGAATGATTGGGTACAAAAGTCAACATGGGTAGTTGAGGGTTTTATGGGTTCTCTCATTGACACTTGGCTTGAATTGATTGGCTCCAAGGGTTTGAATATTTCCCTCCCAATTCTTTGTAAAATCATGCCCCCATCTCTTGTTGCATTGCATAGCTAGTTGTGGGTATTTCATTAAAATGCATATTTACATGATATTTGCAATTCCATTTTGCCTGGCTAGCACGTAAACCATATGCATCACTAAATCGATGGTGGGGCCTTGGCCTTGAGCTCCTCACCATGATTTTACAACAATATTACATCATTTACATTTTAATGCATTGGGGTCAAAATTGGGATATTACAAGTTCCTACATGAATATACCATCATGTTGCAGCATAAGGCAGGCAAGTCGAACAAGGTTTCCAATGCGCTGAGTCGAAGAGTTGCACTGTTGAACACGATGACAGTTCAGGAAATAGGAATAGAGTCAGTGAAGATAGATTATGCGACCGATGAGAATTTTGCAAAAGCAAGGTAGGCGAGTAGCGAACCATGGAGTGCCGACAGAATGCCATACTTGGATTATTTCATCAAAGAGGGATACCTATTCAGGGGACAACAGTTGTGTATTCCCAGAGGATCCATGAGAGAGAACCTAATTCGAGAGTTGCATAGCAGCGGATTAGCAAGACATTTTTGCATCAACAAGACCAAGGCGTTGGTCAAAGAAAAGTATTATTGGCCAGGAATGACGACAAATGTCAGTAAGTGGGTATGACAGTGTCGATTTTTCCAGTTGGAAAAAGGAAGAAGTCAGAACATGGGGTTGTATATGCCATTACCAGTGCCGAATACCCCGTGGGAGAACATAAGCATGGATTTTGTGCTAGGATTGCCAAGGACACAACAAGGTAATGGCTCAATTTATGTTGTAGTCGAAATTTTTTCAAAGATGGCACACTTTATTCTGTGTCAGAAGAAAAGTGATGCCACAAACATTGTTGTACTATTCTTCAAGGAGATAATCAGATTTCATGGGTTTCCAAAGAGTATAACGTTGGATAGAGATACCGAGTTTATGGGACATTTCTGGAGAGCCCTATGGAATAAACTGGACACGAGGTTGTAGTTTAGCTCAGCATATCATACACAAACAGATGAACAGATCGAGGTGGTAAACAAAATTTTGGGAAACTTTCTAAGGTGTTTGACAACCGATAGACCCAAGCAATGGGTCAATGTGTTGGTGCAATTAGAGTTTGCATACAACAATTCTATGAATCGGTCGACAGGTTTGAGCCCATTCCAGATTAGTCATGGACGAAGCCCACATGGAGTGGTATATTTGGTCGAGTTTCTAACAAAAATCAAGAAACGTGTGGATGTGGAAACATTCACAGAGCATATGAAAGAAGTGCATAAAGATGTGTGGAAGCGCATCGAGAAGAGCAATGCGGTATACAAGTTGAGGGCCGACAGGAAGAAGAGGCTACAGTCATTCAATGAAGGATACTTAGTCTATGCACATTTGCGGAAGGAGAGATTTCTAACAGGAACCTATAACAAGCTGAAGTTGAAGAAGATTGGATCATGTAAGATCTTGAAGAAGATTTCGAACAACACTTATGTTTTGGAGCTGGCGAAAGACTTGAGCATTTCACCAATGTTCAAGGTCTCATATCTGTAAAAATTTGAGGAAGGTTCAAGTAGCGGAAGTGTGGATGTGTCGAACATCAACTGGATAGTGTAGATTCCAGATTGACACAAAGATTAAATTACAAAAGTACTAGAAGAACGCAAAGTTAGGTGTACGCGCAGTTCTCAAAAGAAGGAATACTTAATGCGATGGAAATATGATGGGTTCGAGGAGACGACATGGATTTTTGAGGAAGATTTCAGGAGACTGATAGAGCAATCAAGTTCTTTTTCACCTGGGGAGTCTAATGCAGGAGCATTGGGGCCTAGGTAGAATAGTCAAAGTTGATCAACATGAGGAGTCGACCAGGGGAAGTGTCAACGACCAGTGGTGCGAAAGGAAGATTGGTGGTCGAAGCCAATAAGTCGAGCATAAGCTGTCGAGGTGCGTCGATAGAAGGAGTAGGTCGAGACTCGACACGTTCAAGTTTGACAGACGATAAGGTTTCACCAAAGACGTCGAGGGTCGATAGGTTGTCAAATAGGGACATCGGCAGGTTTGAGGCGGAAGCCAAGCGTGGAGGAAGGGGTAGACTGGAAAATCGATGGAAGAGAAGTGAAGCCGATGGGTAAGTCAAAGGATGACAGAAGACAGTATGGTTGAGGTCAGTGATGGGATCGACTACTGTACCAGAATCAGAAGGACACACAGAAATTCAACAGAGTACTTGGTAGTTGTTCGGGGTTTCTAAGAAAGTTATGAACAGTCAAGAAGGTGGTTGAAGACATGCTAGATGTCACCATAGGTGGAGGTTGTGTAGCATGTCCACAAGGTGCTAAAAACTACAGGTTTGCAGTATTTGAGAAGATCGATGAACAGAGGAATAATGTCTCAGGGAATGGAGTCGACCTTGAGATGAGTACCAGAGTAGCAGCAGAGTATAAGACCAATGCACAGGCATAGCAGAGAGGATCAGTCACTCAGGAATTGATCAGTAGATTGGAAAGAACAGTCACTCATCAACTGAGCACACAAGAGATTGGAGCCATAGCTCAAAGTTTTGCACTGAACCAGGGGAGGGTGAAGATTGACACACAGACAGAGAAGACCATTACTTCTGTATATTGTAATAGGTTGAGGCCGACATAGTTTAGGTGTTTTACATTACATTGCATTTTAAATTGTAACCGTAATTCGATTGAAGTAATAGAAGCCAACTTTTGGCATCCTGTTTACATCTAGTTCATGTGAACGTGTGTGTCGTGTGTTATTGTTAAGCAAGAAGGTCCGACCGAGCCGACTTGCGTCAAACATGCTAACCAAGGTATAGTTTCCAAGCACATGGAACTTATTCTTATGGTGCCCTTCCATGTGGCATAGGGCTCACCACACATTTTTGTGCCCTTTATTCATTTATTGCAATTGCATTGTCAGGGTGATGAGCGAAGATTGTACCTACACCAACCCTACTAAATTCATACCTCCAGGTGTGGACTCCAATCACATGGTGATATCCAATGTGTCAAACTATGTCATCACCTTCTATTGGGTAAGGGGGGCCTTGATATCTGGCAGGAGTCCTACATTGAACCACTCTCTGTATCATAGATCCTAGACCTAAACAATTAATTTATCCATAAAATATTGAATCTTTGGTCGTTGTCCCACACCCATTCACCTACTGACAACTTAATCTCTTTAATATCTATAATGTATTCTTACTTTGAATTGGTTTCTGAAATTATTTCAACATATCTTTCTATATTTTTCAAGGACTGGGTTTGTCCTGTAGGTGTTGTAGACTTGTATTTCATGTACCAGGTCAATGTGTGTTTTGTAGTCTCCAACTCTTTTATCTTATCAGCTTGTTCGTAACATGTTTTACAGTCCAAATTTACTCAGATGTAAACCAATGTTGTTCCATGTCATGCCTTCTAGTCCTATGAAATACCGAAAGTCTAAGCATCGAATCATTCATCTATCCTTCCATGTCCAATCTTCTTAAAACTATTCTTCTCCTACTTGGTAATCTTTCTCCTTTTATTCTCTACTAAAAAATATTCCTAGCTTATTCTTCTTATTGAACTGAACTATTTGTTTCTATGGTGCACAACGTGGGGATGGTTAAAAAACGTTTATGTCATGTCACTTCACCATATTATTCACTAATGGACTCAAATTAGATTTAAAATATTTACAACGACATATATATAAAACTATACAAATTAGATAAATTAAAATGCTTTGCACTCTAAAAAGGGGTTTGCACCTCAAGAGATTTGATCCCTCTAGACAATTGGTAGATCCCCTTTTAAGATGGATCTATGCTGGTACATAAGAAAATTGAGTCATTCATGAGAGAAGTTGCCTAATGTTCCATCTAAAAAAAATCCGTGATAGTGATAATGATGCAATTTATGAGTAGCTAGAGATTATCAAGTCTCCATCTACAGTGATATATGTTTCTTTAAATGCAACACTAAATAAGAGGTGGGCTATGACACTTGAAAAGGAAGGGATGTAAACCGCGGGACCGTTTTCTAAACAAAGGGACCAAGATTTGTGCCAACTAGTACATTTTGCACGTCATCAAAATATATTAAGTTTCATCCAACACAGATTGAACATTAGCACAACCACTTAACTTGTGGTCAGTGAACATCAATGAGCACACGTTAAGTGTCATGATATAGTTATCTATTACTTGTTATCCATACTTAGATGTAATCACCCATTGTTTATGATTCAACTATTGTCACCCGCCTTCTTCTAGTTAAACTAGTTTTGATTGTCTACCATTACGAAGTATCCATGGATCATTTATAAGTTATTCATTTATCAACTAACTATCACTTATATATATATATATATATATAAAATTGTTTATTTTGAATTTGAAAGTATATCCATAATATCAAAAATTGATAGTATATTTGTTAAATTCTTGTGCAATCTAAGAAAAACATACTATCAAAAATGTCATGGCACATGTTTGTATTAAAAATGGAAAAGTGAATAGACACTCAAATTTGCAAAATAACATAAACAATAATTCCGAGTCTTGAAAGGACCCCGAAGTGTGCACAAGATTGCAAGTTCCCAGCAAACCGCTAAGTGTGCACAAGATTGCAAAATCTCAGCAAACCGCGCTGGAATATTATCCAACATGCTGCAGACAATTTAATGGGGTGGCAATAGGCTGGTTGGCAGTTGGATGTCAAGCTTAGATCATCATATTTCTTTTTATGAACCGGGTATGCACAATTATCGGTGGGAAGAGGAAAGACGTCAGCCAGTAATAATCAACGACAAAAGCTCAACATAATAATGTAACATTTTATACAACTGGTTGGATTTAAATTTAGATTTTTTTAAGACATATCCACGCCGCTGCTGGTTTACTCGATGAACAACATAAATATACGTGCACGCTGCGCCTCCCTCTTTCTTTTCTATGTTGTCATTCATTTCATCTAACTTTCTATCTCTGTAATCCCATGTGTATAAGAATTGATGTCATATAGAATGATAGAGACTAATTTGAAATTTTATTACGATGGTAATCTTTTGCAAAGTGCAAAGGGATATTAACTGATCGTAATCTTTTGCAAAGTGCAAAGAGATATTAACTGCATAAGGTATCGAGAATCAAAGATCAACCCTTTCGTCCTCATCAAAAAGGATCATAATATCATTTTTACCATCTTGTTAAAGACCTGCGAAAAAATTATGAAGTTAAAGATATTAAAAAAGTTCAAACTAAAAGTTACAGTAAAACATGGACACAATTAACAATACGAATTATAAGAGTTACAATACTTTTGTAAACTTCATTGAGTAATGTTATTTTTTTTCTAAAACCATTTACATCTTTTAAATTACTTTCATATAAATACATAGACATTTTTTACATTACTTTCATATAAATATATTACTTTTAGGATAAAAAAAAACAACCATCTAACACTTAGTGCAAAAAAGCTTCGTTGACCATATCATCCTCTTAATTTTGACATAGATTTTTTGTCAATGCCATCGAGGTCGAAGCCGCATATGGTTGCTGTTGTGCCTCCTGCTGTTGGTTTTGCTGGTAATTCAAATGCCTTCTGAATAACAAAACATGTGGCTCAAGGCGGTGAATATCACAGTGCACCTACCCCAGAGACTGGTGAACTCCAACTCCTCGCCATTCATTCTGCAAAAATTACCAAGTTAATGTAAGACTCCACTAAGAGGCCACCATCCCAAAATAGCTAAAGCTGCACTCAACATCCAACACAGCTAACACATAAAGTAAGAGGATGCGCTGCATAAATAAAGACCCGTGGCTTACCTCGTCCAAAAGGCGATTATGGGGAAGAGGCCGAGCAAGATCAGGCGAAAGCACAATATGCCTGCACACAGTAACAAACACGACGTCTCAAAACACTTTCCCTACTAAATCTCAAACCAACTTTTTTTTACTCGAGTTCGGCTTTCAAACCCTAAAAACAAAGTCAAGTCTTCAAACAGGATTAACGGAAAACTCCAAAGTATAAACCATTAAAAAGTCTTCAAACAGAAAATATATCACACCTGTACTCATAGGTATCGTCGTAGTATTTCTCAGAATACTGCATTTCGCTCGTTTTTCAGGGCTGTAAAACAATAAACAAAGCCATAAAACTTCTGAATGCAAAAAAGGGTTTGAACGAAACTATCCATGAGTATTAATGAAGGAAGCTAACTTAATACACGCTCGGATGGCCAACCTGCAAAAGACAGAGTCCCTTCGAAGCAGAAACAGTGAAAGACTAGGATTTCTTCAAAATTTCAAATAAACAATCCTATAAAAGAAGAAATATGAAAAGTAATTAGTAGTTAACATATAGATAGCTAAAGAACAATAACAATACCTTGCTTATGTTACTTAACTCGTAAACTATTAGTATTAACGGACTAGTAATTAAATAAGTATCATAATTAAAATTGTTATGATTCTATTGAGAGATATCTTACTATTGAGTACATATTTAATGGGTGAGTAGGTGAAGTACAATCTAGTAGAATTCTAGTAAATGGGTAGAAGGATTATTATATATATATATCTTATCGTTAAGGCCTTCCAATAACAACTCGCATTACCTTCGTTGACAAACGGATTGGTTATATAATCTCTTAGGTTAATAGTTTTTGGTTTATGACCATTTCATTTAAAGACTTAAAATTCAATAATAATTTGGACTCACTTTGTTGTTGACTTGGAGTGACACTCGCTTGAATTTCAATATTTTAAAATTATTATCTTCCATATTTAAATATGTTTATTCTCATTATCTATGTTGTATAGTTTCTGATTTGGAAATCAAAGTTAGAAACTGGAAATACAATATAAATAAATAAAAATAATGGTTGGAAAATAAGAAAAATGATTAGAAGTTATAAGTTATAGTATTTAATTATATTAAATTTATTTTTTAAATAAAATTTTATTATTAAATTGCTTTTTACTTATTATTATTAAAATATTTATCATAATTTAATTAATGACACAATTTCCTCACCTACTATGCATCTTTTTATTAACACAATACATCTTTTTATTAAAACAATACACATAATAAATACGATTGAACAGACATAAACACAACGCACTAGATATAAAAAAACAACGAACCGGTACCAACATAAAACAATACAATGAAGTATCTAATCCAAGAAATATCTAGATGGATGTATTAGGGCTCTGTCAGAAAGTGTTAAGTGTTAAACTTAAATCCCGAGGGGATTTGTTGCAAGCCAATGCTGACTGTGAGTGATGGAGCTCTCAACATCTCTGTTCGACCTTCAGGGTAAGTCAAGAAATGTCAAACCCTTAATGTTATCATTATGTAAAGATACGACACTAATTGTAGCTTGTCTTTCACAGAGGTTTTGATTTGCAGTTAGTTATTTATTTTGAATATAACCATACTCTTTGTATTGTGTGTTTTGTAGGGAGAACGTGCTACACCGCAAACTTAGGGGATACGTCGGGCACCATAACCCTGGTAAGCATTCTCCCATTAACGTGTTATGGTTTATTTAATACTTATAAATTCTTGAGACCTTAACTTACTAGTTAACACTACTTGGAGGTGGTCTTGTGGTCGTGGCTACTATTTGGGCGTTTAAGCCGGTACACGTAACTCGAACCTCCACAAGAGTATGTTAATTTCTTAGTCATTCAAGCTTACGCGTGGGCTGAGACAACCACAACGAATTTAAAGATTTGCTTGTTTAATCTCCGATCTGGTCGCCTTTGTTAATTGTTTTCCAACTTGTTTTAATGAAGAGAGTGCTTGTCGGCTTGTTCTATTTCTTGTGTTAAATGAAACGTTGAATACTTTCAACTACTTAACCCTTATGGCTCTGTATGTGTGATTTGAACTCTAAGTTTATTTATGCAATGTAATTAAAATATTGTTTCCCTTCGGCATTCAAACCCTGCATTGAATTTATGAAAATCCATTCGGCTTGTTTCTTAAGTCATGTTTTAAAAGAAAGTATTGCCTTACTGTTTATGTATTTTGACTCAACTCTTAAGTGGCCTTACGACTCTGTTATTGTTTGTTATTTGGCTTACTGTTCGAACAAGCCTTACGGCTTTGTTCTGAACCATGCAATTGTGAAGAAATGTAATGTAATGAAACCTAGGAGTGTTACGACTATGTTTGATCAATGTACATCTACATAGATGAAATTGCAAACATTTACTTCATCAAATATTTGTTTACTGTCTTCTGTGTGGCCTTACATCTCTGTCGTTTTATTAGGTTTAATACTAATGAACTTCTTAGCTCTGTAATGTTTGTCAACCTCTTATTGCACAAGTCATATTTACTTGGCAATGTGAATGTAAAACGTTTGAACTTTTAACCCTAAGAGTCTTTCGACTCTATGCAAATGAGGTTTTGTCTTTATGCTTTATCCATACGAATATTGTATTTAGCCTTATGGATTAGTATTGTATGCTTAGAAAATATTGTTATAAGCCTTACGGCTCTATATTGGCATTTATATGTTGTTTATTTAACTTAGCAAAGCTTAGATATGAGCCTTGCGGCTCTGTATGACCTTATGTTTGACTTATGTGAGTACATGTTTTGGAAGAGTATTGTGTTTAGCCTTTGAATAAAATCTTACATGATTTAATGTGGCCTTTTGGCTCTGAAACAAAACCATGGAGCCTTACGGCTTACCCATATTCAACTGTGTATAAGGTATTATAATTATTTGTGTTATAACTATGTTATTATTGATACTATGTATTTCATGCTTTTTTATCCAACTTATTTGTACTCTGTATATATTACAGATTGCATGGTTCTATGTAAAATTCCTAAATAATTATTTAGAGTTACTCTATTATAAGTAATATAAAATATAAACCCTAGGTTTATAGCAAGAGTACTATCTTGTGATTTACTCGGAATGCTAATCCAGAATTAGTAAAATATCTTCAACTGAAAGAGATCAAATAACAGAGATAGAATATCATTAATGTTAAATCTATCTACAACAACATAATTTATAAAACTCTAGATTCATATATAGAGAATATTAATGACAGAACATAATAGGATAATACAGAGACATATTCAATAGGAAACAAATCATTTACAGAACATATGCTGATATATATACAATTTTTTATTTGCTACTAAGTTTACACAATAATTACTAAACAAATAGAGAAATAGATGTACATAATACTATGTAATGCCCCTAGAATGACTAGTGTCCCTTATCGAGAATATTAATGGAAATCAACCTATTACTACAGTGTTCCTTAATAGGGCCCTTATCGAGAATATCAATTAATAGATGTACATAATACTATGTGTGGCCCTTAGTTTAAACGTTAAATTATCAGAAAAAACATAACAAAAGTGTTGGGAAACCTAATACTAGTGTTCCTTATTGAGAATATTTATTTGGCCCTTATTGATCAAATCTTAATGGAAACCAGCCTATTACTATGCTAAACCACTCTTGTATTTCCCAATGGAATAACTGTACAACACCCAGGAGGTGATGGATTCAAGGGAAGCCAACAATCTCCCTTAGGGAACCATAGCTTAAAACTAGGGGCACTACATAGTATTACTCCATATGGTCTA
Organism: Larix kaempferi; assembly: GCA_027924585.1. Taxonomy (NCBI): domain Eukaryota; kingdom Viridiplantae; phylum Streptophyta; class Pinopsida; order Pinales; family Pinaceae; genus Larix; species Larix kaempferi. The sequence goes on along the minus strand of BSBM01001482.1, from coordinate 61,037 downwards.
GGTATGGTCCCTACATTATCAAACGAGTGTTAGAGAAGAGAGATTACAAGCTTGTGGATTGTAATGGTATACCTTTGGGAGAGCCCCGTAATGGGATTTACATGAATATATTTTATGCATAGGATCATCCTATGTAAAACAATTTCTATATAGTGTATCTATGTGTGATTTTGATTCAGTTTTTGTGTGTTGGGATTATATCTTGTACACAACCATTTATCTTGATTTGTTCTTTTATGCGCAGATGTCGGCATAATTTGGATTCACGGATGGTGCTATTCGACATACTCGGAACCTTTCTTTTGAAGCATAGGTATTGTATTCCCCTGCTGGTGAGTTGATATCCTCAGGTGGCATCCGCTTAGGCCCTGCAAGAAATAACATCGTGAAGTATCATGGATTCATTAGACTTCTGACTGAAGTTTCTTCTTTTGGAATCCATCATTTTATATTCTACCTAGACTCTCAGCTTGTGGTATCTCAACTAAACCACATTTATACCGTATGTGATCCCACATTACTTCATTTATATAGAAGGGTACACCTTTTGAACGACTCTTTGATTATATTTTATATCAACATGTACCAAGGAAATTCAACACAGTGGATGATTCGTTAGCTAACTATATGTTGGATTGGAATCTATCCCGCACATAATCAATACATCATAAGAACACATGTAAAAAATGTAACATACAAGTCATCATAGGTAAACAGTAGAGATAGATCCATATGTATATCATCTAAAAAGTGTTTATCGTGTCACATATAATATTATAATGCGTCAAAAGACAATAATTGATATCATAACCCATACAAAAATTGGCTCTCTGGCCTACATACCGTGTAAATGCCGGTAACAAGACTACTGCTATAATCTAGTCGTGAGGAGCATGATGCTCATGATAGCATACGAATTCCCTAGCGACACGGTGGAGCAACCTGCCAATCCACTTTGGTACACCCATGGTATGCCTCTGGATATGATAAGGGATCTTAGGCATCCTCATTGGAGGAATTCCCATGATCAATCCTTCGAGGTTCTGCTCCACATCATGGAATCCCCCTGCCTCATACTCCTCATCCTGGTACTCCTCATCGCCGCAGTGGATAGGATATCGTTGGTCTCACCAGTCCTCGATTTGCAGCATTACACATATATGTATTAGATCTTCTACGCATTACCAAAGCCAAAAAAAAAATAACATAAACTCAAAAAATTAAAAAACATGTTGGAAGGTCACATACCTAACTCTTCCCAGTCATCATCCTCTGGTAATGCCAAGTTAACATCACCACAAAATTATACTCTAGCGTAGGTGTAATCCTCTATCATAACATTCTTCTCCTATATCCAATAGAAAAAATCCTCACCTAATGCTAAGACTTGCGGCCCACCAAGCCGCCCAGCATAATCGCTCCATCTCCCCATCTGTGGCTCGGATGTGGGATGGCGAGGTATCTCTATCTGAGGGTGCAGTAATGGCACCTTATCCAAGAAAAAGGTAACCAGGATACTCCCATATTTGAACTGTGTGATGCCTCCATTACTACATTTAGTCACTTGGTCTTTGATGTCGACCAAAACTCCTTCACACTAGTTGAATAATTTGGGTTTGACGAATTCCAAGGAATAGGTCATATGATCCTTTGTAGCATCGTGAGCACCCAAAATCCCCGCTACTTGAGAAAAATTATATAATAGCGTCCTCAATGGGAGATCTATCACATCAACAAGGAGCACTTTCTCGCTCTTCTTGCGAGATCCTTGTCTACAGTATTGGGAAATATAGGTCTCTGTAGTTTCTTTGTTGCTTCATTTCCTCGCCAAATTGACTCAGGGCCCTCTTTTGGAGAGATCGGTCAAAAAATAAATGTCCTCAAGCTCTATTTCAAGGATGTGCTCTCATATGCGGAAAGCTTCTATATGAGCATCCCACATTTGTATGATGTGATTTATCAATTTCCCTTGCTTCTAGATGCCTCTCATTTTGTAAAAATTCAATAAACCACACTCTCGCAGTGTGGATAGAGTGTTGTCATCATTGAGGGCATCTCTATCCTCCTCTTCATGTTCTCTCTCTTTCCATTAAACCATCCTTGCTTTTTTCTTTTGGAAACTCCTGCAAATCAGCAAGGAAACCTCCAGTTAAACGATTGAAGCCCAATTTTATTGCATGAGATGCGGGAAAGTTTTTAAAAATTCAAACTGCATATTTTCTCTCCCCAACCATTGTGGGGAGCGTGAAAACTGATTATTTTCATGCCCCCACCACTGCCTATAACATGAAATTCTCAGAATTTTCACGTCCCTCGATATAGGGAGGGCGCAAAAAATCCATGAGTGCAATAATTTTTTCCCTAAGGCCCTTGCAAATCCCAAATATTGCATGAAATCAAAAAATGAATGCATAGAATGAGAGACGAGGGTGAGAGGATTTACTAGCTTCAGATGGTGGTTGAAATGGTGCCCTGGATCTCCTCGTATCGTCAGATGAAGTTTGGCTCTTAGCCAAGGTAAAAATTCTCTTTGGAGTGAAAATGACCAAGTAACAATGGGTAATTCTTCATTTTACCCTCTTTTATATATTACACTTAGTCATTTTTTCCTATTTTTACATTAATAACCTTTTTTAAGAGTCCATTTTTCACACTTATTATGTCCTAATGCCTTTTTCTAGGGTTTTGACCAGATTTTGACATGTTCATTCAAATTGTTCACACTGGTGGAGTTGTTTATTTGACCTTCTTCAGGATCACTTTCTCTCTTTCGTGCTCTGGATCTAAACTATGAAAGAGATTCCAAGTGCTTTTTACACTTTAGTCGTTCTTGTTAAACCCAAGTAAAACGATGTCGAGCTTAGTCTACTTTACTTCTTCTCGTAAAACAATGAGGAAAGTATCAACTTAGTATTATTTTCTCCCTTTTTCGGACTAAGGTGATTAACTCACAAAATGGAACCGCTAGAGTTTTTTTAAGCTCTTTTCAGACTCACCAACCAAGAAAATATTTCCAAGTGCACTTGTCTCCTTCACACTTGTAAAAGCATTTGAAGGCTCATCTATCTGGTGGTAGGTTATCACTTTTTTCGGACCGTTTAGACTATTTACGAGAAAGGTATACCTTAGTCAACTTTTGACTAGGAGAGTTCTTTCGGATATTATTTTATACTTTTTTGGGTCCGAGGACTAACTTTTATGAAAAATTCAAAACTTGGAGTCTTCTTTGGATTGTTTCAGACTCTCTAAACATGAAATATCATCGATTTTTCCTTCCTTGGACTCGTAAAATTAAACATCGAAGGATTCTTATGGAATCGAACCTCTCCTTCCTTGGGTTTGTGAAATGTACAAGGTTGAACTCACCTAAAGGTGAGCTATATCGAGCATTTGTTATCATCCTCAAGCTCATTAAAAAATAAAGAGGTACTCGTCCTTCATGATGGGGGAAAATGGGGGAATACGCCAAGTCTACCGTTTCTGGAAGCTTATGAATCTTTACCTTTGAAAATGGAATGCATTCATACCTTGTGTTCTTATTTTGGGTATTCAGTATACATCGAGGTCCTAACTATAATCGTGAGTCATCTTTGATGAGAGTATCATCTAACAGAGTCTCCCACCTTGATTCATCTCACCTTTCAGTTGTCAACTCTATCAATCCTTGTTGCCAAGTTGTGTCTCATGTCATTATATGTTCAAAGGATCATTCTTAACTTGATTCAACCTTTTGCAACGTTGTCGACCTTCAACTTTTGTGTCACTCCATACTCATCTCGTTCATTACTTCATTGCACTTTCCTATATTGGCTTCACGTCGATGATGTGGGATTCATTAAGGCCCTCCTTCGACGAGTCTGTTCCTAGCAACTTCAATTCATTATCCAGGAATTAGGCTTAGGAACCAATTGTAGTACATTGGTACCTACATGCCTCAATGGTAGGTTTCCTCGTATTCGATAGTAGGTTTTCATTATTGGCATCTGATCAGATAAGCCATTGAATGTTTGACCTCAAAAAATATTTATTCACATTTGTTGGGTTGTACTAGAGATAGCTTGGGTATCATTGTCATCATTGGTGATTACCCTCGTACACGTTAATAGTTAAAATCATTGGCTGGTAATCAAGTAGTCTCTACCATGTTCAACTTCAACACCTTGGAATCACATGGTTAGATTCGTATCGCTTTGGGATCAAGTAGAACACCCTAGATGGTTCTGATGGCACTTGTTGAGTAGGTTCCTACATAGACACTATGTTGGTGACCTCATTGATGTACTGTCACACAAATCCACTCTTGCATTGGTCGTGGTTGTGTCACTGTCTTATCATGGATCTACACTTGTACCTAGTAGCCATGATTTGTCTTATGTCATTGTTGAGTTAGTACTATCATGGATCTGTGAGGTATTGGTTGGCAACCATGCTTTGAGTCCGTTGTTCCAAGCATGGGCATGCATGCCTCGACATTATTTGATATCTGGTTGATGTTTTTCTTTTCCTTGCAGCTTCTCTCCAATCTCTTTTACGTTATCTCTGCAAGACTTATTGGTAAATTGTTTCGACCATCAGTTTCCTATGACCTTGCACTTTAGGGGGCATCTTTTATACCTAAAATTCCCACTCTGAACGCAATTTTGAGCCTTCATGTCATACCACCATGCAGAACCTAATGGTCGTCCCTCCTAGCAAGTGTTGAGACTCATTTCCACCTTTTTGGTCCCCTCCCTAGGAAAATCCAACTTCTCATGGTCGAATGCCACATCAATAGATCCACTTCACCCATACTTTTGCACCCTGCTAGTTGTGCAAGGCGTGAAATTACAACATTTTCATGCCCTGCATGCCTGCAGGGGCGCAAAAATTGCAACTTTTTGTGCTATGCTTAGTGTTGAGGGCATGGAAATCCCCTTAAACCACATTATCACTTGAATCTTGGATCTTGGATTCAGAGGAGATATTTTGGGGATGGAGGTTCCTCTTGAATCTCACCTTCCTTTGCATGACTCACCTCCTTGATCCACCTTCCACTCACTTAGATCCAATATTCTCTCCTCGTGGTTGGCCTCCCAAACACTATAAGAAGGAGGCCATCCATGAGCTAAAGAAGAACTTTTGGAGACATCAAACCTATGGTATTAATGGATTTGCAGAGGTAGCAAGAGGAAAATATTTGAAATGGAAGTTGTTTCTTGGACATCAAGGATAACTTTGTAATAGTCTTCTTAGTTTTCATTCATATAAACTTGGCTTATTCTCCCATATTGTGTTTCTTGCTTAGTTAGATGCATGATATGTTTTCTATATAAATTAGATCTTAACCAATGCATATAGTACTTGGAGGTGTTGTTTCTTGTCTTGTTCAAATAGGTTCACTCCTTGGAGATCAAGTGTGAAGCTGGATCTAGGACAACAGATGAATTTGAGGAAAGTTTCGCAATTCCTTCTCCTCTTAGTATTTAAAAGCTTATGTATTGGGTTAGATATAGGAGAGTAAACAACCCCTTGTTTCACTTCTGTCTTAGATTAAGCTCACTTGAACTTAGTTTAATCTTTGATTAGATTTAACTATCTGTACGATGAATTTTCTAGAACACTAGGATGGATTATGGAGTTCGACGGTGTTTAAAGATACAAAAGATTACACAAGAATGTGTGATGTTTACCAATGGTTTGGTAATCCGTTGTTGTGGGAAATATAGCCACAAGGGTGAGCATACCTCCCACTGGTTGTATAAATCCTTGAGGTTGCATTGAAGTACCCAATATTGTGGTTGAAAATTGTTAGTATCCCAAAATCCAAATGGAAAAGCAAGCTCTAAACAATAAATAAAAGAAAACTAACAAGCAATAAATCGGACAAGTGCAAAGAAAAAAAAACTAGAACAAGAGTATGCCAAACCAAATGTTGATTTCCCAATAGTCCAACTAAATACAATGATGTCACCTAGGTGTTAACACCCAAAAAGTGCTCACTAGCTCATTTACCACATTATATGACTCATTTGTCCATTTTCCTACCATATTTCCATTAAAAATCCCAAAAAACCCATTAAAAAGCCTCCAAAAGGCCTAAAATGCCTCCAAAAGGCCAAAAAAACCATCAAAATAGCCTAAAAAAGGCTAAAAAACCCCCTTTTTCCTCCAAAAATAGCAAAAATCCCCTAAAAAGGGAATAAAAATATAAAATAATGAGGAAAAGGAGAAAAAAACCCTATACAGCTGCATAAAACCATGTGTTTCCTAAAACCATGGGTCAGCACTCCACCACCAAAAAACTATAAATAGGTGATGGAGATCCCTTATTCCATATCCACAATCACAAGCACCCTTACTCTGCCAAAATCTCTCTCGAAACCCTAGTCCACCTTTGAACTAGTTTCACCTTGAGAGCCACCTTTGGCCCATCCCCAACATTGGAGAAGGAGAAGGAGCATTCTTGGAGCTTGGAGCATCCTCTTGGACACTGCAAAGGGCTTCACCAACCTTGACACTCAAGGTAACATCAATACAAAGACATTCTTTCATTTTGGTGTTTATGCTTTATGCTTGTATTAGAAATAATTTAATGTTTTGTTTATTGCATTATTAGTTTAATATACTGAACTGCTACTAAGGAGTCCGTTCTCCTTAGTAGGTGCTCATTGGCACAAGCTAGGGGTAAAACCCTAGCTACAGTTTTGGCGACTCCGCTGGTTTTCGAATTTCTGGTTTCCGTTTTAAATTTTTTCTTTCGGCTGTCCCTTTCGGCCGCTGCATACCGCGTCTTTTTCCTCTACAGTCGCGTCCCGACCGCGCCTTTCAGGCCTTTACCCGCGATCCGACCGTGGCTCTCAGACTGCTTCCGACGCTCAGTCGGCGGATTCAAGTCTGTTACCTGCGATCTGACCGTGGCTAACCAGCCTGTTTGCCGCGATCTGACTGCGCCTATCGGCCTTGTTCACGCGTCTCGACTGCGGCTTTCTGCCTCTTTCGGGCGTCCCGACTGCGCTTGTCAGCCTTTTAGCCGCGACCCGACTGTCTGTTTTTCCATTGTTCCTGCGTCCCGACTGCCACTGTTGGCCCGATAGCCGCGACCCGACTGTGCCTTGTCTTCTGTTTCCTGCGTCCCGACTGCAGCTATTGGCCCGATAGCCGCGACCTGAACGCCGCTGTTGCCCTCAAACCCGCGGTCGGCCTGTTCTGACCCGCCACAGACCCGCGGTCTGATTTCTGCTCTTTTTCTGTTTTTGAGCCCAGCCCCTCTTGCTGCAATATTTTCTGCATTTGAACAGCCCTCTGTCCCACCTGCAGCCTACTTCCTTACAGCCTTTCTGCAACATAATTTCTGTTCCTTTTACAGAATCTTTTTAAAATTTCAGTATTTTTATTTTCAGAAAATTTTGCCAATTAAAAGAATCAATTTCAGCATTATTGATAGATTGGAAGTTGCCCTCCCTTGTGGCACTTCTGTTTTTGGGTTCAACACCTCATGAGCACACACTCTGTCACATTAAATCAAGTGAGCCTTAAAAAGTACCTAACTAAACCAACATTCTAACCCCACTTGGGGAACACTAAAGAATCATTGTAGTTAGGTAGGATCAGGGGGATAGGCTTCCAATAACACCCCTTGGTCATTTCACTTGAGACATAGTTGTTGTCCAACTAGGGAACCAAAATCCCCTAGTACTTTTTGGCACGGTCACGACCAGTTTATCAGAGGGCCTCTCCCTTAGGAGGGTTGAAGTCGGGAGACTGGTTCCGGAGGCCTGAGTGGAATACCGCACTCCATTCAGTAACCGAAGGGCTACCTTTCGCGGTTCGCGGGATATCCCTGTATAGGGGTATTGCGGTCAACGAACTAAACGGCAGATTCACCTTTCTGGACGTGTCATGAACGGGGTATCTTAGTTGCCATTCTTCTAGGATTGACTACCCGGTATCCCTCCCGGTAGGGGGATATCATAGCCACTTGGCTTTCCTACTCATATTGTCTGACTTGGATTTCATCACCTTGCAGAGGATATGTTTAGTTAAGTCAGAATACTTTTAGCTAGGTGTTTGCATGCTCCTTTACCTCCCTTGGTCTAGTGAGTCCACCATTTTTCTTTTCTAGGAAGCCTGCTGCTTGTTGGTATTCTGACCATCTTTGTTGTTACTCCACCTATTGTAGCACAGCTGTTGCAGTGGGTGTTTTGAGTTGGTTGTTGGCCTGAGTGCCTTGCTTTTTAGCTCTCCTTCTGCACACTCGGTTGCATTAGGATTTTTGAGCTGTTTTCATACTCACCTCAACCCACAGAGATTTAGACACCATCTGTCACCATTGAGTCCCCGAGACATTCTCGGCGCCTCAGGGGCGAGCCCCCACAGCACGGTTCTCTCGACACCACTCGTCATAGATTCCGATCATTGTCCGTTGATACCACTCATCACAGATCTAGAGCCTTGTCACTTGACTCCACCCGTCAGCGACGTAGGTCTCCGTCACCAGATAGTGATGCACCTTACTTTACCTCTGATTCTGACGAAGAGTCTGAGAACCCTATTTATACTGCCCCTACTAGCCCCATGGCTGGTACGACTTCCACTCCATTTGTCATAGGGACCATTGGTGGCATATCCACCACTACTACACCAGTTACTACACCTGTTTTTGGTATGCCCTCCATGGGGCAACCATCTACCGTTCCCCTCACGGTACCTATTCCCACAGCAGGAATACCTATCCCCACTACATCAGTGGCTCACACTACCCATGGTGGTGCTGGACCATCCTCCACTACCTCAGTTCCCCCACTTGGGGGCACCACCCTAAATCTTGTCCCTCCACTTGGGGGCACTGGCCCCAACTTGGTCCATAGCACTACTGTGTCGCAGCCTTCTTCCAGTTTGCCATTCATGGCTAGCCTCAACCTACCTGACCTGGCCAGATTGACCAACGATCCTATTCGACACGACCCTATGTGGCCTCATATGCCTACCAAACTACCCTCTGACATCCCTAAATTCGAGGGTAAGGCCGGTGAGGACCCACAGAACCACATCATGTCTTTCCACCTATGGTGTTCCTCTAACTCCATTGTGGATGACTCTGTTCGCCTCCGTCTCTTACAACGCACCTTTACTGGCTCTGCAGCCAAGTGGTATATTGAGCAGCCTCATGGGACCCACGCCACCTTTTCTTCCCTGGCCTCGACCTTCCTGCAGTTCTTCCAGTTGCCAGTCCGCTATGACGCGGGCGTTGAGATCCTTCTATCTTGTAGACAAAACACAGCTACCCATATCACGGACCACATCCATGAGTGGCGTAGACGCCGTAGCTTATGCAAGATTAAACTAGATGACCGTATCTTCCTCGATTGGTTCCTCAAGTCCCTGCTTCCTGTCATCGCTAAGGATGTAGCTTCAGAAAGACCCCAGTCTGAAGAAGAGGCCATCCTTAAGGCACAGCAGTTCGACCTCATTTACGCCCAGTCGGGTTACCTTTATACCATTATACCTGACGCCCCTCGCGGCGAGTCCTCCCAACATGATGCGCCGGGGGCATCCCACGCTGCAGATGGTATCATTGGCCGTGTTTCTTCGCATCCCCAACCATTTTCTATAGCACGACCTACCCCTGGCCCCGACCTGTCGAGGGCTACCTCCCAGTCTGGAGCAACCAATTCATATGCTCCCATGACACATCACCATTCCCATGGGCCCTCATGTCCACCACAGTGCTTCGGGTATGCGACTCCTGCTTATGCTCCTCCAGTCGCCCCTCAGCCTTATTACCATCAGCAGGTTGCCTCAGCTCCTGCGCCTTCACAAGCCCCACCAGCTTATTATCCGCCCCAGGCAGCCCCTGCGGCACATCCACAACCTGCTCCGCAGTCCTATCAGCAACCCCCTCAAGTTGCTGCACCTGCTCAGCCTCAACCTACATATCATCCTCCGCAGCCTGCCCCTGCACCTGCGCAACCTCAAAATCCACCTGCTGCCCAAGGGCAAGTTTACGCCCAACACAACCCGCAGCAAAACCAGAATAACCAACGTAACCAGGGCCAACAGAACCGCGGCAAAGGCCGTAATCGGGGAAATAACCAACCTGCAGACCAAGCTGGTCAACCGGCTAATCCCCCTGACAACAATAATGCGGCTCCCGCTAATCAAAACCCTGATCGCCCGCCCAAGCAGGCCAAAAACCCCAATCTGCGAACAAACCACCCTTGTTCTATTTGCGGGGTCTATGGACATTACACCCATGCTTGCCCACACTTGGAGCGAGCTCGGCAGCTTTGGGTTGACGAGGCCCATCGCCAAGGGCATGCGGCTCCCCAAGCACCGCCCAACCCCCCCCAACCTCAGCAACCCCCTTTGGTGCTGCAAAACCCCTTACCGACCCAAGGCGTGGTGAACACTCAGCCGTTGGCCCCTCAAGCTAACGTGCAACCCCAACAACAACAGATCACCTACGCTGCCCCTGATCAACCCATGTTTGACTCAGGTACCCACCACTTACTGATGATGTCATCCGCTGACGTCAACCTCCAGACCCGTCGGAACCAATATGGCTCCACCTCTGAAGCCACTCCCACGGATAAAACTACTAACGCCCACCCCACCGATCAGGCGTTACGCATACCTCCGCCTCCCACAGACGGCGCTGCGAAAGCACCTCGTTTCCCACTGCGCCGAATCAATAATAACCCTAATGCACGGGCTGCGTCAAACTACAACATTGTAGACGACCTAGCCCAATCTCCCGCAGCCATGTCTGCGTTGGAAGTCTTGAAAAACTGCCCTTCCCAGCGCAAGACTTTACTTTCCGCCATCGGGGGGATTGACCCAACTGATTCGCATTTGATGGCATTTGATTTAGACCAATCTGAACCACGCCTACCTTCCAGCTTAGCCTTCCAAGTTACAGTCTCCGTTAGGAATCTTGTCATCCATCGGTGCATCATTGATGAGGGTGCCTCCACATGCGTCATGTCTACATTCGTATGGCAGAAGCTAGGATCCCCTCCTCTCCAGCCGTCCACCACTGCGTTACGCGCCTACGACGGTCGTTCGGCCCAGCCCCAAGGCCTCCTACCCAACGTTCCCGTCCAGTTAGGTGGTAAAACAGTCCTTATCGACATAGAGGTAATCAATGCTCAATTGGATCACAACCTTTTACTTGGCCGCAGCTACATGTATGCCATGCGGGCGGTTGCCTCTTCTGTCTTTCGCACCATGATGTTCCCCCATGAGGGACGCGTGGTTAATATTGACCAGCTCACCTACTATGATCCCAGTGCTCCGGCGGCACCGGAAAATGTTCTCCCCATGGTTGAACAACCTGTTTCTAGTGCCACCACCTCGTTTGTTTCCTCTACGGGGCCTGGAGTCTACTCAGACGCGCCGATGACCTCCACCTTTCAATCCATTCCTCCGCCGTCATCTACGCCCGAAATGTCTGACTTATGTACCTTGTCCCATGACATCCTACCACCTAACAATCAACCATCCTTGTTGCCTAAACCACCATTGGTACCTAGTCACATTGGTGTTACACCGATCCATACGATCCCCTTCCTAGTTCCTCCAGCAGGAGTAGTAAGCGCCCCGGTCATGGCTACCCTTAGCCTCCCTGGGTTAACATTGGGATTACCTGTATGGTATCTTTCGCCTCCCGTTCGCCCGCCGACACCAGATGTCGTCCTCCAGCCGGTGCAACCCATGGCTACTACCACTCAGCCACCTCCCGGTGTCTCTACCTCTTCGTCCTCCACGACACCTCCTCCTCCTCCTCCACCCACTGGGGGCAGAGGTCCACAACCTTACACTGCTGTCCCACCTCCAAAGACAGTCAAGAACCCTCCAGTGTTTCGTGCTCCTCCCAAATGCTCGCTGTGTGACGAGTTGGGCCATGCGACCCACCAATGCCCACAGTTACCCGCATTGCAGAAGCACATGCAAATGCTCGATGACGATCCTAACATCCCAACTGTCGAACTAAACCCTACTCCTAAGCCTAAAGATAAGTCCCTACGTACCAACCACTCCTGCGCCATCTGCGGTATTTACGGGCACTATTCACATCATTGTCCCGATCTCCCGGATTACAGAGCGGCTCTCTATGAGATGAACAATCTGGACCTTGAGACGGCACCACCTACCATTGAGGAGATCTACCCCCCGGTCTCTCCCCCTTCCGGAGAGGTTAATACCATCTACATGATCTCTTCAACCAATACTTCCACTACCCCCTCGTCAACCGATTTGACGACACAGACTTTCCGTACTGATGAGGAGATTCTTGAGGCCCTAACGGCCCCGGATTATCCTTGGGATGATATGCACCACCGTTCCTATTTCATCCCAGAAGCGTCTTCCTCTAGCACCGCTACCCAATACGCGGTCGAATCCAAAGACTTCCTCCCCACCAAGGTTGACTGGTTCAAGGACCCTATTCCTGCTCCTGATGCCTTCGAGGAGGGCAACATGGCCAAAATCTCACCTGTCATCCAAGTTGATATTGCTGCTCCAGGTCGTGCTCCTGAACTCATTACCTTAGGAGCATTCTGCAGTAAACAAGAGATTGAGGACTACATAAACATTTTCAGAGAATTCCATGATGTCTTTGCCTGGTCCTATACCGAAATGCCCGGGCTTGACCCCGCAATTATAGAGCACCACCTTGACACCTCTGAGTCAAGGGGCATAATAGATTCCCTCGACCCTGGGATAGGGGGCATGATCAATCATTTTGAACCTTCCCCATCACATCTATCTCAGCATGTCACTGAACCCATCGTTCAAACCCACACATATGTGATCCATAATCACAAACCCTGTGCACATAGCATGGGGGCAGGTCATTAACCCTGCTCACTTTTTCACATTTGTGATCTCAACCATTTTTGAGGTCACATCTCACTTGTATATTTCATTTTTTCCTTTGACCATTCCGGAGTCCTTATGACCTCCATTTTTCGCACCATTTGCACTGCCGGATTCATATTTCCGTGCCCGTGATGATGCTTGAGATCATTTCTCGCTCTCACTAGGACCAATATCAATATTGTGTCCCGACACCTTGTCGCCCCGGTTTGCGTGCCACATCGACCGCTCTCCGTTTTTCGCATGTTTTATATCATCGGATTCATTTTTCCGAGCTGGTGATGATGCTTGAGATCATTTCTCACTCTCACCAGGACCAATATCAACATTGTGTCCAGACACCACTCGTCGCCTCGGTTTGCATGCCACTTCGGCTGCTCTCCGTTTTTCATATATTTTATATCATCGGATTCATTTTTCCGAGCCGGTGATGATGCTTGAGATCATTTCTCGCTCTCACCTCCAGATTTTCCGGGCATTTTTCAAAATGCCCCCGTCACCTCGGTTTGCGTGCCACATCGGCCGTCACCCGTTTTTGACATCCTTTATAACGCCGGATTCATTTTTCCGAGCTCGTGATGATGCTTGAGATCATTTCTCGCTCTCACTTGGTACAATTTCAACATTGTGTCCCAACACCTTGCTGCCTCGGTTTGCGTGCCACATCGGCCGCCATCGGATTGTTCCACATTGTTACATGAGCCATTCACTCCTGTCATACTGCAAATGTTTCATTATTTTGCCACCATTTCATCTACCCCGCAAGGAGGTCCATCAGTGTTCCCACCTACCCTCGTTCTTGGTCATCATTACTAAACCTTGATTGAACACTTCCTCCTTGCCTGGCCATTCCTTTTGTTCGGTATAATTTTATCCCTTTTTCGGGCCGGACAACTCCTTTACGAAAAAGGCACTTAGGGAGTTTCCGTTAAGCTCTTTTCTGACTCCTAAAAGAATGAAAAGATCGCCGAGCAATCTTGCTTCCTTTCATGCTCGTTAAAGTACCTGAAAGGGCGTCTATCTGGTATAAGTTTAACCCTTTTCCGGACCTGGTAGACTAATTACGAAAAAGGAATACTCTAGTCACACCGGCTAGAAGAGTTCTTCATTGCATCCTTTTATGCTTCTTTGGGCCTTGGAGACTAAATCTACGAAAAAGCAACCCCCTGGAGTCTTCTTACTTGCTTTCAGACTCTCTAAAATTAAAAGCAACCACGAGCATGTACTGTCCTGGGCTCGTAAAATCCACACGACAGTACCATTCCACTACCTCAGAGTCTTCTTATCGCTTTCAGACTCCTTAAAATTGAAAGCAACCACGAGCATGAACTGCCCTGGGCTCGTAAAATCCACACGACAGTACCATTTTACACACACTTCTTCTAGTTCCTTAACCCATGAAGAAGTACCCTCCTGTGCCTCCTGGCACTATGATCGATCATCTCGGCAGCACCCCCAATTAGGTCGCCTTTGTTCAGAGTATTCTGCAGTCTCCTGCCACGTTACACCAGCTTGAGTCTCCCTCAGCCAGTTATTCCCCCAGATCCATTACAGCTATGATCCCTTTCCCCTGAGTCAGTTTCATATGCTGCCAGATCATTTCCATTATCATACTCTGAACAAAGGAAGTTTGAGTCCACCCACTCTACTTGCCCAGTTGTCCCCCCACAGTTTATCAGTCCTGCCATCAGCACTATCACATTTCGGTCTTGTACCTCGCGCTCCTGTCAAGGAAACATCATTGCCTTGATAGGGGCAGGTCTCCCTCTGTCGACGACAGCTCCTCTATTCCAGAGGATAGGCCCAGAGGTCCCTACGCCTTGGACTTATCACCATCTGTGGTAGGTGCCTACGGATCATTCCGAGAGGAGACATCATTGCCTCTCCGAGTGGTTGTTCCTCACATGCTCGACTTCAGCACCTTGATCGCATCGTTGAGGATCGCGTAGGATTATATCCCATCAGTTTTTAGTCGAAGACCCCGGATTTCCCCCGACTCTAGCACATTGGTGAGTCACTTCGGAACACCCAGTTGTATGTTCCTGTGGATGTCCGGGCTGCGTTGGCGTCTGTATTCGGAAGCCATCCAGTTCCATGCTTCCTTGAGTACCCAGTTTCAGTTCCAGATCCGTTCCAGTTCCGTATACCATGGAGAGTTTGACCCCAGTAGCACTGTTGATTGTTCCGGTGCACCAGTTCTGCAGTTCACACATGATCCACTCAGCAGTATGTCCCAGATTTGTGTCCCCTCTGGACTCTTATGATGTACACAGTGGTCATGTATCTTACAGGTCCCCTTTTTTGGGCCTCACAGTTATATTTATGTATCTTGATACGAGCATGGGTATGCCCGCCTCGTCCATATATTGAGATTATTCCTCAGTCAGTATTTGAGGTCATGTATATTTCAGGTCCCCATTTTTTGGACCCCATTGTTGTTATTATGTTATATCCTGATACGAGCATGGGAATGCCCGCCTCGTCCATATGATCAGATGATTCCTCATCCATTATTGAGGTTATGTACTTTTAGTTCTTGCAGTTGTTCGGGATCGTTGTTCCGGTCTTCAGTTTGTTTCTTCTCTTCTCTCCACATCCCAGGAAAACCATTCATGACTTATGATGTCCATCGGCCATACGATGAGCTCCTGACCTCGCACATCAGGGGGCAATCTGTTAACACCCAAAAAGTGCTCACTAGCTCATTTACCACATTATATGACTCATTTGTCCATTTTCCTACCATATTTCCATTAAAAATCCCAAAAAACCCATTAAAAAGCCTCCAAAAGGCCTAAAATGCCTCCAAAAGGCCAAAAAACCATCAAAATAGCCTAAAAAAGGCTAAAAAACCCCCTTTTTCCTCCAAAAATAGCAAAAATCCCCTAAAAAGGGAATAAAAATATAAAATAATGAGGAAAAGGAGAAAAAAACCCTATACAGCTGCATAAAACCATGTGTTTCCTAAAACCATGGGTCAGCACTCCACCACCAAAAAACTATAAATAGGTGATGGAGATCCCTTATTCCATATCCACAATCACAAGCACCCTTACTCTGCCAAAATCTCTCTCGAAACCCTAGTCCACCTTTGAACTAGTTTCACCTTGAGAGCCACCTTTGGCCCATCCCCAACATTGGAGAAGGAGAAGGAGCATTCTTGGAGCTTGGAGCATCCTCTTGGACACTGCAAAGGGCTTCACCAACCTTGACACTCAAGGTAACATCAATACAAAGACATTCTTTCATTTTGGTGTTTATGCTTTATGCTTGTATTAGAAATAATTTAATGTTTTGTTTATTGCATTATTAGTTTAATATACTGAACTGCTACTAAGGAGTCCGTTCTCCTTAGTAGGTGCTCATTGGCACAAGCTAGGGGTAAAACCCTAGCTACACTAGGATATGATGGCTTCAAGGGAAGCCCAAAAATATCCCTTAAGGGGTCCATTTTCTCCACACAATTGCAGAATAACTAGGTGTAATATCCTTCAAATTACACCCTAAAAAAATAATTTCTTAAGGGTCCTTATATTATCATTATACACATAATTATGTAAATTAACTTCAACATTGATTGTCTATTTGTTTTTCTCCTTGTACGCGAGACTTGCATCTATTCTTTTGTTTATTAACCATACTTATTGTACCTGTCTTGTACTGCATACCTGCTTGACTGATTGATTTTATGTTTGTTCTAGGCTGATCTATACTCATAGACATCTACATATTTCTATCCAACTTAACCCTCGCCTCTTATTTGAATGTGTATTTCTTCAATGGCATGAGAATGGTTTGACCTCATGAGATTTTAAGCCATGATGTGATTAATATAGATTTAATTTTTACCTCGTAAGGAATATTGGTCTATTTGTTATTCTTGGGTTTACTTAACATGTTGATGCTAATTTTACCTTTCATTCTTCTTTCGCAGGTACACGCTTATTCTACGACCCGTTCCACACCTAAGGGCTCTATGATGGTGAAACTTTATACCTTAGAGTCTGGTTTTTTGTGTAGTCTTACTCTTAATATAGATGTACATACATTTTAATCACTCCTATTATCGTGGAGGAAAACATGGTGTAGGCTAAGAAATAAAGGTTCATTATGGTTTTTTTTATTGTTGCATGAATGTGGCATAACGTTATTCCAATCCTAACGTTGATGCCAACCACGTCGTTTTCCCATATGAATGATCTATGTGTAAAACGCAATTTCACTTACCTGTATATTGCATAAAATTTGGATAAACCTTACACTTGTTCCTGAGTTCGGTAGCTAGCATTTAAGACAGGTCACATGAATGAAAAGTGGGGAAGCATTCCCATCCTTCCGCGTTTGTTGTGTGAAATTAAATGCTCAGTACGAGCAACTCCTTGGTTACCCGCAGGGGAATTTTCGTAGAGGGTTTGATGTTACAATTCATCATTCTCATGAGGAGGGTTTTGAGATCCCCCGATCTACCCAAATTGAAATTATTTCCTAGTGTTTCTTCATCACAGAGTCTAAGCGATGATAGAGGTTGTATATGACTTGTTATTGTGGTCTCTTGGCGGTTTACAAGGTGAAAGCATGGCCCATACAGAAGGATGAACTTGCTGGGAATTATCCTCGACTTTTCTTAGGTATCCAGATGTCTTTTTCATTGCGTTTGGGGTTTGATTTTACTTCTCATATTTTTTTCTTTTATTTTGGTATATGTCTTGAATTCTTATTGTATTTGTTGGCCGGTGTTGAGTGCAAGTTTTCCAGGATGGATGTGCTCCCTCTATGTTATCGTGGTCTCTGTTCAAACCTTTGTAAGCCCAAGAATCCATCCTTAGTCCAATATCCATTGTTGGGCTTCTCTTTTGATTTGAATAGTCAGGTTTTCCTGACTTGGACGGTATTACAGTGTGTTCGGTACATGGTTGTTGGTTATTGGGTTAACCCCCAACTCGGCTGAGCCATGCTCATGTCTTTGTCGAAATGTACAAAACTGTATTTTTAATTTCATATTTTATATGAAGCTGTTTTATGCAACCTTATGGTTTCTAGATTTTAACCCTACTCTCTCTGTTTGTTATCTTTAGGATTAATTTCTAAGTATTAATATTTTGAAGTGATTCATGACTGGGCTATTAAATTTTTATGATAATGGAAACGTTTTTCGTTTATGATATGTCTCTTAGTTTTATATGGTTTTGGATGTTTTACTGTGTATGGACAAATAATGTCTAGTCCTTGGGTTTCGTTATAGCTTGGAAATGGATGATGATGGAGTTTTGACCTATGGTTGACTATATAAATAATTAAAATTGAAACCCATCATTAATTTTCCAGCCACAGCTTTCTCTCCATGGATTAGGTAATGAGAAAAGAAACTGTGTTTTATTTTGATAAGGGAGGGAATAGATCATTGATCCCCTTGGATTAGTGTGCACGTGTTTTTTATTAGAAATGCTCAACTGGGGTTTGTGTGTTCATATGGAAGGGGATTCGATCCCTTGAATTATTATATGTGGTGACAATTTATAGATTAAATTGATTTTTATAATGATATGGGATTTGATACTTTGACCAATACTTAATTTTCTAGTCATATTGATTTTTATGAAAATGTTCCTCTAAAATTGGTAGATGCTAGTCATGCTTATATTTTGCATATAAATCTTGACATATATATATATATATATATAATTTTTCTAGATATATAGTTATTATCTAACCTGAGAAAGGGTTTAGGGACTTGGTCCCGAGATCCAAGATTGAATCCTCTCTCTGCTTAGGGTTAAAAGGGAGTTTTCTCTTTAGGATGAGAGGCCTATGATATATTTAATAACTTTGTTTTTATTGATATAATTAAATCATTTATTTATAAACATATTTACAGGCCTATTGAGGATAAAATTAGAAACCTCGAATATACAGATAAAGACTTATGCATAACAACAATTGTTTATATAAGGGATTGCTCCTAAAACCTAAGGTTGCAATATAGAATAATGAGAAAATTCATAAATGATATCACTCTTAAAAAATCCCAAGTTTATAAAACAATGATAATTTTTTGAAATAATTCTAACCATTCAAATTTAAACATAAATACACAGATTACAGGACAAATCTTAATCATTGATATCAGATCCAAAACAACAATATTAGTACAACTTGTGAGATAATCTTGGAATAAAAATCAAGTGTTAGAATACTTATCAATCCTTTCTTCTTCCAAATGAATAGGGAACTACCACATTCCACCCAACTATAGACCTCGAAACATTCCTGGTTTATTCCATGGGTCACCGTCGAGATGAACCAAGCATACCAGAGAAATAGAAGGCCTAAGTGTAGTTTCTTGTTGGAGGATCAAGTACTAAGAGGGGGGGAGAATCAGTATTTAGATATTTCTTCAATTTTTATCACTTTTAAGACAAAATCAACAATAGAAACAGAATGCATAATTTTATCATGGAAACCCAATTAGGAAAACCACAAACACTTTCTATTACTGCAAAATTATATTTAAAGGTATTTGCAAGCACCAACTTACTAGATGCTACAACACCCACTATTTTCAACTACAACTGAAGGATGCAACGACACCCAATATTTTCAATTACAACTAAAGGATGCAACAACACCCAATATTTTCAGCTACAAGTGAAGGATGCAATGACATCCTCTGATCCAGGTCATGTATAGGAAGCATGAGGGGGGAAACAGTTCGCGTGAATGAGCTAGCTCTGTTATGGCGGAAGCTAGAATAATAAGCAGAATGAGGAAAAGAAGGATTACTCTACACAGATAACAAATACGCACAGACAATATGTCGGAATGCAAACTGATTTCTTATTACTGGAAACAAGTCTAAGACATGATAAGATTGCTATCTTACAATATTATACATGCTTATATAGAATTTTGAGACACTTAGGTGCCTATTTGTTACATTCAATTATGAAGAAGAAGTTAGAACGGTTCAACAGTTCAACCGTCACAGTCAACTGGAATACAGAGAGACAATCTGTCAAATTTAGACAGTCGCTGGTCACATGTTGACACTTCTTGTCGATGTCACAAGCTGTGAGGTTGTTGAACATGTTGAATGTGCGGAGTGTGTCCCAGTATGTCGAACCCGAGACTCTTCGGAGTTGTGTTGACGTTGAAACATGTCAGAGTGGGAATCTTTCATTCGACAAAACTTCCAACTATGATGCGGATCAAACCTCCTTCCTTAAGAAACAATGGACCTCATTGTTTGCTCACGAAGGTGAGGAAACGTGTTGGTCAATTCAGTAACAGAGTACCAATTTCCTTGAGATGGGATCTGGCCATCTTTGGCAACCTGAAACAAGGGAATTGTGTTCGTCCTTGTAAGGCGTACTCATCGTCCCACAATGGTGTCGCAAGGAAGAGGTTCTTGAACATTTGGATTGATGTCTTTGGGTTATGCCATCAGTAAGTTGTTCTCTTCCAATAGTGGTGCACGGTATGGTTGAAGTAGATCCATATTGAACATAAGATGCAGACCCAGGCATGCAGGAATGTCAATATGGAAACCGTTCTCGCCAATTTGTCGAGGAATATTGTACGGACCATATCGCAAAGGCTTGAGCTTCTTGAATGGACCAGTGAAGCACTCCTTCTTGTGATGTAACTAGACCTTATCCCCAATTGGGAATGAATGAGAAATACAATTATTGTCGTTTCGGGCCTTAGCTTTCTCGCTTGCTATATGCAACATTTCCAGTGCTTGCTTCTACATGTCGCATATCTAATCTCTAAACTTGACTGCTTTATCAACTTCTCACTGGCTGTAGTCGGTGTTGCTCAGATGTGTATAGGAGTTGATCAAGTCGATAGGCACTGAGGGATGAAATCCATAATATATCTCGAATGGACTCTTTCCTGTAGAGTTGTGCTGAGCTCGATTGTAGTTGTGATTGATGTATGGAAGACTTTCATCCCATGTGCATTGATTCTTATGGTTGTACATGTGAAGCAGTTCTACTACAAGGTGATTCACAACTTTCGTCTGTCTGTCGGTTTGAGGACGGAAAGCTGTCGACAATGAGAGTCGTATGTCTAGCAATTTCGAGAGGGTCCTCGAAAAGATGTTGACAAATATGGGATCTTGGTCGGAAATAATGGTCGTTGGTAAACCATAGTGTTTCCAAACATGTGTAAAGAAGAGTTGAGCGGTCTGCTACGTTGTCGTGGTCTTCTTACATGGTATGAGAATGGCCATCTTGGAAAATTGGTCGACTACTACTAATATCACGTCATGCTGATGTCTGGTAGTAGGATAACCCATCAAGTAGTCCATAGAAATAGATTCCCATGGTTGACTAGTAACTAGTAGAAGTGTGTACAATCCCTGTCATCGATTAGGAGGTTTAGCAATGGCACAAACCACGCATGATCGAATGTACTTGTTGACATCAAATTTAAGTGTAGGCCAAAAGAAATACTTCTGCAGAATAGCAAGTGTCTTTGCTACTCCAAAGTGTCCTGCAGTCTTGTTGTAGTACACATCCCAAATGAGTTGTTGTCAATGCTCACTAGTCGGTACACAAAGTTGTCCAAGCTTGTATAGCAAGGTGTCTTTCAGGAAATAGTCGGATTTTGAGGTCGACGACTTGTTAGTCTGTAACAGTCTATAGACTGCTGAGAATTTGCTGCCGTCCTCATACAATTGTGGCGAAGTGGTCATGTTGTATCCATGCAAACTCATCACTGTCAAGACAAAATTAATGGGTGGTCGACTGCGGCAATCGATCGTGGAGTTAGCTTTACCTTTCCGATACTTAATCATCAGCTGGAATTCTTGTAGGTAATTAATCTAGTTGATTTGTCAGTTTGTCTGCAACTTTGATTGTGTTGGAGCGAACTGTAGAGGCTTGTGATTAGTGAGAATGACCATTTCCTTTCCAAGGATGCAATGCCTCCATTGCTTGAGAGCTTGCACAGTGGCATACAGTTCTTTTTCGTACGTCGAGTATCTTCGAATTGTGTCGTTAAAAGTCTGGGAATGAAAAGTGACTGGGTGACTAGATGCAAAGAAATGAATTTATTCTAGCTTCCGTTGTCCACAATCAGATGAAATGGGTTGCTCTGGACCCATATCCGTGTATGGAACAGGTGTTCTCGTTCCTCCTCGTCAATGATAGTCGAGGATGCTGGAGTGGTTGATGTCAAAAGGGATTTGGTGTTTAGATCTGATTCTTCCACCATCTTCTCCAACACATCGGAGGTTGACACTTTTTCCAAAAATGTCTTCTAAGCTTCACATTTAGACGTATCATGCCAAGGTGAATGGTGGTAATCGCACCATTTTCCAGTCTGCGGTTTTTTACTACATTCCCTCTTGTGAAAAGGCTCCTTGTCGTGGTTTGGCTTTGGTGGTGTCGGCTGAGAAGATTTCGACTTTTCGAAATTGGTTGGTGCTTTCTTGTCGGGTGGTCATCCTAATGTCGGCTTGGTCGCGAAACGTACTTTCCCTTTTTGCCTGATTTCCAGTTTGCTGGCATGGTGGAATGCATCCACAAGCATATTGACAGTCATAAATTCCATCTCCTACTGGATGTACTAGGATAATCCGCTAACGTACTTCATAACAAGCAATTTCTCTTCTTCTTGGACGCCAATTCTAGCCATGAGTCGACATAAGTCGTTAATGCAACTTTGTACTGATTGGTCTTTCCATTTCCTTAGCTGCTGCCACTTCTTATACCGCTTCTCAAGGTATTTGGCAGGTAAAATTCCTCCCTGATGTGTTCGATGAATTTATCCCATGTGTCAATGGGGTCTCCTCTTTTCTTCATCTTTGTCGAGAGGTTCTCCCACCAGCAGTGCACAGAGGTTGACATCTTTAAGGATGCAATGGTGATCTTTTCAACTTCTAAGAGTTGATTCACGACGTAATAGGATTCTAGTTGTTGTACCCAATTGTTGATGGATTCCACGTCAATCTTACCTTCAAGATTCGGTATGTCCAGATTCATTTGTACTTTTGAAGGGGTTGATTTTATCGGAGTGAGTTTGTGTCGAAAATCCTCCAGATGTCAAAGCAAATCACGTGAGAATTTCGTTGAACTGGGCGAACATTTCAGTCCATTGTCGAGCCAGTGCTTGTTTAATAAGTTGTGCTGTCTCATCGGCTGCATGTCTATCATATGTTTCTTCTTTGATTTCTGGAGGTAGCGTCTACTTGGATTGCTAAGATTACGAGCGATTTTGAACCGGCATAAGTCACGTAACTTTGAGAGAAGTGTATACACATAACTTAAGCATGAAAAAATTGAATGCTCTTATTTCAGTCTGCTCTGATACCAATGATCTGGGTCATTTATAGGAAGCATGAGGGGGACAATACTTAGACTAAATGAGTCGGCTCTGTTATGGCAGAAGCTAGAAGAATAAGCAGAATGAGAAAAAGCAGGATTACACTACACATATAACAAACACACACAGACAATATGCAAGAATGCGAACTGGTTTCGTATTACTGGAAACAAGTCTAAGACATGATAAGATTGCTATGTGACAATATTATACATGCTTATATAGAATTTTGAGATGCTCGGGTGCTTTCCCGTTAGGTTCAGTTACAAAGAAGAAGTTAGAATGGTTCAACAGTTCAACCGTTATAGTCAACTAGAAGACAGAGAGACAATCTGTCGAAGTTCAACAGTGGCTGGTCACATGTTGATGCTACTTGTCAATGTCGCGAACTCTAAGTTTACTGAACATGTCGAAGGTGTGGGGTGTGTCGCAGTATGTTGAAGCCAAGACTCGTCGGAGTTGTGTCGACGTCAAAACTTGCCAAATTGGGAAGTTAGCATTCGACACAAATGCCAACTATGATGCGGATCATCCTGTTTACCAGCAACAACTATAAGGAAGCTATGGCTTCCTACAAGATTTTGTAGCTTGTCCTTGAGTCTCCCAACCACCCTTTAAATGATTATGAATTTTATGTTTTCTGTACACCTTAAGATTTTCTATTTGAATGTACATAGACACTTCATTTGAAGGATTAAAGCCTTGTTTATATGCCCTCAATCATGCCTCTTCACCTAAAAGTCACAAATATTCATCGTGACCCTTCACAAATAAAACTAATTCGAAATTACCTCTCTATTTTAACCTTCGAAATTAAAAGCGTGATTATGAAACATTTCTACTCTGCAAACCTGACTCCTACATTCCGACTCAAACTTTCATATTCGTTGATTTACAATATGTCGATATTCGCCATCGATTCCGACTGGTCAATTCTGATGTGAGGAGTTAATTCAATGTCTCCGAATTCATTGTTCTGATTATGACTGGTCGATTCCGATGTCAAAATCCGGCTCTGAATTTTCGACTGTGACTTTGAATTGTGACTATAGTTCTGACTATCAAATATTATTCTGACTCCAACTTTCTGACTACATCCCTGACTCTGACTCGACTTGAAATAGTCGATAAGCGGTCGACTATTGACATAATTTACAAGAACTCGACCATAATACAAGAGGTAGGCACCGATCTACAATAGGTCGACAAGAGGTCAACTATTGACTTAATTTATAAGGACTTGACCATAATACAAGAGGTCGACACCGACTAACTTTATATGACTTTTGACCACTTTTTTTCTTCGACATTTTCGACTTGTTTTAAGAGCCAACCAGAATTAAGCATCAACCAATAATGGCATCGACCATTTACACCAAATTGCTATACTTTTACTTTGTCATTAATGAACTTATTTGATATCAATGACAATCATACTCAACATTCTCCCCCTTTCTCATTGATGACAACAGTTCTTCAAATTTCTCCTCTGACATTAATGACAAGGGATCTCAAAACTCCCACTATCATCATTTCTCCCCCTGTCAACTATATCCATCTTTTGTAATAGGGTACAATCTTCAGTTTATACTAAGGCAAAGGGATAACCCCTAGCTTCTTCCTGAGATAGGAAAAAGGCCCTCCAGTTTGGTTTAGTAAATATGTCTGCAATTTGTTCCTTTGTATCAACATACTCCAATTTGACAACTTTTTGTGACACTTGTTCTCTTAGAAAGTCATATTTTATTGGAATGTGATTTGTTTTAGAGTGCATAACTAGATTCTTGGATATGTTTATAGCACTCATGTTGTCACGGTGCATCACAATTGGGTCCTTGTATTTCACAAGTATAACTTCTAATGTTTGTTTCATCTATATTACTTGAGTACAACATGATACAACAACAATATACTTAGCTTCTGTTGTAGAAAGTGAAATGGAGGACTGCTTTTTTCTTAGCCATGATAACAAGCAATCTCCCAAGTAGAATGTTTCTTTACTACTGCTCTTTCTATCATCAATAAGTCCTTCCCAATCTACATCAGTAAATTTCTTTAGAGTGAATTCATTTCCTTTTGGATACCATACACCATACTCCATAGTTCCTTTCAGATATCTAAGGATTCTTTGTACTTGTGCCACATGTATTTCTTTGGGGGGAGATTGGAATCTAGTGACCGAGCCTACATAATGCATCACATCTGGTCTTCTAGCTGTTACATATAGAAAAGTACCAATAATTTACCTATAAATGGTATGATATACCTCCAAACACTCATAATCATTTCTCAATTTACAACTAGTAACCATAGCAGTAATAATAGGTTTTGGGTCTTCCATTTTAAACTTTTTCAACATATCGTATACATAGACAACAACAATGATCATATTTTTGTTTTCAAACTTTATGTAGATATTACTATCAGTGTCCCCTCTTCTATATCCTTCTTGATTCAAGTACTTGTCAAGTCTTGAGAACCATGCTCTTTGAGCTTGTTTCAGGACATAGACTGCTTTTTTTAGTTTACAAACATAATCTCTATTTTTTGATAAGAGAAAACCTTCAAGATGTTCAACATAGAATAACTCTTCAATTTCTCCGTTAAGCAATTCATATTTTACATCCATTTCATATACTTTTAAGTTTTTGTAGCATGAAAATGCTAAAAACATTCTAGTGGCTTCAAGTCTTTCCACGGTTGGAATATTCCTATACTCCATCCTAGTGCTAACATCATTTTCCATTTTTTCATTTTCAGTCATGCATGCATTTTACATGCAGCCATGATTTTGCATGCATGCATCCCAGTCATCTGTCCCAGCACCTAGCCCTCAGTTAGCTAGCCCCGACCGCTTCTTTTTGATCAGTTTCAGCCCTCCTAGTGCTTAGTGCGCCCTGCATGCAATTGGATGCATCCCAGGTTCCCTCTCTCACCTACCACTTAGTTTCACTTTAGCTAGTTGAGTTATCTTTAGATCTTTCCTTGATTTAAGGATAGACTGACTCTCAACTGACTGCATCACTCCGATGGACCTCCAGTGAGACTAGACTGCCTATTCTGACTCTAGTTAGCTCGTCATGCGCCCTAAACTGAGCCTCCTTCATTTAGTTAGAACCTCCATGTGCTAGTTAAACCTGCCACACTCAGTTAGACTTAGTTTGACATCTGGTTGACAGTTACTTGTGCATTGATGACTCCACTAATGATGATCAACACTCCTAGTTGTGCTTTGATGACACTCCATTGATCTGATGATCACTCAATGAAGGATAATTAGAATTGCCACCTTGGCATTCGAATCCTCACCATTGTATTATCTATTTGTCCATGTTGTGATTAATGAATTAGTGTGTGATGTTATTCTACTTCTATCCGAGTTCTATGGTTTCATAATTCTGTTGCTCCTTTACACTGTGTTGACCACTCTTCTTCTATTTTCCTGCTTAATCTTAATCTTTCTTATGAGGTATACATCAGCTCTTAGATCTGCTGTGAGGATTTTCACATCCACAAGTGCAAAATTTTCTTTGAAGTCAATACCTTCTATTTGAGAACATCCCTTGCATACTAGTCTAGCTTTGTTTCTTATGACTTGAGCATCCTCATTGTGACTTGTTCTTGAAAATCCATTTGGTCCCAATAATATTCATGCCTTTCGCTCTTGGGACAAGTTCCAAAGTTTTGTTTTTCTCTATTTGGTCCAACTCATCATTCATGGAGCTGATCCAATCATTATTTTTTCTAGCTTCTGCAAATGTTTTTGCCTCAACTAATGATACTAATGCTTGTTCTTGAAAGATCATTCTTCTTCTTGTACTGAATCCTGCATCCTTGTCACTTATGATTAGAGTTTTAGGATGATTCTTTTGAATTCTTCTAGATGGATTTCTTGTATTAGATCTAAGAGAGTATTCGTCTTAAATTTCATGTGTTTATTCATCTTCTTTTTCTTGTTCTAAAACCTCCTGCTTTTGAGAAACTTCATCTTTCTCTTCTCATTTTAAAATATCCTCCTTTTGAGAATCTTCATCTTTCTCTTCACCATCAGTTTCTTCATCATCCTCATTTTCTTGAATTTTAATTTTTGTTGGTTTACTCTCATCAACAATTACACTTTCACTTTCTATGATCTTGTGTGACCTTAGATTGTAACATCTGTATGCCTTTTTGGTGGATGAATATCCAGGAAATATGCCCTCATCTGTCCTAGAGTCAAATTTTCCAAGATCATCATCATCTCTCTTTATGTAGCACTTACTTCCAAAGACTCTGAAGCACTTGACTGATGTTGTTCTACAAAACCATATCTAGTGAGGAGTTTTATCATTATTTACTCTGATTTGTCCTTTGTTTTGTATATAAAACATTGTATATATTCCTTCTCTCCAATAACTATCTGGAAAGTCAAATATTGGTTATATTAAAGAGCTTAATAGTAGGTTTCTTGGTTGATCTTTTCTTGCATTTTGGGATGAAGAGACTAACCTGAGAATTATTCATTTGCATTTTTCATAAATACCCTTGCAAAAAAATAAATACCTCTTCAATGTTCAATATTATATCTTATTTCCTCTAGGCATAAATATTATACTTGTGAAAAAAAGATTCATGCTTATTTCCTCTATGAGTAATAAGAAAATGGAATGTTTGAAAATTTATCTATTTGTTATACCTGAGTAATAAGCAAACTAAATGTCTAAAAATTACTCTGTCTACAAACTATGGTATAAATGAAGTTGTGGAGGACAGAAATATACTTGGATTTCTATATTCGCGACATTTGTTTCATACATATTAGTGATATTCCCCATAAATCTCCTCCATTGTTGGTAGAATTGATTAAAGGGATAGTTCTTTCTCTAAAATTTTTATTAATATTACATTTTCAATCTATTTATTTATGTTTGGAACTGTTTGGATACAACTTCAGATATCTACAAAATTCTCCTTAATTATGTAAGCGATTTTAGGATGTATTACTTGTGTAGCAACCCAATTTATCAGGTCCCACTTAAAAATATTTTATATGGCTTAAGAACATAATATAATTTATTTACAATGCATAATCAATTAGAGAATCGAATAAATTCAAGATTTGCACTAACAGGTAAACACAAAACACATAACGTGTTACCGTAGCTCGAATCCGCTGCTGAAGGAGATGTCATCATCTTCAATCCAATTGAGCTTGTCCAAGTGTCTACTAGGTCTTCGGTTGACATCCACAAGTAAATGCTCGTTTAACCATAGGTGAAGGAATTTTTAGTGTCCCCCCCAACCACAGTCTTATGCAATCAGTCGCATAGCCACCCCTAATCCTTCGAGGTCATAGAGAATACACACCAGTAAGGATTCAAGAGTGAGGGGCACTCGCACGAAGTTGGTTCCACTTTTTAGTGCCACTATAGAAATAAAAAATGCAGCTCCGAAACGGAAATCCATAACGCATATGAGTTATTGTGGCTAGGTTCGGACAAACCCGAGCCGAAAACCGAGGCTAATCTTAGCTATCCCATATCACATATGTGATAAATCGAACATGCGTTTTTTAATAGTTACAAATCGTAAGTGCGATATATCCCACTTGCGTTATATCTCAAGTGCGATATATCCCACTTGTGTTATAACGAAACTGCGATTTTGATCATGTGGATCATCTTAAATTTTATTTTCTTTCACAATGATCATCTTAAATTTTATTTTGTAGTGGGCATGGTAATATCAATGCTCTATCTAAACTTAGTAACCCACCTTTCTTCTACATCCATATGGCTCCTCAACTCATCCTACTCTCTGATCATTATAACTAGCCTTTTTGTAAGAGAGTCCCATCATGACAACTTTACATGGTCACCCTATGTTCCTCGATGATATGTGACTATAAAATTGGATTTATTAGTAAAATGTATCACGTTCTCTAGTTAAATTGTCCTTCCCCTCGTACCTTAGGAAAGTCCCTCCAGGTTGTTTATTAATAAAAGGGTTTCGTATAATAAATTAACTCTTTTATAATCCTTAGGAGGGGATTCTCATCGCATGTAAGAAAATGATTCTATTATTACTCAGATTAAGATATGTCAGCTCTAGTCAGTAAGGAGCAGGTTATAAAATATAGAGTTAATTACTTATAAAGCAGGCTCTGTTAGCAAGTATAAGCATTACCAATGTTGTTAGGAAGTAGTACTAAGTTGCACGTCATATCAATAAATGGAAAGAGCTGAGCGGGAATCATGATCTGTAATGGTATATGTACTCCCAATTCCTCCCATTCCTCTAGAAGGATGGAATCCCTCCATATCTCTTCCATATTTCAAAGTTGTAGTCGAACTAGGGTTCGATTCATATGGTCTTCTTATTTCACCATCATTTGTGTTTATTGTTTTTTTTCTCTGTTTGCTTGAATGATTAGAGTTTCATTTATTGTACTAATTGTTTTGTCTCTACGCATATAATTTTACTTGCAAAGGCGTAGTTAGAGAGATTCAATTGATTTATGAGAGAGGGGACCATATACAAACTTTGTTTGTTCTCTAGATGTGAATACTAGAGATGATTTCAAACATTAATTTTGTTGTCTTATATCTGTTTTTATTTGAGATGTTATCCTTTTGTATAAGGCACCATGGATCTCTTCTACAACTAATGTCACATGTACAATTTGTGCACTAAATTGATTTCTTGTTTCGATATCTTCTCCTCTATTTTTTTTTCTTCCTTTGATGTCTTCTATCATACCCTTCTCCATATAACTCCCCTGTTGCTTATCCAACCACACCAAGTCACCCATCCATGCACCCACTATATCAACTAAAGTTATTAAAATGGAGGCTATTATCTCTTATTATAGATCATAAAAATAAGCAACCCACTTCTTCTCTTCTACCATTACCTTTTCTCCCTTCAAACCTATTCGCCCCTATCCTACAAAGATATAAAATTAGACATTTGAAAAAAACTATTCTCTATCTTTATCTCATTACTCACGTGATCTCTTTATGAAAATATATTTGATGACTACAAATATGGTAATTCAATTACAAATAAACTCCATTGAGATAAAATAACACATTTTGGTAATGTTGTTTTCTAATCAATACTTATAATGAACATTACTAATTTATAATACACATCCTAAGGTATTTTGAGTTCTTTTCTTCGATGAAACTTTATTTTGATTAATTATGTATTCTACACAAGCATACGATAATTAACATGAAGGAGAAGAGCATTCCTCAAATTACTCTATATCTAGTATAATTTTATATGAGGATGTTGATTGTTTGGTAAACCATTGGAAGATAAAAGGGGCTCCATAAATTTATATAATATAAATACCATTAATAGCAAAAGGAGAAATTGTGACACAAAATCCCAGAGGGTTAGCTCAAGTGGTTGAGTGTTGTAATCGCAAGCAAAAGAAATCCCTAGGTGGCTATGCAGGGCCTCACTTGATGTCGAGGCTCAAATGGTGAAAACATGATTATCGCTCCCCTAAGGAAAGACATAGCTCGTGAAAATGTTGTAATTATCACTCCCTAGTAGGCTTGCAAGGAGTGACAAAGTTGTAATTGCCCCTCCCTAGTCAGGGAGATAGGGGTGAAAATCCTTATACATTGGCAAAAATCAAGGTCCAAATGATGGGATTTCGACATACTAATTAAGGATTTGTAGAATTCAATGTGCCCTTGTCTCCCTCATCCTTGGTCCTATGAAATCCCCAATCATTCATTCATTCATACATAGAGGATTAATAGTCCAAGGAAATCCCCAATCATTTATTCATTCATATAAAAAGGATTAATAGAGTTACAAAATGAACTTGCGATATATCATAGGTGCGATTTATAATGCAAAAAAAAAAAAAAAAAAAAATTAAAATAGAGTGGCCGCGTGGCCTCATTTTCATTCATATTATATATTTAGGATTAATAGAGTTAAATAACGCACTTGAGATATATCGCAAGTGCGATTTGCAATGCAAAAAAAAAAAAAACACAGTGCCCGCGCCTTCGATCCCAAATTCATTTATAAAGTTAAAAAACCCATTTGCGATATATCGCACGTGCAATTTGTAATGCAATATATATATATATATATATATATAAATCACAGTGCCCGCGGCCTCATTTTCCCAATTTACATAATGAAGGACCGACGATATCGGGAGGGTGAAAAAACTCACCGGTCGATTTGCATTTGAGAGAAGGAGGCAAGCCATTTCACAATTCGGCAAAAATGGAAGGTGGGTGGCAAGAAATTTACTAGTTTGTTAATTCGTTTTGAATTTTTCGTTATTGTGATTGTTAATTTAAACTAGTTTTTGTTTTTTTTAAATCAATTTAATAAAATTTGTTACATGTATTAAAAAACAAACAATGAGATTGATTAATTAAATTTTGAAATTGAACTGCTTTGTTCTTAATAGAGAGCAGAAACCCAGACACAAACCCAAACCCAAACCAAAATCAAGACAAAAACCCAAACCCAAACCAAAATCCAGACACAAACCCACCAATGGAGGAGGAACATGACCGTAATTCTAAGATTTTGGCTCGTTTGGGTTCACTGAGATGCCTTAGCTCACTCTTTGGGGGGGGACCACTTAAGAAAATATTTAGCGTATGCCTTAGACTCCATAACAAATACAATTTCCAATGTCCAGGGAGCACTATACAACATTAGCTCGTACAGAGATTCCCAGAGGCAATACTATTCCACTAGGTTGAGCTACAAAGATGTCAAAAAATTAAAAATAACCAAAGACCAATTGTTTTCCTTATTTCGAGACCCCAGCATTGGATTGGTTCCACTCACCATTCGACCTCACATTTCCATAGACTGGTGCGTGGAACCAAATATTAAAGCCAATTGGATGGATCGCTGGTACATGGTCTTCGATGAAGACCCTCACGGGAATAGAGACATCCCGTTTTATTTCCTTAGGAAGCTGTATGCAGAATTTATCCTGGGGAAACATGTTAACTATTTTGACATTTTAGAGTTCCATTGTGTGGGTCATGGGATGCCCCAAGATAAGGAAGGGTCTAGGACCGATCCTAACCGTGTGCGACGCCCTCCACGCACACCAAACCCCCCTCTGTTATATCCTCCAACCGGTCCAGTTCTTGATGATACGCAGGAGTCCTTATTAGATTTGGCTGATACATTGCTTCGGCATGGGACTGTCGTCCAAGGAAATGTAGGCCAAGAGGTTGTCACTTCTAATGCTAGCCCATATGGGGTTGGACCATCTCACAGTCAGGATACACCTGTTAGGTCCCCGAACCAAACCAGAGCTACACATCGCATCGGTGACGCGGAGTCTTTAGAGCATCGGGTTATTCCACACCCTTGCACATCATGTCGAAGCATATGCTATGGTCCTGCTTCAGAGTTTCGGGGCGATGGATTACTCCGATATATAAGTAACATTCATTCTTTACATAGTATATAAATTTTTTTTTATATCACAGTTCTCAATTGTTTAGTAATTTATTTCTATTTGAATAATTATCTGACAATTTACGTGAACAAATATACAGTTGGTGTCCAATGACACCCCAGATTCACGTAATCCGTCCATTGATGCTGATGCCATTGATGCAGTGGTCAATGCTGCATATGATTTTGGTGCTTCACCATTAACTGTAAGAAATTTATTTTTAATTTGTCATCGAGTAATTTACATATTTATAATTTTGAGACTGCAACATTAAATACGTCTTAAACTCGATACAATATGTTTTATGCAGGGTGGGCACGATGAGTTTGTGGAATCCCAGGTCAGTCCCACCCATGTAGAGGAATATTCCCAGACTCAGGTATTCTTTTCATTACATGCTTTTAATTATATGCTTTTAATGATTTGAAACATGTATATGCGTTTAATTATTTAAAGAAATTTTCTAATTGTATTTGTATGTTTTGTTACGTAGCCTGGTTATGGTCAGGTTTTTTTTTACCATCTAGTAGGGCCAATGTTTAGTATTCCATCCACCAATGACCCTCTTCCTCCCCCCCAGGTACGTGTACATGTCTCGCTTTCTTTGAAAAATCCATTTTCCGTCCATGTAGTATATATATGTAGTCTTGTTAGATCTTTGTATTTGCTGACATTGACATATATATGTTACCTTATGCAGGCATCTAGTGATGCAATGGTGCTTGAAGAGCACCAAATCGATGTTGTTGGTGACCCACCTCTCTCCCCCCAGGTACGTGTATGTGGAGCTCTTTCTTTGAAAAGGTCATTGTACGTCCATACATAGTACATATATATATATATATAGTCTCATTTTCTTTGTATTTGCTGACATTGGTCCATATGTTACTTTATGCAGGCATCTAGTGATGCAGTGGTGCTTGAAGAGCACCAAATCAACGTTGTTGGTGACCCACCCCTCCCCCCCCCCCAGGTATGTGTATGTGGAGCTCTTTCTTTGAAAAGGTCATTGTACGTCCATACATAGTACATATATATATATATATATATATATATATATATATATATATATATACAGTCTCATTTTCTTTGTATTTGCTGACATTGGTCCATATGTTACTTTATGCAGGCATCTAGTGATGCAGTGGTGCTTGAAGAGCACCAAATTGACGTTGTTGGTGACCCACCTTTCCCCCCCAGGTACGTGTGTACATGTCTCTCTTTCTTTGAAAAGGTCCTTGTACATCCTTGTAAGGTCATGTAGTATATATGTCTTGTTTTCTTTGTATTTGCGGACATTGACATTGACCATGTATGTTACTTTATGTAGGCATCGACTGAGCTAGTGGTGCCTGAAGAGCACCCAATTGGGGCCATGGATGACCCTGCACACCCCCCCACCCAAGTACATGCAGTTTCAGTGCCGAGGACTTACACACACATGATAAGTAAAAATGTTATATTTGCTTGGAATTTGAACAAATGTACATCATGTGGTATTTATTTTTATAGCTTGGTAAACTAACTTGTAACAAATTTTCGTTTGTGTGCAGTCTCCGATATTGAGAATGCATCCTCCTGCAGATCGTTGGGGAATGCCATCGAGCAGCCGTAAAAGAAAGATAGAATTCTCATTAGCCAATGACATTGGCAGTGAAATGGGGGATAAATAGAAATAATGTATAGGGGGGGTACATATAGAATTCATGCATAGGGGGAATACATGTACATGTACCGTTTTGTTTGTATGTACACACAGATGTACAGTATGATCCACAATTTTTATGAAAATGTTCCTGTAAAATTGGTAGATGCTAGTCGTGCTTATATTTTGCATATAAATCTTGACATATATATATATATAATTTTTCTAGATATATATTTATTATCTAACCTGAGAAAGGGTTTAGGGACTTGGTCTCGGGATTCAAGATTGAATCCTCTCTCTGTTTAGGGTTAAAAGGGAGTTTTCTCTCTAGGATGACAGGCCTATGATATATTTAATAACTTTCTTTTTATTTATATAATTAAATCATTTATTTATAAACATATTTACAAGCCTATTGAGGATAAAATTAGAAACCCTGAATATACAAATAAAGACTTATGTGTAACAACAATTGTTTATATAAGGGATTGCTCCTAAAACCTAAGGTTGCAATATAGAATAATGAGAAAATTTCTATAATAATACTAACCATGCATTTATAAATGATATCACTCTTAAAAAAATCCCAAGTTCATAAAACAATGATAATTTTCTCAAATAATTCTAACCATGCAAATTTGAACATAAATACATAGATTACAGGACAAATCTTAATGATTGATATCAGATCCAAATCAACAATATTAGTACAACCTATAAGGTAATCTTGGAATAAAAATCAAGGGTTAGAATACTTATCGATCCTTTCTTATTCCAAATGAAAAGGGAACTACCACGTTCCACCCAACCGTAGACCTCGAACCATTCTTTGTTTATTCCATGGGTCACCGCCGAGATGAACCAAGCATACCAGAGAAATAGAAGGCCTAGGTGTAGTTTCTTGTTGGAAGATCAAGTACTAAGAGGGGGGGAGAATCAGTATTTAGATATTTCTTCAATTTTTATCACTTTTAAGACAAAATCAACAATAGAACCAAAATGCATAATTTTATCATGGAAACCCAATTAGGAAAACCACAAACACTTTCTATTACTGCAAAATTATATTTACAGGTATTTGCAAGCACAAACTTACTGGATGCTACAACACCCACTATTTTCAACTACAACTGGAGGATGCAACGACACCCAATATTTTCAGTTACAACTAAAGGATGCAACAACACCCAATATTTTCAGCTACAAGTGAAGGATGCAACGACATCCTGTGATCTAGGTCATGTCTAGGAAGCATGAGGGGGGGAACAGTTCGAGTGAATGAGTTAGATCTGTTATGGCAAAAGCTAAAATAATAAGCAGAATGAGGAAAAGAAGGATTACACTACACAGATAACAAATACGCACAGACAATATGTCGGAATGCAAACTGGTTTATTATTACTGGAAACAAGTTTAAGACATGATATGATTGCTATCTTACAATATTATACATGCTTATATAGAATTATGAGACACTTAGGTGCTTAGTCGTTGCATTGAGTTATTAAGAAGAAGTTAGAACGGTTCAACAGTTCAACCGTCACAGTCGACTGGAATATAGAGAGACAATCTATCAAAGTTAGACAGTCGCTGGTCACATGTTGACGCTTCTTGTCGATGTCACAAACTGTGAGGTTGTTGAACATGTTGAATGTGCGGAGTGTGTCGCAATATGTCAAAGCCGAGACTCTTAAGAGTTGTGTCGACATCAAAACATGTCAGAGTGGGAATCTATCATTCGACAAAACTTCCAACTATGATTCGGATCAAACCTCCTTCCTTAAGAAACAATGGACCCCATTGTTTGCTCATGAATGTGAGGAAACTTGTCGGTAAATTCAGTAACAAAGTACCACTTTCCTTGAGATTGGATCTGGCAATCTTTGGCAACCTGAAACAAGGGAATTGTGTTCGTCCTTGTAAGGCATACTCATTGTCCCACAATGGTGTCGTAAGGAAGAGGCACCTGAACATCTGGATTGATGTCTTCGGGTTATGCCATTGGTAAGTTGTTCTATTCCAATAGTGGTGCATGGTATGGTCGAAGTAGATCCACATTGAACACAAGATGTAGACCCAGGCATGCAGGAATGTCAATATGGAAAGCGTTCTCGCCAATCTGTCGAGGAATATTGTACGGACCATATCGCAAAGGCTTGAGCTTCTTGAATGGACCAGTGAAGTACTCCTTCTTGTGATGTAACTAGACCTTATCCCCAATTTGGAATGGATGAGGAATACGATGCTTGTCGTTTCGGGCCTTAGCTTTCTTGCTTGCTATATGCAACATTTTCGGTGCTTGCTTCTGCATGTCGCATATCTTATCTCTAAACTTGACTGCTTTATCAACTTCTCGCTGGCTGTAGTCGGTGTCGCTTAGATGTGTATAGGAGTTGATTAAGCCAATAGGCGCTGAGGGATGAAATCCATAATAGATCTTGAATGGACTCTTTCCTGTAGAGTTGTGTTGAGCTTGATTGTAGTTGTGATTGATGTATGGAAGACTTTCATCCCATGTGCGTTGATTCTTGTGGTTGTACATGCGAAGCAGTTCTACTACAAGGCGATTTACAACTTCCGTCTGTCCGTCAATTTGAGGACAGAAAGCTGTCGAGAATGAGAGTCATATGTCTAGCAATTTCCAGAGGATCCTCCAAAATATGTTGACAAATCTAGGATCTTGGTCGAAAATAATGGTCATTGGTAAACCATAGTGTTTCCAAACATGTGTAAAGAAGAGTTGAGTGGTCTACTACGTTGTCGTGGTCTTCTTACATGGTATGAGAATGACCATCTTGGAAAATCGGTCGACTACTACTAATATCATGTCATGTTGATTTCTGGTAGTAGAATAACCCGTCAAGTAGTCCATAGAAATAGATTCCCATGGTCAACTAGGAACTAGCAGAAGTGTGTACAATCCCTGTCATCGATTAGGAGCTTTAGCAATGGCACAAACCATGCATGATCGAATGTACTTGTTGACGTTGGATTTAAGTGTAGGCCAAAATAAATACTTCTGCAGAATAGCAAGTGTCTTTGCTACTCCAAAGCGTCCTGCAGTCTTGTTGTAGTGCAAATCCCAAATGAGTTGTTGTCGACGCTCACTAGTCAGTACACAAAGTTGTCCAAGCTTGTATAGCAAGGTGTCTTCATGAAATAGTCAGATTTTGAGGTCGACGAATTGTTAGTCTGTAACTGTCTATAGACTGCTAAGAATTCGCTGTCGTCCTCATACAATTGTGGCCAAGTGGTCATGTCGTATCCATGCATACTCATCACTGTCAAGACGAAATTAATGGGTGGTCGACTGAGGAAATTGATGGTGGCGTTAGCTTTACCTTTTTGATACTTAATCAACAACTGGAATTGTTGTAGGTAATTAATCTAGTTGATTTGTCGGTTTGTCTACAACTTTGATTGTGTTGGAGTGGACTGTAGAGGCTTGTAATTAGTGAGAATGACCATTTCCTTTCCAAGGATGCAATGCCTCCATTGCTTGAGAGATTGCACAATGGCATACAGTTCTTTTTCGTACATCGAGTATCTTCGAACTGTGTCATTAAAAGTCTAGGAATGAAAAGCGACTGGGTGACCAGATGCAAAGAAATGAAATTCTTCTAGCTTCCGTTGTCCACAATCAGATGCAATGGGTTGCTCTGGACCCATATTTGTGTATGGAATAGGTGTCCTCGTTTCTCCTCGTCGACGATAGTCGAGGATGCTAGAGTGGTCGATGTCAAAAGGGTCATGGTGTTTAGATCTGATTCTTCCACCGTCTTGTCCAACACATTGGAGGTTGACACTCTTTCCAAAAATGTCTTCTAAGCTTTGCATTTAGACGTATCATGCCAAGGTGAGTGGTGGTAATCGCACCATTTCCCAGTCTGCGGTTGTTTACTACGTTCCCTCTTGTGAAAAGGCTCCTTGTCGAGGTCTTGCTTTGGTGGTGTCAGCTGAGAAGATTTTGACTTTTCGAAATCGGTTGGTGCTTTCTTGTCGGGTAGTCATCCTGATGTCGGCTTGGTCGCGAAACGTGCTTTCCCTTTTTGCTTGATTTCCAGTTTGCTGGCATAGTGGAATGCATCCACAAGCGTATTGACATTCATAAATTCCATCTCCTACTGGATGTACTGGGATAATCCGCTAACGTACTTCATAACAAGCAATTTATCTTCTTCTTAGACACCCATTCTAGCCATGAGTCGATAGAAGTCGTCAATGTAACTTTGTACTGATTAGTCTTTCCATTTCCTTAGCTGCTGCCACTTCTTATACCACTTCTCAAGGTATTTGGGCAGGTAAAATTTCTTCTTGATGTGTTCGACGAATTTATCCCATGTGTCGATGGGGTCTCCTCTTTTCTCCATCTTTGTCGAGAGGTTCTTCCACCAGCAGTGCACAGAGGTTGACATCTTTAAGGATGCAATGGTGATCTTTTCAACTTCTAATAGTTGATTCATGACATAATAGGATTCTAGTTGTTGTACCCAATTGTTGATGGATTCCACGTCAATCTTACCTTCAAGATTCAGTATGTCCAGATTCATTTGCACTTTTGAAGGGGCTGATTTTATTGGAGTGAGTTTGCGTCGAAAATCCTCCGGATGTCGAAGTGAATTGCGTGAGAATTTCGTTGAACTGGGCAAACATTTCGGTCCGTTGTCGAGCCAGTGCTTGTTCAATAAGTTGTGTTGTCTCATTGACTGCATGTCTATCATATGTTTCTTCTTTGATTTCTGGAGGTAGCGTCTGCTTGGATTACTAAAATTACGAGCAATTTTGAACCACCATAAGACTGTCAGGTAACTTTGAGAGAATTGTATACATAGAACTTAAGCACGAAAAAATTGAATGCTCTGATTTGAGTTTGTTCTGATACCAATGATCTGGGTCATTTATAGGAAGCATGAGGGGGACAACAGTTCGACTAAATGAGTCGGCTCTATTATGGAAGAAGCTAGAAGAATAAGCAGAATGAGAAAAAGCAGGATTACACTACACATATAACAAATACACACAAACAATATGCAAGAATGCGAACTGGTTTCTTATTACTGGAAACAAGTCTAAGACATAATAAGATTGCTATGTGACAATATTATACATGCTTATATAGAATTTTGAGACGCTCGGGTGCTTGGCCATTACGTTAAGTTACAAAGAAGAAGTTAGAACGATTCAACAGTTCAACCATTACAGTCAACTGGAAGATAGAGAGACAATCTGTCGAAGTTCAACAGTGGTTGGTCACATGTCAATGCTACTTGTCAATGTTGCGAACTCTAAGTTTGTTGAACATGTCGAAGGTGTGGTGTGTGTCACAGTATGTCGAAGCCAAGACTCGTCGGAGTTGTGTTGCCGTCAAAACTTGTCGAATTGGGAAGTTAGCATTCGACACAAATTCCAACTATGATGCGGATCATCCTGTTTACCAACAACAACTATAAGGAAGCTATGGCTTCCTACAAGATTTTGTAGCTTGTCCTTGAGTCTCCCAACCACCCTTTAAATGATTATGCATTTTATGTTTTCTGTACACCTTCAAATTTTCTATTTGAATTTACATAGATAGTTTATTTGAAGGATTAAAGCCTTGTTTATATGCCCTCAATCATGCCTCTTCACCTAAAAGTCACAAATATTCATCGTGACCCTTCACAAATAAAACTAATTCGAAATTACCTCTCTATTTTAACCCGCGGAATTAAAAACGTGATTATGAAACATTTATACTCTGCAAACCTGACTCCTACATTCCGACTCCAACTTTTGTATTCATTGATTTACAATATGTTGATATTCGCCATCGATTCCGACTGGTCAATTCCGATGTCAGGAGTTAATTCAATGTCTCCAACTTCATTGTTCTGATTACGACTGGTCGATTCCGATGTCAAAATCCGGCTCTGAATTTTCGACTGTGACTCTGAATTGTGACTATGGTTTTGACTATCAAATATTATTCTGACTCCAACTTTCTGACTACATCTCTGACTCTGACTCAACTGGAAATGGTCGATAAGAGGTCGGCTATTGACTTAATTTACAAGAACTCGACCATAATACAAGAGGTAGGCACCGATCGACAATAAGTTGACAAGAGGTCAACTATTGACTTAATTTACAAGGACTTGACCATAATACAAGAGGTCGACATCGACTAACTTTATATGACTTTTGACCACTTTTTTTCTTCGACATTTTCGACTTGTTTTAAGAGCCAACCAGAATTAAGCATCAACTAAATATGGCATCGACCATTTACACCAAATTGATATACTTTTACTTTTTCATTATTGAACTTATTTGATATCAATGACAATCATACTCAACATTCTCCCCCTTAGTCATTGATGACAACAATTCTTCAAATTTCTCCTTTGACATTAATGACAAGGGATCTTAAAACTCCCACTATCATCATTTCTCCCCCTGTCAACTATATCCATCTTTTGTAACAGGGTACAATCTTCAGTTTATACTAAGGAAAAGGGATAACCCCTAGCTTCTTCCTGAGATAGGAAAAAGGCCCTCCAATTTGGTTTAGTAAATATGTCTGCAATCTGTTCCTTTGTATCAACATACTCCAATTTGACAACTTTTTGTGACACTTGTTCTCTTAGAAAGTCATATTTTATTGGAATGTGATTTGTTTTAGAGTGCATAACTAGATTCTTGGATATGTTTATAGCACTCGTGTTGTCACGATGTATCACAATTGGGTCCTCATATTTCACAAGTATAACTTCTAATGTTTGTTTCATCTATATTACTTGAGTACAACATGATACAACAACAATATACTTAGCTTCTGTTGTAGAAATTGAAATGGAGGACTGCTTTTTTCTTAGCCATGATACCAAGCAATCTCCCAAGTAGAATGCTTCTCCACTAGTGCTCTTTCTATCATCAATAATTCCTTCCCAATCTACATCAGTAAATTTCTTTAGAGTGAATTCATTTCCTTTTGGATACCATACACCATACTCCATAGTTCCTTTCAGATATCTAAGGATTCTTTTTACTTGTGCCACATGTATTTCTTTGGGGGAAGATTGGAATCTAGTGACCGAGCCTATAGAATGCATCACATCTGGTCTTGTAGCTGTTACATATAGAAAAATACCAATAATTTACCTATAAATGGTATGACATACCTCCAAACACTTGTAATCATTTCTCAATTTACAACTAGTAACCATAGGAGTACTAATAGGTTTTGAGTCTTCCATTTTAAACTTTTTCAACATATCGTATACATAGACAACAACAATGATCATATTTTTGTTTTCAAACTTTATGTAGATATTACTATTAGTGTCCCCTCCTCTATATCCTTCTTGATTCAAGTACTTGTCAAGTCTCAAGAACCATGCTCTTGGAGCTTGTTTGAGAACATAGAGTGCTTTTTTTAGTTTACAAACATAATCTCTATTTTTTGATAAGAGAAAACCTTCAAGATGTTCAACATAGAATTCCTCTTCAATTTCTCCATTAAGCAATTCATATTTTACATCCATTTCATATACTTTTAAGTTTTTGTAGGATGAAAATGCTAAAAACATTCTCGTGACTTCAAGTCTTTCCATGGTTGGAATATCCCTATACTCCATCCTAGTGCTAAGAGCATTTTTCATTTTTGCATTTTCAATCATGCATGCATTTTACATGCATCCCATTCATCAGTCCCAGCACCTAGCCCTTAGTTAGCTAGCCTTGATAGCTTCTTTATGATCAGTTTCAGCCCTACTAGTGCTTAGTGTGCCCTGCATGCAATTGGATGCATCCCAGGTTCCCTCTCTCACCTACCACTCAGTTGCACTTCAGTTAGTTGAGTTATCTTTATATCTTTCCTTGATTTAAGCCTAGACTGACTCTCAACTGACTGTATCACTCCGATGGACCTCCAGTGAGAGTAGACTGCCTATTCTGACTCCAGTTAGCTCGTCGTGCGCCCTAAACTGAGCTTCCTTCATTCAGTTATTGCCTCCATGTGCTAGTTACACCTACCACACTCAGTTAGACTTAGTTTGACATCTGGTTGACAGTTACTTGTGCATTGATGACTCCACTGATGATGATCAGCACTCCTAGTTGTGCTTTGATGACACTCCATTGATCTGATGATCACTCCATGAAGGATAATTTGAATTGCCACCTTGGCATTCGAATCCTCACCATTGTATTATCTATTTGTCCATGTTGTGATTAATGAATTAGTGTGATATGTTATTCTGCTTCTATCCGAGTTATATGGTTTCATAATTCTGTTTCTCCTTTACAATGTGTTGACCACTCTTCTTCTATTTTCCTGCTTAATCTTAATCTTTCTTGTGAGGTATACATCAGCTCTTAGATTTGCTATGAGGATTTTCACATCCACAAGTGCAAAATTTTCTTTGAAGTCGATACCTTCTATTTGAGCACATCCCTTGCATACCAGTCTAGCTTTGTTTCTTATGACTTGACCATCCTCATTGTGACTTGTTCTTGAAAATCCATTTGGTCCCAATAATATTCATGCCTTTCGGTCTTGGGACAAGTTCTGAAGTTTTGTTTTTCTCTATTTGGTCCAACTCATCATGCATGGAGCTAATCCAATCATTATTTTTGCTAGCTTCTACAAATGTTTTTGCCTCAACTAATGATATTAATGCTTGTTCTTGAAAGATCATTCTTCTTCTTGTACTGAATCCTGCATCCTTGTCACTTATGATTAGAGTTTTCGGATGATTCTTTCGAATTCTTCTAGATGGATTTCTTGTATTAGATCTAAAAGAGTATTCGTCTTAAATTTCATGTGTTTATTCATCTTCTTTTTCTTGTTCTAAAACCTCCTGCTTTCGAGAAACTTCATCTTTCTCTTCTTATTTTAAAATATCCTCCTTTTGAGAATCTTCATCTTTCTCTTCACCATCAGTTTCTTCATCATCCTCCTTTTCTTGAATTTTAATTTTTGTTGGTTTAGTCTCATCAACAATTACACTTTCACTTTCTATGATCTTGTGTGACCTTAGATTGTAACATCTGTATGCCTTTTTGGTGGATGAATATTCAGGAAATATGCCCTCATCTGTCCTAGAGTCAAATTTTCCAAGATCATCATCATCTCTCTTTATGTAGCACTTACTTCAAAAGACTCTGAAGTACTTGACTGATGTTGTTCTACAAAACCATATCTAGTAAGGAGTTTTATCATTATTTACTCTGATTTGTCCTTTGTTTTGTAGATAAAAAGTTGTATATATTCCTTCTCTCCAATAGCTATAGGGAAAGTCAAATATTGGTTATATTAAAGAGCTTAATAGCAGGTTTCTTGGTTGATCTTTTCTTGCATTTTGGGATGAAGAGCCTAACCTAATAATTATTCATTTGCATTTTTCATCATTACACTTGGAAAAAAAAAAATACCTCTTCAATTTTCAATATTATATCTTATTTCCTCTACGCATAAATATTATACTTGTGAAAAAAAGATTCATGCTTATTTCCTCTATGAGTAATAAGAAAATGGAATGTTTGAAAATTTATCTGTTTGTTATACCTGAGTAATAAGCAAACTAAATGTCTAAAAATTACTCTGTCTACAAACTATAGTATAAATGAAGTTGTGGAGGATAGAAATATACTTGGATTTCTATATTCACGACATTTTTTTCATACATATTAGTGATATTTCCCATAAATCTCCTCCATTGTTGGTAGAATTGATTAAAGGGATAGTTCTTTGTCTAAATTTTTTGATTAATATTACATTTTCAATCTATTTATTTATGTTTGGAACTGTTTGGATACAACTTCAGATATCTACAAAATTCTCCTTAATTATGTAAGCGATTTTAGGATGTATTACTCGTGTAGCAACCCAATTTATTAGGTCCCACTTAAAAATATTTTATAGGGCTTAAGAACATAATATAATTTATTTACAATGCATAATCAATAATAGAATCGAATAAATTCAATATTTGCACTAATAGGTAAACACAAAACACATAACACATAACGTGTTACCATAGTTCGAATCCGCTGCTGAAGGAGATGTCATCGTCTTCAATCCAATTGAGCTTGTCCAAGTGTCTACTAGGTCTTCGATTGACATCCACAAGTAAATGCTCGTTTAACCATAGGTGAAGCAATTTTTAGCGTCCCCCCAAACCACAGTATTACGTAATTAGTTGCATAGCCACCCCTGATCCTTCGAGGCAATAAAGAATACATACCAGTAATGATTCAAGAGTGAGGGGCGCTCGCACGAAGTTGGTTCCACTTTTTAGTGCCACTATAGAAATAAAAAACGCACCTCCGAAACGGAAATCCATAATGCATATGCGTTATTGTGGCTAGGTTCAGACAAACCCGAGCCGAAAACCGAGGCTAATCTTAGTTAGCCCATATTGCATATGCGATAAATCAGAC
Source organism: Larix kaempferi (assembly GCA_027924585.1). Lineage (NCBI taxonomy): Eukaryota > Viridiplantae > Streptophyta > Pinopsida > Pinales > Pinaceae > Larix > Larix kaempferi. Next base: position 16,338 of record BSBM01001482.1, on the reverse strand, counting down.
ATGTGTTTTTTAATAGTTACAAATCGCAAGTGCGATATATCCCACTTGCATTTTATCGCAAGTGTGATGTATCCCACTTGCGTTATATCGCAAGTGCGATATATCCCACTTGCGTTATAACGAAACTGCGATTTTGATCATACAGATCATCTTAAATTTTATTTTCTTTCACAATGATCATCTTAAATTTTATTTTGTAGTGGTCATTGTAATATCAATGCTCTATCTAAACTTAGTAATCCACCTTTCTTCTACATCCATATGGCTCCTCAACTCATCCTACTCTCTGATCACTATAACTAGCCTTTTTGTAAGAGAGTCCCATCATGACAACTTTACATGGTCACCCTATGTTCCTCGATGATATGTGACTATAAAATTGGATTTATTAGTAAAATGTACAATGTTCTCTAGTTAAATTGTCCTTCCCTTTGTACCTTAGGAAAGTCCCTCCAGGTCGTTTGCTAATAAAAGGGTTTCGTATAATAAATTGACTCTTTTATAATGCTTAGGAGGGGATTCTCATCGCATGTAAGAAAATGATTCTTTTATTACTCAGATTAAGAGATGCTAGCTCTAGTCAGTAAGGAGCAGGTTATAAAATATAGAGTTAATTACTTATAAAGCAGGCTCTATTAGCAAGTATAAGCATTACCAATGTTGTATTCAGGAAGTAGTACTAAGCTGCGTGTCATATCAATAAATCAAAAGAGATGAGCAGGAATCATGATCTGTAATGGTATATGTATTCCCAATTCCTCTCATTCCTCTAGAAGGATTGAATCCATCCATATCTCTTCCATATTTCAAAGTTGTAGTCGAACTAGGGTTCGATTCATATGGTCTTCTTATTTCACCATCATTTGTGTTTATGGTTTTTTTTCTCCGTTTGTTTGAATTATTAGAGTTTCATTTATTGTACTAATTTTTTGTCTCTATGCATATAATTTTAGTTGCAAAGGCATAGTTAGATAGATTCAATTGATTTATGAGAGAGGGGACCATATACAAACTTTGTTTGTTCTCTAGATGTGAATACTAGAGATGATTTGAAACATTAATTTTGTTGTCTTATATTTGTTTTTATTTGAGATGTTAGCCTTCTGTATAAGGCACCATGGATCTCTTCTACAACTAATGTCACATGTACAATTTGTGCACTAAATTTATTTCTTGTTTCGATATCTTCTCCTCTAATTTTTTTTCTTCCTTTGATGTCTTCTATCATACCCTTCTCCATATAACTCCCTCCTTGCTTATCCAACCACACCATGTCACCCATCCATGCACCCACTATATCAACTAAAGTTATTAAAATGGAGGCTAATATCTCTTATTATAGATCATAAAAATAAGCAACCCACTTCCTCTCTTCTACCATTACCTTTTATCCTTTAAACCTATTTGCCCCTATCCTACAAAGATATAAAATTAGACATTTGAAAAAAACTATTCTCTATCTTTATCTCATTACTCACATGATCTCTTTTTGAAAATATATTTGATGACTACAAATATGGTAATTCAATTACAAATAAACTCCATGGAGATAAAATAACACATTTTGGTAATGATGTTTTCTAATCAATACTTATAATGAACATTACTAATTTATAATACACATCCTAAGGTATTTTGAGTTCTTTTCTTCGATTAAACTTTATTTTGATTAATTATGTATTCTACACAAGCATACGATAATTAACATGAAGGAGAAGAGCATTCCTCAAATTACTCTATATCTAGTATAATTTTATATGAGGATGTTGATTGTTTGGTAAACCATTGGAAGATAAAAGGGGCTCCATAAATTTATATAATATAAATACCATTAATAGCAAAGGAGAAATTGTGACAAAAAATCCCAGAGGGTTAGCTCAAGTGGTTGAGTGTTGTAATTGCAAGCAAAAGAAATCCCTAGGTGGCTATGCAGGGCCTCACTTGATGTCCAGGCTCAAATGGTGCAAACATGATTATCGCTCTGCTAAGGCAAGACATAGCTCGTGAAAATGTTGTAATTATCACTCCCTAGTAGGCTTACAAGGAGTGACAAAGTTGTAATTGTCTCTCCCTAGTCAAGGAGAAAGGGGTGAAAATCCTTATACATTGGCAAAAATCAAGGTCCAAATGATGGGATTTCAACATACTAATTAAGGATTTGTAGAATTCAATGTGCCCTTGTCTCCCTCGTCCTTGGTCCAATGAAATCCCCAATCATTTATTCATTGATATAAAAAGGATTAATAGAGTTACAAAATGCACTTGCGATATATCACAAGTGCGATTTATAATGCAAAAAAAAAAATTAAAAACAGAGTGGCCGCGCAGCCTCATTTTCATTCATATTATATATTTAGGATTAATAGAGTTAAATAACGCACTTGCGATATATCGCAAGTGCGATTTGCAATGCAAAAAAAATAAAAATAAATAAAACACAGTACCCACGCCCTCGGTCCCAAATTCATTTATAAAGTTAAAAAATGCACTTGTGATATATCGCATGTGTGATTTGTAATGCAATATATATATATAAATCACAGTGCCTGCGGCCTCATTTTCCCAATTTACACAGAGAAGGACCGACGATATTGGGAAGGCGAAAAAACGCACTTGTCGATTTGCATTTGAGAGAAGGAGGAGGCAAGCCATTTCACAATTCGGCAAAAATGGAAGGTGGGTGGCAAGAAATTTACTAGTTTGTTAATTCGTTTTGAATTTTTCATTATTGTGATTGTTAATTTAAACTAGTTTTTGTTTTTCTTAAACCAATTTAATAAAATTTGTTACATGTATTAAAAAACAAACAATGAGAATGATTAATTAAATTTTGAAATTGAACTATTTTGTTCTTAACAGAGAGCAGAAAGCCATACACAAACCCAAACCCAAACCAAAATCAAGACACAAACCCAAACCCAAACCAAAATCCAGACACAAACCCGCCAATGGAGGAGGAACACGACCGTAATTCTGAGATTTTGGCTTGTTTGGGTTCACTGAGATGTCTTAGCTCATTCTTTAGGGAGGGACCACTTAAGACAATCTTTATCATAGGCCTTAGACTCCATAACAAATACAATTGCCAATTCCCAGGGAGCACTGTACAACATTAGCTCGTACAGAGATTCCCAGAGGCAATACTATTCCACTAGGTTGAGCTACAAAGATGTTAAAAAATTAAAAATAACCAAAGACCAATTGTTTTCCTTATTCCGGGACCCCAGCACTGGATTGGTTCCACCCACCAGTGGACCTCACATTTCCATAGACTGGTGCGTGGAACCAATTATTAAAGCCAATTGGATGGATCGATGGTACATGGTCTTCAATGAAGACCCTCGCGGGAATAGAGACATTCTGTTTTATTTCCTTAGGAAGCTATATGCAGAATTTATCCTGGGGAAACATGTTAACTATTTTGACATTTTAGAGTTGTAGGGTGTGGGTCATGGGATGCCCCAAGATAGGGAAGGGGATAGGACCGATCCTAACCGTGTGCGATTCTCTCCACGCACACCAAACCCCCCTTGGTTATATCCTCCAACCGGTCCAGTTCTTGATGATACACAGGTGTCATTATTAGATTTGGTTGATACATTGCTTCAGCATGGGACTGCCGCCCAAGGCAATGTAGGCCAAGAGGTTGGCACTTCCGAGGCTGGCCCATCTGGGGTTGGACCATCTCACAGTCAGGATCCACCTTTTAGGTCTCCAGACCAAACTAGAGCTACACATCGCATCGGTGACACGGAGTCTTAAAAGCATCAGGTTATTCCACACCCTTGCACATCATGTCGAAGCATATGCTATGGGCCTACTTCAGAGTTTTGGGGCGATGGATTACTCCGATATGTAAGTAACATTCATTCTTTACATAGTATATAAATTTTGTTTTATATCACATTTTTCAATTGTTTAGTAATTTATTTATATTTGAATAATTATTTGACAATTTACGTGAACAAATATACAGCTGGTGTCCAATGACACCCCAGATTCACGTAATCTGGCCATTGATGTTGATGCCATTGATGTGGCAGTCAATGTTGCATATGATTTTGGTGCTTCACCATTAGCTGTAAGAACTTTATTTTTAATTTGTCATCGAGTAATTTACATATTTATAATTTAGAGACTCCAACATTAAATACGTCTTAAACTCGATACAATATGTTTTATGCAGGGTGGGCATGATGAGTTTGTGGAATCCCAGGTCAGTCCCACCCATGTAGAGGAAGATTCCCAGACTCAGGTATTATTTTCATTACATGCTTTTAATTATATGCTTTTAATGATTTGAAACATGTATATGCGTTTAATTATTTAAAGAAATTTTCTAATTGTATCTATATGTTTTGTTACGTAGGCTGGTTATGGTCAGGTTTTTTTTTACCATCTAGTAGGGCCAATTTTTAGTATTCCATCCACCAATGACCCTCTTCCTCCCCCCTAGGTACATGTACATGTCTCGCTTTATCTGAAAAAGCCATTTTTCGTCCATGTAGTATATATATGCAGTCTTGTTAGATCTTTGTATTTGTTGACAATGACATATATATGTTACCTTATGCAGGCATCTAGTGATGCAATGGTGCTTGAAAAGCACCAAATCGACATTGTTGGTGACCCACCTCTCCCCCCCCCCCAGGTACGTGGATGTGGAGCTCTTTCTTTGAAAAGGTCATTGTACATCCATACATAGTACATATATATCTAGAGTCTCATTTTCTTTGTATTTGCTGGCATTGGTCCATATGTTACTTTATGCAGGCATCTAGTGATGTAGTGGTGCTTGAAGAGCACCAAATCGACGTTGTTGGTGACCCACCTCTCCCCCCCCTAGGTACGTGTATGTGGTGCTCTTTCTTTGGGAAGGTCATTGTACGTCCATACATAGTACATATATATATGCAGTCTCATTTTCTTTGTATTTGCTGACATTGGTCCATATGTTACTTTATGCAGGCATCTAGTGATGCAGTGGTGCTTAAAGAGCACCAAATTGACATTGTTGGTGACCCACCTCTCCCCCCCCTAGGTACGTGTGTACATGTCTCTCTTTCTTTGAAAAGGTCCTTGTACGTCCTTGTAAGGTCATGTAGTATATATGTCTTGTTTTATTTGTATTTGCTGACATTGACATTGACCATGTATGTTACTTTATGCAGGCATCCACTGAGCTAATGGTGCCTAAAGAGCACCCAATTGGGGTCACTGATGACCCTGCACGCCCCCCCACCCAAGTACATGCAGTTTCAGTTCCAAGGACTTACACACACATGGTATGTAAAAATGTTATATTTGCTTGGAATTTGAACAAATGTACATCATGTGGTATTTATTTTTATAGCTTGGTAAACTAACTTGTAGCAAATTTTGGTTTGTGTGCAGTCTCCGATATTGAGAATGCGTCCTCTTGCGGATCGTTGGGGAATGCCATCGAGCAGCCGTAAAAGAAAGATAGACTTCTCATTAGCCACTGACATTGGCAGTGAAAAGAGGGATAAATAGAAATCATGTATAGGGGGGGTACATATAGAATCCATGTATAGGGGGAATACATGTACATGTACCGTTTTGTTTGTATGTACCCACAGATGTACAGTATGATCCACAATTTTGTATTATGGCCATGGCATGCCATTTTTGAAAACATTATACATGTACATCTATAATATAAAGCAACGTTCAGATTTACCTATATATGGTTAACTTGATATTGGATGGAGACATGTGTATTATATGCATTGCAGATATATGCTTCAATATGTTTTTAGGTTTATGGATTTGTGTTTGTTGGAGAAGAGTTGGCATTTCAAATAATGAATCTAATGTGTTCAGTATAGAAAGGAAGGCTCTAGATGCCTTACTGTATGATGATGTGAATGTTTTTTCTTATATTGACAAGCCCAATCTAGAAGTTTAATTTCTAATGAACAAACAAGTGACTTTTCATAGCCCCTTCCTCTCCTAAACCTTCTTCACCTCCTAAACTTGTTTATCTTTACAATCATACACAACTAACCCATCCTTACTATTGATGATACATTCCTAGTCCCAGTCAACTCTAGCATTCATTTTTACTCACAACTATTAAATCAAATACTAAGTAGCCACTCTAGTCCTTAGAAATGGTATCCAAAAGAACCTCATCTCTTAGACCTTTTTTAATCGTGCTTACAACTTCCTACCACCCCACAAGATTCACCTTATCAACTAGGTTGGGTCCAATAATACAACCATTGTCTTCTAATAAACAAATTTTTATTTGAGGCTTCTTGAGGAAATATTTAGAGCGATCATCATCATTTGTAAGGGTGTTGTTGTGCCTTGTCGTATTCGCTCTCATGCTGGGAATATTGCTGTTGTCATAATAGTAATTTTCTAGACCCTAATTTTGGTTTTTATATATGCTATGTACTTGTGCTGTTCTCTTTAATAAAAGATTACAGTCTTCTACTTCATTTTCAGATTCTGATTGTATTGTGAAGAGACAAGAATGCAATAAAAATACCAGTTTATCTTTGAGTTTGGTATGGTTGGCTGGAATATGATTTTGTGGCACTATTATAACTAGGATTGATTGTTGTTTCAAGCATATTCTTTTGTTTAATATTGTCTCTCATTAAGTCTTCCAACAACTTGAACATGGCACACACTGCAAAACAAATTCCAAATATTTTAAGCAAGCAATATTAACTATATAGACAATCTAAAATAAAGAAGAGAATCCAATGCATTTTGAGTTAGTCACTTCTCAGAAACGGCCAATCCAACACTCTAATTTCAATAGAGATTTACATTAAAAGAAATAATATGGATCTCAAAATAATATGGATCTCAAAGGCACATCAAGCCTAGCAAATTCAATTGCTCATATCAATTCCTAACTACAATGAAATGACAAGAGACACAATCCTTCACCTTGATTACTCACCATATATAATATAACCCATCCATTTCTTGCTTCTGAACTCTACCCAGCAGTTCAATCTGCAATATTCCCCCAATGCACAAAACTGGCCTTGGATGTTTGAATGTTTGCAATCTATCCTCCTGAAATAGGACAAAACTGGCATCTCAACATATAAACTGAGACAAAAAAGTTCATAAGCAGATTAAAAGTGGAAATATATTAGTCATAATATTGTTGCTTCCACAAATGAGATAACTGCCAACTATTTTACAGCTAATTTTAATAATCCTATCCAATCAGAATTGCAAGACTAAAAATCTTTTGAATAGAAAATGAATCAAAATTCTCCAGTTCAACTTAAAAGGTTGAATTTGGGCACCTTATTGTCATGTGCTTCCCATTAATATAAAAACATTAAATATATTGATTTAAAAGAGCAAGCAAAACAAGACCCCCATAAGAAGGAAGAACCTCAACTCAATCTGATTATCATGTACAACACAATAACATGTATTTATATTATATAATTGTTTCAGAAATATGTACCCAAAAGAGGATAGATCTTCAGCTTAAGATCTAACCCAGATTAATTTTACATGTTAAAATAGCATCATTACCTATTGCTTTTCACACATGCTTATAATTTTAAACATGTAGGAGCGATAATGCTCAAATAAATGTTTGTAATAAAGGTCACATTAAATGTTAGTGAGCCAACATTAAACTAACTTATAATTTTAATAGCAGGTTAGTTTTGTGGACTCCGGTAAAACACTAACTACCATATGCAAGAACAAAAGTGTATGCAAGACATCGTTTAAAATTATTCCACTTTAAGAGAGTTTTTTTCTCACACACAACGAAATCACCCCTTTTGAGAGGAATGTATGCACGTCTAATGCCCACAATTTAATCATATGCAACAAACTAACTTGTTGGAGGGGCTCGCAAGAAGCCACTTGTTTCACTCATATTGGGAAAAGTGTGATGGATTATGTCATGTTTTCAGCCAACAACATAGATTAAGTCATGAACATTACAATCTGTGTAAGTCAGGAAGAAATGACTTCTGACCATAACCCACTGTTTGTGGAGATTACGTAACCAAAAGAGATGTCAGTTAAAGGGCATCAACCAAAGTGGAAGCGAATAGAATTAAACAATCAAAATGAAGTGATATTCAAGAGGTAGATTGGGAAAATCACTCTACAAAAGGGAGAGCTGTTTAAGCTTGGCTAAATGAAGAATGCAACAAAGTGAAGAAAATCTACAATAAGAACAAGACAAATAAAACCTATAGATTTTTAAGCAAGTAGTAAAACTTCAAAAGGAACAGGTTTGTAAAAATCAGACAAGATGAATTGTTTGGGATGGAGAAAAACCCAAATTTATTCTAAAAAGAGATGCAGGTGAAGGAACAAGTACAAGAGATATGAGTAGTTAAATTTTCTGGAGTTGAACTGTGTTTGAGTTTTGAAACATACCAACATTTCCAATGGACACTCCACCCATCATCAAGGGATCCAATTGAAACCTCTGTACAAAAGTGACATCATGGGAAACAATGGTTGATCCATGTCAAACGTATCTATAAAAGTCTTGCCAAGAGAAAAAGTCCAACAAAAATCATTGTAGTGGAAATGGTCATCACAGATACGTGCAAGAAGGCATTAAGAGGCCAACACTAAGAAAGGAAAAATACATGTTTGGGCTCCAAGCAGAGCACGTGAAATGGAAGCAAGAAATGTATAGCTAGAACATCATAGCCATAGTCCACCAGATACTTGTGGAAGGTTTCCCAGAAGGCTGGATGACAAAACTTATTTTCCCATCTTTCAAGGAGGATAAAAAGAGAACCCAGAAAACTATAGAACCATTGAGATCAGCTGAATATTTTCCAATCTCATTGGGGGGTCATGGAAAGAAAAATAAGCAATTGAGTGGAAGAGCAAAAATGGGCCATGGGCCAAGCAGGATTTAGAATGAAGCTCTCAACAATTGATCACTGCCTAAAATTAGCCCATGGGTTAAACTTCACCCCTAAGGTTTTTCCTATGGCATATATATAAAAAAAACACATTCCTTGTAGTCATTGTCTTCCCCTTGGACACATTCATCTATACCATGAGGCATGGAATACACATTGGCACTTTATCTAACTTAGCTCCGTAGTTTGTATTATCCCTAGTTCTATGTCTACAACCTCATGTTTCACATTTGGTTTAACCACAGATAATCATGGATGGTCTACATAACCTACATCGTTGGAGGAAAGCGAGGATGTTTTATAGCTAGATTGATAGGAAATGATAAGGAACATGAACATACTCTACAAGACCGCACACACTACCAGTAGCCAATGGCATGCAATCTTGCTGCTCCATTTGTTATTTCTCTCTTGGACAGAAAGTCACCAAGTGTCCCTGAACGACATTTTCATGCAACTTGCAACTTGACATAACTCGGAAACCGGAGGTCGGATCGATGAATCGTCGATTCCGTTTCTCTCATGGCATGCGATTACCTCTAGGTAGCCTCCCCTCCATGTTTCCATGGCCTAGTGACTTCATTGTGCATTCATTTCGTAAACTAGGGTTTTGCTGAGTTTCCATCAATGCAATCTCGCATTGACGGGTCAACTCCGCAAAACACTCCACTGAGCCAGTGTTGGCAGCGGTCCCACATCAGCATTGTCAATATACACTACCAGGAGGCAATGGCATGCAATCTTTCCACTCCATTTGTTATTTCGCTCCACGACAGAAAGTCACCAAGTGTCCCTGAACGACATTTTCATGCGACTTGCAACTCGACATAACTCAGCAACCAGAGCTCGGATCGACAAACCGTCGATTCCGTTGCTCTCCTGGCATGCGATTACCTATAGGTAGCCTCTCCTCCATGTTTCCATGGCCCAGTGACTTCATTGTGCATTCATTTCGTAAACTAGGGTTTTGCTCAGTTTCCATCAATGCAATCTCGCATTGTTGGGTCAACTACGCAAAACATGTTGCAGCATTAAGAAGACACTATGTGTCTAGAGATCATAGGCTATATTATTCCTGTACCAACGTATAATCCAACAAGAATATGCCTAAGCTACACTTACAAATTACAAACCAACTAGGGTTTCATGAACTAGACACTGCATAATACTAAGATGCCATATACATGAATTTCACATGCATGCATGACTAAGATGTAGAAAGAAAATGAGGTATTGAAAGAAGTTAGAAGAGAACTATCATACTTGTTGATAATTGCTAGTTTTAAGGTTTATTGGTCATATGTAAAAATTGGCATAAATATTCATCAACTTGACATACAAGAGAACTTTTGGAATATGAAGATGGTGAAGATAAACTTGACTTGAGAGCATGTTATTTTCCGATTTGTATTTGGTGGTCTAAAGACACCGGTTGTTCTTGGCACCTCCAATGTGCCATAAATAGTGTTTGTATCCTAGGCACAGGAAAGGCTAAACATTAGTACTCTCGTAAGAAAATAAGGAAAATGTCCATACATTATTTATAGATAACTCACCTGAGGTTGTAGGATCGTGTTTATAACTTGCCCATTAACACTTGAAAATGCACTCACTCGAGTAGGCCATCTGGATCATCTCTGCTGCCGATGGTGTCCATCAATCTCTCATGCTCTAAATGAGGTAGCAAGTATTGTACATGTGACTTTTTTTTTCAAAATTGTGCACAACTTGATGTTTATACCAACTACCAGGTTGGTGAAGTGGTATACAATAGCTCCTGGTTTATAATCTTGATGTACATACCCACCCTTCCTTTTTTGTTGTGTTGCTAGTGTCAGGTACTCCCCTTTCATAACCATCGAGCTAGTTGGGTATTCAATATTTTTATCATTTGTAACAGGTTTGAGAAGGGTTTGTTTCCCCTCTAAGCAATGTGCCAACCAATAATCAGAACCCCATTCATTATTTTTTGGGGCAACCACTGCATATATCTGACCTGTGAAAGGAAATCGAAAAAGGTTAAAAATACATAAATATTAAAAAAGGTCTTGCATGTAACATAAATAAAATTTCTTTCAATGTAAGGGCTTGTATTGATTTAGGTACTACTAATTTACTTTTTTGTACCTACTTGTATGAGATCCTATATGTGATCATAGTCTGCAGAAATATATGTTTGATCATCTTCCAAATGGTCTATTTCATTAACCCCCTTGAAATCAGTGCCAAGTGTCACTCAATCCCATGTATCAACTGTATCTGTATACTCACAATCATCCCATTCATCTATGCTACAGGAAATACAAAAGCAAGCCTTCAATCTTGTCCAAATTTGTAGGGCCAAGTTGTCTGAGCTTCTAATTGAATGAAAACCTCGAGTTCCATGCACTGTGTTCACCCGATGTGTTTGGGATCGGTCCACATCTATCACCTCCCAGAATATTCTCCACACTAGGTGTTTCCTTGTTGCTTGTTCTCCCATCACAGATGCACACCATTCGACTATAGATGAAGCGTCTCGAGGAAAGCACCTGTAAACTTCATCTCTTCCCTTCGAAGGGCAGCTTTTATGCATGCACCAGCACCATTGTGCTCTCCTTTGCCATGACCTGTTTCAAAGTAGTTCCATGTATGTGGCACCTTGTATTTTATATGCAACAAACACAACCATTGAAATACACGTGCATTCTTGAACTGTCGAGCACAACCATCTGACCAAATCAAATGATGATAAAATGGTATATCCATAGCTATCACATGATCATAGAACAACTAAAAGCAATGTTGCACGTAATGGATGTCATGGGTTCGGTCGTCACTGATGTAAAAGTAACTCTCTTTCAATATCACACATTTCCCTTCATTGTTATGTGGCCCATGTCGATAAGTGATATGGACCATTATGCTCACTTGCTCTAAGTGATAGTATTGACTTTGTATTTCATTTTGTGGTTGTAGGGTGTAATTTTCCGCAAATTCAACCACTGATAGTATTGTTCCAAGAGGGAAGGTGTCCCGGCATATTCTAAATTGCTCATCTTGCCACCGTGGCATATCGACATGCTGAATGTACTGTTGGATCTTTCCATTGAACTCTGGAATAGAATCACATACCTGCACCTGGTGGAAAAAAATAAGTAATGTTATAAAACAACATAAAAATATTTATATGAATATTAAAATATACATCAATATTTAAAACAATGTTATAAAACAACATATAAACAATGTACACTCAGATAAATGAACATGTTTCATGTAGATTGTCACCTGTGAAGTCAGCAATTTAATCTTCTTTCTTTGTTTCCCATCACGTAGCTGATATGTCTCATACTAAAAGTTCTGCTTCTCAACAATTGCATTACCAAATGCTTGATCTTCACTCTCATGGATGCAATCGGACCATAAAGATATCCCACCACAATTGTTGCAAGAACCCTCTACACATTGTTTTAAGTAATGGGTCTTCCCATATTGCCTCAGACACATTATTCTATGGATGAAATCTCTAGATGACATTGGCGGTACTGTACTTGAGCATTCCTGCACATGGTTAGGGTGCAAAAAATGACATATATGTGCAAATGTATGATAATATAGATCAAACTCTATGTGGTATCTACAACAACAAGTGTTCTGGATTCTATTTATTCTAACATACCAAGGCTTGCATTTTTCAAAATATCTTTTCCCAAGCCTTAGCTCTACGTGGGTAACTTTAAACATCTCGAACAATTGAGTTTGTGTCATGTCAAGGTAATGTTTAACATGCCCTTCATTGTTCATGGAACCCCTACAATGTTTTAACACATCCTTTGTGTTAGAAAAAGGCCTAGTGTTATCGTGGCAAAAAGTGTGCAATAGTACCTTAACTGCTTCGACCAACTTCATGTCTTTGCGGGGCAACCTACCGCTAAATGCCCATAATGTATCCATTTGTCCCTCTACATCAAGTTTGTCTCTTCTTACTGAATATTTTTTAAGAGTCTTTGGATGTAAAGGGACAATTTCTGATGTGCATTTAAGTAAACGACGTTGTCTTGTGGATCTAGATACAATTGATTCAGCCAATAGGCGGCAAGCCACATTAAAGTCTTTTGAACGAGTTTTTTTACCAATTGATGTGAATGCAGCAGTAAGAGATTTAACAATGTGATTACTTGATTCGGTATTCTTCAATGTTCTTATGCCTAACATTTTTCTAACATTTGCCATACTTCTAGATTTAATCAAAGCTAAAAACAATTGACATTTACCGTCTTCAGATTTTGGTTCAAAATATTGTTTCATTCTTTGAGAACAATGACGAATGATTGTGCGTTTAGCCACCTTACCTTCCATGGAAGTCAATTCGCTCTCGTCCACTTGTATGCGTTTAGGAGTTCTCTTTCGTTTTGATGCAAGATTTCTTGTCGTTTGAAATGATGGAGAGACGTTTACATCCACTGCAAGCTGACATCTTTGATTAGGAGATTGAACCACCTGGCATGGTTGTTGCAGAGTCTTGTCATGAACATAATAATTGAGCTCTACAGAGGGTTGTCCGGTTAATAATGGAGCAAAATTTTCATCTTGGTTATAACCAACTTGCATTAAAGTTGCAATATCTTCCTCAGCCTCTTCGCTAGGTATCTGTTCAACGGGAATGGGAAGTATTTGCTCATCCAATGAATGCTGACGATTTCTTGAATGTTCCCTCTTATTTTCTTTTTTAATTTCATCTTCTTTGGGTGTAAGCGTCTTCTTCGCTGACTTCTGAACTCTATTACATGGATTCCCATTGAAATCCACCCAAAATTGTACAAAACCTATGGATTTATGTAATAAATGATTAAATTGCAGGTTTAACAGTACGGTCTGGGCGGGTTTCAGAAGAATTATGTATTTTCCTATACAGTAAAAATGGCCCATGGCACGCAACCCAAGATTATTTATTAAACAAATATCGCATATGCGATATAACGCATCTCCGTTTTAACGCATATGTGTTATATCGCATATGCGATATAACTATATGCTTTTTATGCTTTTTATGCTTTTATGAACTATATGCATATATATGCTTTGTTAAAAATGTGATCTCTAAATTGCATATGCGATATATCGCATATGCTATTTAGTGCATATCAACTATTGAAACCTCATTTAACCATGAACCATGAAAACATCATTTAGTCCCTAGAAGATTGGATTTATGCTTGGACCATGGTATAGTGTCTTTAGAACTATGTTTTGTCTGGAAATATTCGTAATGGTTCCTATATGACCATGGTCAACGCCTCGAGAACAATCTTCGATGCACAAAATAGTCTAATGGCACATATATTCCATATTAAAGCTAAATATCCCCTTTAAAGGGCGTGTGTAGTGGTTTAAGACTTGTTTCTGTTACACTTTTGTCCCATTACCATGGTTAAGACCCTGAGGCTCATCCTTAGTGCATAAAACCTCATAATGACACCCAGATCCCACTAAAGGCCAAATATTCCATCTATAGTGCATGTGTGTTGATTTAGAGACTCATTGGACCATCTTTTCTTCCATGACTATTGTCAATGTCTAGAGATCCATCCCTACCATCCAAAACCCTATAATGTCACCCTTATCCCCTTATAATACAATTTAGACTCCAAAGATTCCATCCAGGCGATCTATGGAGTGGCTCATGCCCCAACATTACATTGATTAAAAGCTAAAAGAGGTGTGGGGAAGGTCAAAGGAGGGAGACGAAGTTGTAGAGGTAATAATGGGAGGGAGGGGTAGAGTCAGAGAGAGAGGGAGAGAGAGAGAGAGAGAGAGAGAGAGAATTATGGATGGAGGGATGGTTAAAGGGTGAGAGAGTGGGATAATGAAAATGAGAGAGTAGGGATTTAGGGAAATGAAGGATGGTCAAGGATGGTTACACCGAGGGATAGAGATGAGAGATTGTGTGTGTGTGCGTGTGTGTGTGTGTGTGTGTGTGTGTGTGTGTGTGTGAGAGAGAGAGAGAGAGAGAGAGAGATCATGGATATTAAGGAAAGGAGAGAAAGATGGAGAGATGAAGGAGGGATGAAGGCTTGAAGGTGGAGAGAGGAGGTAGGGGGAGAAAGTGAGGGATGGAGTGAGTGATAGGATGGAACACATGGAGGGAGGGAGGGAGGGAGGGGCAACAAAGGAATTGTTTTAGAGGGTGTGTGGATGTGTGTGAGAAAGAAGGGGGTGGAGAAAGAGAGAAGGAATTATGGGGGGAGAAAGAAGGGGGTGGAGAGAGGAGGTAGGGGGAGAAATTGAGGTATGGAGTGAGTGAGAGGATCAATCATCAAGATTTCTAGTTAAATTATTTGTTGAAAAATTTCTAGTTAAATGATTTGTTGTTTTTGAATCAGTAGTGTAATGTGATTAAACTATTAAAGATCATATAGAAAAAAATCACATTAAAATGTCATGTGTACACCCACATTTCATCCCAAATTCAAAATATTTGTTACAATACCAACCTTCCTAACATTTTAAATCATCAAAACTATGATGATTTATGAATGTTTCTCTTAAAAGTTTCAAGCACAGAAATATAATTCTAAAGAAAACCAAGTGACATTAATAACAACCATAATCATCATCAACTCAAGCAGAGCATTATTAAGTTATATAATAAATTTGTCATTAAATAAAAAACCCTACTTGAAGTCATTTAACTACACTAATATCAAAGAAAGTTTGATTAACAAAATAGGTGCAAAGATATGTTGGTTCTCATCAATAACATCAATCAATAGATGCATAGTGAACCCATTTGTCATCTTAAACAATGTTATATTAACCATTATGGGACGCTATCTTACATTTCAAAAGAATAATATTTATGCCACTCTTTTATCTAATAATCTTTATTCTCTATTTACTCTTTTGTACTAAACCAACATGCATATCCGATTAGAACAAGTCTAAACTGCATATCCATTATAACGCATATGCATTAATTTAAATTTTAAAAACTGGGTGGGAACAAGGCTTGGGATGATGTTCAGAAATAGCTTCAGACTGCTGAACCTATTGGATAGAACAAAAAAAACCACGGCCATTGCCTATATTTTTGAACTCTATCAATATGTTAAGTTTCAATGGCATGTTTTGCTATGAAAAACTCGATATTTTTTTATGAAAATATAGAATATTGTATAGTACAATCTGAAGATTCTAAATATGTAATTTTTTCATTAAAATGTATGTTTTATTTATTTATTATTAATTTTCTAAATGACACACGTCAGTTTTCGAAAATACATACATCGATTCATTTTTATATAACTTTTGATTACCTTCACCATTTCCCAAGAAAACTATATGGTGCACTAGAGGAGACCGAGCTCTACAATCTCATATATAGAAATCAATGATTTCATTAAATTTCCCTCTAAAGTGTTGCACCCGCACATAACGTTTTAATTTCAAG